>CM051275.1:18896100-19266100 GCA_027921565.1 Artemia sinica
ATTCACTTAAGCCTTTACGCTTTTTCAGTCTTTTTATAGAAGGAGCAAAAGTTTAGGTCTTCGGATATCTGATACATTTATCCTTATAAGATATCTTCTCAGGCACCCATTGAGAAAAATATCGAACTTCATCTTCAGGGACAAACCTGAATGCAGGTATTTCTCACAGTCGAAGTCTTCCAAGTTGAATAATGGAATGTCTTTATCACATGCTGCTATTAAGAGTTTATCCGATGGAAACCATGTCCCTTAATATAAACAGCTTGCACACCGAGAAATTACTTATTTCACGAATTTCCTCTTGTACCTTTTTCTATTTCATAACCATTTCAATGTACTGTCTTATGATTTTATCATAAAAGCCCCTTCGATTTATAAAATTTAATGTTGTACACCATCTTTTTTCATTATACTTGAACATATTGTACTTGAGATTCCATTTATAGCTATAAACTTTAAGACATTGCTCATCTAACAATAGGAATGTCGCTTCAAAAATGACACCAAACGAAGAATTTTTCAGTCCGATATACTCCTAGTCAATCACACCAAACATGAAAAAATAAGTCTTGAAAAAAATCAATGTTTACATACTGAACTCATTTTCAATACTAAAGCATGTGAATCGTAAGTACTATCAAGTCACGTCCCCTTGACCTTCCAAACCAGTTTTTGCTGGATTATAAAGTTCCCTCGGAACCAAAACAAATCGTGCGAGATTACGCCCTCATGGCATATAAACGTTGGACCATCTAACCTAACCCCAAATACCTGCAGTCAACATTCAACCCCACCTTGGATTTTTTTTTCAAAGTGAATTATAACCCAACTGTTGCCATTCATTCCACAATAGATGTAGATGGCAGCATAACAGAATAGGTTAGGTTACATTGAATTAATTAATTTTAAGCCATGTTCGTTTAGGTTAGATTAGCATGGTCGGCTACGCTAACCTAACCTAAGCGACCCTAACTTAAAAGTAGTTAACATATTATATTCCATAAGAATTATTTGGGGTGTTAATAAAATTTTTCTTTTTTGGAGTATGGTTCAAGACCAACAAGTTTTTCTTCTGCAAAAATTATTTTAGAATTGTGTAAAGTCATTTTGTATTTTGTAAGAGTTATTTCTGTTTTGTAGAAATTATTTGGATTATTTTTGAACTTTTTCGTTTTCGGATGCTGTTGGAATTCCTCTGTTTTGTAGCTAGTATTTTGTGTTCTGCCACAACCAATTTTCATTCTGAAAGAACTATTTTAGAATTGTATAACGTATTTTTGTATTTTGTAAGAAAAAATTTTTGTGTTGTAGAAATTATTTTGGAATATTTTTGAACTTTTCTGTATTCCATAAGATGTACGTGGAATGTTGTTAGAATTGTTGTGTTTTGTAGCATGTATTTTGTGTTCAAGACCTACAATTTTTCATTGTGTTAGAATTATTTTAGAATAGTGCCAAATATTTTTTTTATTTGTGAGAGTTGTTTCTGTTTTGTAAGAACTATTTAGATTATACTTGAGCTTCTTCGTATTCTATAAGAAGTTTTTGGAGTGATGTTAGAATTTCTGTGTTTTGTGGGAGGTATTTTGTGTTCTGTACTAACTATTTTTTTCATTTTGTTAAAACTATTTTAGAATTGTGTAAAGTGTTTTTATATTTTGTAAGAATAAATTTTTGTTTTGTAGGAATTATTTTTGATTATGTGTGAACTTTTTTGTATTCTATAAGAAGTATTTTGTATGACGTAAGAAGAGTTTTCGTGTTTAGTAGCAAGTAGTTTGTGTTCGAGACCAACAATTTTTCATTCTGTTAGAATTATTTATAATTGTGTAAAGTGTTTCCCTATTTGTAAGAGTTATTTCTGTTTTGTAGGAATTATTTCGATTGTGTTTGAACTTTTTCGTATTTTATTTAGAAGAATTTGGGGGTGAATTTCTGTGTTTTGTAGAAAGTATTTTGTGTTCTGCAGCAACTATTTCTTGTTCTGTTTGAACTATTTTAGAATCATGTAAAGTATTTTTTTTTGTATTTTGTAAAGAGTTATATCTGTTTTGTAGAAATTATTTTGGATTATGTTTGAACTTTTTGTATTCAATAAGAAGTATTTTGTATGACATGAGAAGAATTTTGAATTTTTAAGAACAATCTCTTATTTTTTATTGTATTTTTATTTTGTAGGAATTATTTAGGATATATTTGTGTTTTGTAAGAATTTTTTGCTTTGTAATAATCATTTTTGCTTCGTAAGAAGAATTTGTGATTTCTTAGGTTGCGTTTTTGTTTTGTAAGAATTAGTTTTTTTGTAACAAGTATTTTGTATTATGTAAGAAGAAGTTGTGATCTTTTGAGATGTATTTTTGTTTTGTAAGAATTATTTTTGTTTCGTAATAAGTATTTTGTATTTTGTAACAAGAATACGTAATTTCTTAGGATGTGAGCTGGAGGGTGTCATAGGGGCAATACATTGTGTCAAGCTGGTCTCAATTGGCAGGAATCATCAAAAAAGACATTTTTAAGGGTTTTTCATTAAGTTTAAACGATCAATCCTAGTGTAAACTGATATTTTTGCAAGGGAATTGCTGAAAATGCTTTGGGTGTGATGATCCATGCCAGAGGGTGTCAAATGCTAGCCATTGAGTGCCATAGACTAGAAATTTGCAACGAACGTTGCAATATAACAATAAAATGGCATGTTTCCGGTGATCAAATAAAAACAGTGGTCACTTTTAGTTTATAGTTTTTTTTGGGTGGGAGCGGGTGGGGGATTGAAAAACCCTTAAGCATGATAATGTTCTTCAGAGGGGTGCCATTTGCCCGTCATTGATCGCCACCGAGGCAGCCACATACAAAATCTTGGAATTTGCGGAACTTGTTGTGCAATTGGTGGAATCAAGATTCTGGAATGGGAGGTAGAAGTGGGGGGGGAACTGACGCAACGGGAACCGGATTTGGAATTGGGGTCGGAGGAGCAAAGATAGAGCTGGAGGCGATTTAACTATGGTGGAAGCCAGTAGAGTTGGAGCTAGAGCCATTGTAACTGGGGGTCAGAAGTAGGGAAAGTTGAATAGGTTAACACCCTATTAAAAAAAACTTGATATTTCTTAGGAATGATGATGGAGATGCCAGAGGGTGTGATAGCATGATAGCAATTGATTGTCAGAGACTAGGATTGGCACGGAACATTGCAATATAGCAATAAAATCGCAAGTTGCAGAAAAACACTGTTCATTTTTAGTTTATAAAGTTGTTTTTGTGGGGGAAAAGTTTTAAAACCATTAAGCGTGATAATTCGCGTCAGAGGGGTTCCATTTGCCAGTCACAGATTACCACGGAGGCAGCTACAGACAAAATCTTTGAACTGGCGGAACTTGGCGTGGTATTGGTTGAATCGCAAGTGTGGAATACGGGGTATAAGTGGGAAATCTGGAACTGACGCAACCGGAGCTAGATTTGGAGTTGGAGTCAGAGGGGCATAGATGGAGCTGGAGTCGGTTTAACCGGGGTGAATGCCAGCAGAAATTGAGGTGGAACCGCTACAACCGGGGGCAAGAAACGGGGAAGTGGAGTTGGTTATCACCCTATTAAAAAACAGAAGAAAATATTGAAATGTCTTAGGAATGATGATGGAGGTGCCACGTGGATGGGAGAGGCAGGCGTCTAACGCTAGAATGGTGTGAGGTGTTTTGGATATCATTATGCTAGTGTTGGCTTGCGAAAGATGAATCAATGAAATGTCTTAGGATTTACAATATGTATCATAGGATTGTCAAGGGGTAGCCACATATTGTCATTATGGCGGGACTTGCTCGGAATAAAATATTCTACAGCTTAAAGTTAAGTTAAGTGGTGTTAAATGAATTTGTTGATGTTGTGGTGGCAAAAATCCAGCATGCAGTCAAAGAAGTATAGTATTTTCATTAAAAGCCCTTGAGAAATACCTCGTAATATGACTTAAATTAGCTCTAACACCGATCTCCTTCTGAAAATGATTGCTAGGACCACCATCTTTCTTTAATTCACGCATGTTTTTGTTTATATTTTATCATTTTATAACCATTTTTTACGTTTTGTTTTTCGTCTGTCGTATTTTTAAGTGCTTTTCTGTGATTTCATGATTTACAGCGTTGTATCCTTTATAGGCCTTTTCATATTTTGTTTTTTACGTTTATAGTGTTTTTATCTGCTTTTTGTTTGATTTCATCATTTTATAGTGTTTTTTTTTTACCAATAAATTTTGTATTTACAAAAGTCTGTCTTCTTTTAGATTCATTTATCTAGGATATAATTTCGATACGCAAACATTTATGTAATAGAATATCTAAAACCAAAACTACGCAGCAACTTCTATGTGACTTCTCTAGGTCACATTAGTGTGGAAATTTGGCAGGTTATTTAATAATGCAAAAGTCAGTAGGATTGGGGACACTTTTGATCTGATGCAGAAATAATTTAATCGATTGGAACATGGGGGATTCTTATTGCTTGGAATTGGTTATTTCCTAGAATATATTCCTCGAAACTGAAAATTAGAAAGGGTTTTATGGTCCACTCGGTTAAGACACAGTTTCATTGGATGGAAATGGTCCTTTTGAGTCCTAATGGAGACATAAATCATTAGAACATAATGGTCATTAGAATATAATAATCAAAGAAAATGAAATATCAAAAAGAATTATGTAACACTGATGTGTGCGCTGCCATTACGTAGCCCTCACGTTTGCGCTGTCATTACGTAACAACCACATGTGCACTGTCGATACATAACACCCACGTGTGTAATGTCATTACGTGGTATCCTTGTGTGCGTTGTCATTACGTAACAATCGTGTCTGTGCCGTCATTAAATTGTTCCCGATAAATCTACCAACCCACGTAGGATTACGTCATCTTCAATAAATCTATCAAGTCACGCACGACTCTCAAATCCAATTACGTAGATAAAAATTCCCTATGAAGTAACACCTTCTGAACATGTAAAACAGGGTTGCGTTTAAAATAGGGTTTCGGTCGGAATCCATGACATGGACCTGCTCTGATGACCAGCTGTATTGCGGGTCCGTTTAAAACAGGGCTGTTGTGAAATGACGGGACGGTGTCTTTCCAAACGTCAACGTTCCGTGTTACATGATACCTGTTGACCGTTTACAACAGGGCTGTCCTAGAAAGGCGGAGTTTGTCTTCCCAAATATAAACATTCCCTGTGATGTAACACCTGTTGATCGTTTAACACAGGGCTGTCATGGTATCCAAGGATGCGCCTGAAAAAGGGATACCTGACCTTTTAAAATGCGGGGGTGTGTCTTCCCAAATCGAAACACTGCCTATGAAGTAACACCTGTTGACCATTTTAAACAGGGCTGTGCTTGTATTGCACAGGAGCGCGTAATAACGTCTTAAGGAACTAGAAGCTCCATTTTTACACCCCCTATGTGTACTGTTTGAATCCTTGCTGTGTGTGTTGTCAAAAGCAGAGTGGGGATACTACCAACAAGAAACCAAAAAAATGATGTAATTAAATTCACGTTTAGACAAATCCAAACACGCAACAATACATAAGGCACATTCCAGGATATCTTTTATATACTATTGTCCATACATATTACTCTTCTGATATGGGACTCTAGCAAAATAAGGGAGTGTACTTATTTAAATATCTTGTGTATGCTCTAGGTTAAATTAATTATAAACAAACTACAGATCAAGAAACTATTGTATTTGACAAACTAAATAAATATTTTGGGTTCCCAAAAAATCTTATTGACTTTTTCAAAGTTTATTATTTATCTAGCATTTTAAAGTTTATCTAGCATTTTAAAGTCAAACTTATGCCTGTATTAGGCTGAATCTGGAAAATTTCTTGACCATCTTTTCTATTAGAAGTATATAGCTTAATATTATAGCCAATTTTTTATTATTAAACTACAATAAAATGAATTTCATCGATATTCAAATTCGTCTCTTTTTGTACTAACTCCGTTATAAATAATTTTGTTATCTAATTTCTATAATCTCGCAAAGACTTAGTAATAGGCCAGTATACTAATTAATTTTGCATTATCATACATAATATTATGGAACGCGAGGTGAATAAGACATTCCACAACTGCTGAGTCGGAAGTTTCGGACTTTTTTTTTGGTTTCTCCGAACATAATATTTTCCACAAGAATAAGGTATTCTATTTACGCCACTTTCTTTGTTTTTTTTTTGGGAATTACATTTTTGCCTGAATTTACTAAATATCACATAGTTAAGCTTGATTTGATTGCAGCTTCAATATTTTGTTTTTTGATTCTTTTGTTAATTTTTGTGATAAATTACAACTACTAACAATTCACCGCAGCACCAAGCCGCCTGAGGCCAACACAGCTACGCAGGCTCCTCCTCAATCCTAATCTATTCAGAGCCTCCCCAAACCTTGGATCACCTGCTTTCCTTTTAGCCCTAGACGGTTGCCCGAAAAGGACACTCTTTGGCAATCTCTCATTCTTCTTTTTAAAAAGAAAAATTTCAGGTTTTGCCAAGGGTGCCAATTCAGGGAAATGTGGGCGGTAAGGCGAGAAATTTTTTTTCGATATTTAAAAAAAAATTTTGGGGGATGCTTCACCACCTCCCTATTGGTGCCCTGTTTTGAAATAACACTGCTGCGGTTAAGGTAGGAAATGAGGTTAGCAGCTGGTTTTGTATTAAATCAGGAGTTAAGCAGGGTTGTGTTCTATCCCCCTTTATGTGGATTATTTTGATGGACTTTGTTTTAAGGAGCACAGGAAAGGCAATGGGAGACCACGGAATCAAATAGGGAGGGAAAAGTCTCCTGGACTTGGATTATGCTGATGATTTAATCATCCTAGATGAAAGTGTGAGCAAAATGAATGAAGTTTTAGAGGTTTTGCGAGTTCAGGGTGCTAGAATTGGTTTAAAAATTAATGTTAGGAAGACTAAGTCACTTAGGCTAGGAATAAGTGAAGATGAAAAGGTGACGTTGGGTACTGAAAAGATTGATCAGGTTGGCAGCTTCACTTACCTTGGAAGTATTATTAGTAAAGATGGTGGGAGCAGTGAAGATGTTAAAAGTAGAATAACCAAGGCTCAGGGTGTTTTTTCACAGTTAAAAAAAAAAGTCTGGAAGAATAGGAAGATAAGTTTGCAAACCAAGATTAGAATATTAGAAGCTACAGTGATGACAGTGGTCAAATATGGCTCTCAAGCGTGGACGCTCCGAAAAGCGGATGAAGATTTGCTAGATGTTATCCAGAGAAATTGCTTAAGGATTGTTCTGGGTACCTGGCTGACTCACCGTATTTCAAACAATAGGCAATACGAAAAGTGTGCTTCAATGCCGCCGTCTGGGGTTATAATGAAAGAAAGGTTGAGGTAGCTAGGGCAGGTTGTGCGGATGAAGGATGACAGATTGCCGAAGATTGTTCTTTTTGGCCAACCGTCTAGGGCTAAACGGAAAGCAGGTCGTCCCCGTCTGGGGTGGGAGGACGTCATAAAGAAAGATTTAAAGGAAACGGGAACTTCGAGGGCGGGTGTAAAAAGGGAGGCTTTGAATAGATTAGGGTGGAGGAGGAGCGTGCGTAGCTGTGTTGGCCTCAGGTGGCTTGGCGTTGCGGGGAGTTGTTAGTAGTAATAGATGTCTATTGAAGCAACTAATTGTAATTTTTGTGATTTTATTCCTAATATATTGATTTTTCTCAAGACTCTAGTGATTTTTATGCTGATTTCTAGTGATTCATTTTAATGTGCTGGCAGCTCTAGATTCAGGGCTATATGGCATATTACAATAAATTCGTTATTTTTAATGTCAATATACCAAAAATAGTCGCCAATCTATTTCCTGTCAATTTTGTGCCAAAGACGAAATGTTTTCCAAGTCATTTTTTTTGTGATTTCGCTTTGTTTTGGAATGTTTCTGTTTACTTTGTGAACTCACATGGGCTTCTTCCTCAAATTCACGAGCTGTTAATTGTTTCCGCTAGAACAAAACTCCTTTCAAGAGAAATTCGGCTGTTCAAATACACATGAAATATTGTAGCAAAGCCCTCACTTTATCTTACTTGGAGGTCTATTCAAATCTAGAAGTTGAAAAGCATAAACATATGAAACTCTGGGACACCTCTGTTGCACAAGAACAACATTTTACAAAAGGATAGTGAAAGCCTTAATTGATAAATAGTGAAAATAAAATCCTCCCTATCCACATTTGTTTTTTTGGGAGAATATTATTTGGGGTTTCACCATCCTTATTTTTCAGTTTTACGGCTTTAGGTTTTAGAGCACTCCTCAGCTTTTGAAAACTGTTATTAGGATTCACATAAAGCCTTTTCAATTCAATAATTTTTATTTCTGAACCTCGTATTCTTTTCATTATTCTATTTTTCTTTCATAGCCTATGACTTAAGACGTCCTATAACCATGTTCGATTTAGATATTTCCATCTTTTTTCTCTTTAGGAAAACGTAATTAGGAGCTTCAGCACATAATATATGTTTCTTAATTTATTTTTGTTACCCTTTTAAGTTTTTGTGATTTCCTAGACTTTCCTTTCCACTTACCTTTTAAATCATCAGTTTTTATTTGTTAGCCCGATTTTCCTTTTATGGTTCCCTTTTACCTTGTAAATCTTATCACTTAGGACATCCATCCAAACTAATGAATTAAATAGTGCCAAGCAAGACCCTATTGCAAGCCACACTAATGAATTAAAATGAAACGCAAGGGTAAAACACAATTTCACCCTTGCATTTCATCATGGTTATACCCTCTACGTTAACTATCTCCGCAGAAAAAATAAATGTTCGAATATTCTCAATATATTTTATGACTGTCCTAAAAAAAACTGTATTTTTCCAGTTATTTAGTTCTTAACTTTTAGAATATCAAGCTTCAATGTATTTTTGTTTTCTGCCTATCGATTTTTCTTATGAAGCCTGAAGGATGATTTATTTATCGAAAAACTTCAACAGATGATTCCTTACCCTGGGAAACACTTCCTGGCATCAATAATATTCAAAACGCTATATGTTTAACCTCTTAAATAGGAGATTATGCTGATGAAGCTCTTTATAAAAGGAAATCTAGCGGTTTCGATCTGTACCAGCAGTAGCTTCCTGACTTATGCTATTTCATCAATATTAGCAGTGATTTGAGCCTTCTTCGAGACTTTATTAGGGAATAATTTTTATCAAAAGTTAATTTTATTAAAAGATGTTTCACTACCGGAAGTTTTCACCTAATACAATCAAAATTGTCAGCATAATCATGTTCATAGAAATAATTTACAAATTTATCTCGAGGTTTCGAAATTCAACCTTTTCGTATTCTTGAACAATCTCCAATGATAGTGAGTGATGTCAACAAAGTCTCTATTTGTTTTCTTGTTGCTGATCTTTTTGCATTCTGAAAAGCTATAGTAAGAGGAGTTCAGTCGTTTTGAACGGGACGAATTGTATTCTCAAATACCACTACTACCACTAACATCTCGCCACAGCACCAAGCCTGCCTGAGACCAACACAGATTCGCACCATCTTCCCCCATCCCAATCTATTCAAAGTCTCCCTCTTTACACCCTTCCAGGATGCTCCCATTTCTTTTAAATTTTTCTTTATGAAATCCTCCCACCCCAACCGCGGACGACCTACTTTCCGTTTAGCCCTAGACAGTTGGCCGAGAAGGACAATCTTCGGTAATCTGTAATCCTTCATCCGCAGAACGTGTCCTAGCTATTTCAACCTTTCTTTAATTATAGCCCTATAAAGCGGGATTGAACCACACTTTTCGTACAGCCTACTATTTGAAATACTGTCAGTCAGCCGGATCCCCAGAACAATCCGTAGGCAATTCTTCTGGAAAACATCTAGCAAATCTTCATCGTTTTCGGAGCACCGATACTTCAGAACCATACTTGACCACTGCCGTCCCCTTAGCTTCCAATATTCTAATCATGGTTTTCTGACTTATCTTCTTATTCTTCCAAACTTTTTTTAACTGTGAAAAAGACACCCTGAGCCTTGGCTATTCTACTTTTAACATCTTTACTGCTCCCACCGGCCTTACTAATAAAACTATCAAGGTAAGTGAAGCTGTCCACCTGATCAATCTTTACGTTACCTAGCGTGACCTTTTTCATCTTCACTTATTCCAAGCCTTAATAACTTAGTCTTCTTAGCATTAATTTTGAAACCTATTCTAGCACCCTGAACTCGCAAAAACACTAGAAGTTCATTCATTTGCTCAAACTTTCACCTAGGATAGTTTAAATCATTAGCATAATCGAAGTCCAGGAGAGTTTTTCTTCCCATTTGATCCCGTGGTCTCACATTGCCTTTCCTGCGCTCCTTAAGACAAAGTCTATTAAGATGATCCATATAAAGGGGGACGGAATACAAACCTGCTTAACTCCGGATTTAATACGAAACCAGCTGTTAACCTCATTTGCTCTTTACGCTAAAGTTTGACTTTCTCACAACTCTTTTTTTAAACAATAATAACTTTAGCGTAAAGAGCGAGGCGTTGAGGAGGGCACAGCCCCTTTCATATACGGAATAATTTCTGTTCGTTTTAAGATTTAATGTCGCTCCTTACTTTCAGTTTAAAGATTTTTTTTATTTAAAGGCTGCGAAAGCGGGGGTTTGGGGGGCGGCAGTCCCCCAACTGTGCCTCCTAATCCCTGTACGTTTTAAGGTTCGACCTTGTAACTCAGCCTCTTTAACTCTTTAGAAAACGTAGTTTTTTTCAAATAATTTCTGCACGTTTTTGTACAGTTTATTACTTATTATTGCTTGACTAACTGTTAGCTGATCGTGTCAGGAGTTAAAGTTGGGGGCTGCCGCCCCCCAAAACCCCCCACTCTTGAACATTCTTGTGTTAAGGCTTTTAATTCCTGAATACTCACATCACGTCGTACAGGGTGCCTCCTAATCCCTGTACGTTTTAAGGTTCGAACTTGTGACTCAGCCTCTTTAACAGCCCCCCAACTGTGCCTTCTAATCCCTGTACGTTTTAAGGGTCGACCTTGTAACTCAGCCTCTTTAACTCTTTAGAAAACGTAATTTTTTTCAAATAATTTAAAAAAGAAACTGAGTTTCTTTTTAAAGTTTAAATTCAGTATATACAAAATTTGCTCTGACGGTGAATCGAACCTGGGTTTTCCGCCTGACAGTCTGGAGTATCAACCGCTGGACTAAACAGACACAATTGTAATTGTTTTTTAGTAAATGGAAGCTATTTTCGACGCAAGCAAATTCCCACGAAACTTGATATTTGGTTTTTGGAAAACAGGGAAGGAGTGATCAGATTGAGCTGAAATTTCGAGGATAAGCTCCCAGGCCCCAGGAAAGCTTATCCTCTAAATTTCGCCGATCAGACAACGTTAAAGGGGGGTTGTGGTGGGAAAAATTAACATGGGCTATTATAGGAAAACGAGGTTTTTCGTAAATGTAAATTCGGGGGATAATTTTTTCGGTCTGAAAATATCAAAAGGCCCTAACAGGTCGAATTCTGCTTCGAATGAGTCCTCATTCACCCGGATCAGTTGCCAACTGTGGCCTGTAGGCGTGGCTAAGAAAAAAAAAGAAATGATGAATTTTAAGTGGCTATATTTGGTTTTTTGAAAACAGGGAAGGAGTGATCGGATTGAGCTGAAATTTCGAGGATAAGCTCCCGGGCCGTAGAAAAGCCTAACCTCTAAATTTCAGCCCAATCGGACAACGTTAAAGGGGGGCTGTGGTGGGAGGGTCGAAACTTTCGGCCCAGTTTACCCCATGAAGATAAAGTCGGAGGAGGATGAAACTTTGCAAGTTTCTTAGTTTGAGCTTGGGCTACAAAATGCAATTACCGCCGTCTCTCTGCGACCTCTAGGACCTGAAATCACTTAACATTGTTGTGGGTCGCCTCTTTATAGAGGCACAAGTGTGCCTCCTTGATTACAATTCTATTTCTCAAGTGTTTTGCAGTATTTATGACCTGAAACATGTAAAATATAATGTGGTAGTGTTTTAGGTGCCTCGGAGTTTTTTTTTTCAATCATGAATCCAGCAACTGGAACTTGGTAAATCTAGTAAACCTGCAACTTAGCAAAGAGCAAACCATGCCCATAGCAACGGAAATACAAAAAATTCGAAGAAATTGCATCCAAAGAATAATATTCTCATTGACACTATCTTGGAAGTAGTAATTTTTAAGTGGTGTCATTGGTAAAGCAGTTTTTAATTTATTACCGCAGTAATTTTTGAGAACTTCAAAGAACCCCTGCAAACATAACTTCATATCGAAATAAAACGTATATTGCTGAAATTGTCATTGTTAGACAACCTTAACTGGAAGTTTTACCGTCTACCATCTTGAAAAACACAGAAAATTAAATTGTTACCAAGGCCGTACCCAGTATTTTTTTCGGAGGGGGTTTTACTCAAAAAAGATTTTCGGGAGGGGGTTTACACAAAAAAAATCAAAAAATGCATACAAAATTTTTTTACATCTGTTTTTGTTTCGTTTTTACGAGTCTGACAAACATTTAGGGGGGGGGGGTGGAATTCAAACCGGGTAACCCCTCCCCTCAGGATACGCCCTGATTGATACATAGGCAAAACTGATATTTTCTTTTCTTCCTTTTCCTCTGTATCAAACAGTTCGTGGTAACGAACTGTAAGTAAGGAGCGACCCGGCTCAATGGTAACCGAAACTCTAAAAAACGGGATTTTGATACCAATAGATACATCAAAAGAATCAGATTTTAATTCTGATTTCAAATATATAAGTTTCATTAAGTTTAATCTAACCCATCAAAAGTTACGTGCCTGAAAACATTTGGCTGATTTTCGAAAAAAGGGGGAAAGACCCCCTAAAAGTTATGGAACCTTAATGAAAATCACACCATCATGTTCAGCGTATCAGAGAACCCTACTGTAGAGGTTTCAAGCTCCTATCTACAAAAATGTGGAATTTTCCATTTTTTGCCAGAAGAAAGATCACGGATGCGTGTTTATTTGTTTGTTTTTTTTTTTTTTTTTTTTTCCCAGGGGTGATCGTATCGACCCAGTGGTCCTAGAATATCGTGGGAGGGCTCATTGGAACGGAAATTAAAAGTTCTAGTGCCCTTTTTAAGTGACCAAAAAAAATGGAGGGCAACTAGGCCCCCTCCCACGCTCATTTTTTTCCCAAAGTCACCCGATCAAAATTTTGAGATAGCCATTTTGTTCAGCATGGTCGAAAATATGATAAAAATGTCTTTTAGGATGACTTGATCCCCCAAAGTCCCCAGGGGGAGGGCTGAAAGTTATGAACTTTACTCAATGTTAACATATAGTATTGGTTATTGGGAAGTATACAGACTTTTTCAGAGGAGATTTTTTCTGGTAGTTGGGGGAAGGAGGGGGTCGGGGGCTATATGGAAGGATCTTTCCATGAAGGAAGTTTTCATGGGGGAAGGGACATTGCTATGAAGGGGGCGCCGGATTTCCCAGCATTATTAAAGAAAAAGGTAAGGAATTAAATAAAAAAAAAACAAGTTTTTCAACTGATCAACTGATTGTGATTAAGAGGTCATTTTTAAAGAACTGGAAAAAAAAATTCGAACTATAGTTTAAAGAGCAGGGTATTTACTAGGGGGCGAACCCCCTAATATACGTGTTAAAAATTTATGAATATAGAAGTTCGTTACGTAAGTTAATTCTAAGTTACGTATATTTATTACTAATAAAAACGTTCGTAAATAAAATTAAACAAGTTTCGAGAAAGCCATTTAACCAAATATAATATGAAAATTTTGTTTTAATTATTCATGTACGGTGAGCCAAAATCAAAACCTGCATTAATTCAAAAACGTTCAAAAATTAAATAAGAAAAACAAGTTTTTTTAACTGAAAGTAAGGAACGACGTCAAAACTTAAAACGAACAGAAATTATTCCGTATATGAAAGGGGCTGTCCCCTCCTCAACGCCTCGCTCTTTACGCTAAAGTTTGACTTTCTCACAACTCTATTTTTTTAAACAATAAAAAAACTTTAGCGTAAAGAGCGAGGCGTTGAGGAGGGGACAGCCCCCTTCATATACGGAATAATTTCTGTTCGTTTTAAGTTTTAACGTCGTTCCTTATTTTCAGTTAAAAAACTTGTTTTTTTTATTTAATTTCCTAGATTAAACCAATGGTCATATATTATTGAAAGACAGATAACTTGGATAGAAATTAGAATTTCTTGTGGTCTTTTTAAGTAAAGAAAGAAGGGGCTCCATCACAAAATACCTTTCATGTCATTGTGTACTCCACAGCAACAGTTTTGACCTGAATCAGACAAAATGATAGTAGTAAAAAACACGATAGCCAATTTATCCAAAGTATTGAAAAGCTTTATCGTAGACTCTCCTCTTTTCCCTATAATTTTCTATCTCAAAAAGTTTTTTCGTTGAGGTCTTTTCAGGTTTTTCATGTATTTTTTTGATGGTTTCAACAATAGCCAACAAAAAATTTAAAAGATTAAAATAACTGTTTAGTGTGAAAACATTTGTCATTAAATTTGCAATTCTTATTTTAAAACTTCTGAAAAAACATGAGACTCTACAAAATGATGGAGATTCAATATACACCTTTACAAGCGTCATTGTCAAATATCCTCAACTGGGGATTAATAGACATCCATCTTGAAGACCAAGGAACTTTTATTCTACTTTGGTTAGTCCTTTTGTTTTCTTGGCGGTGATAGTGTCAAAACAGCGGTCATAGAATGACAGGAGGGCTCGCATAAACGGAATACTAAAGTGTTTGTGCCCTTTTAAAATTAAATAAAAAAAAATTAACTGAAAGTAAGGAGCGACATTAAAACTTAAAACGAACAGAAATTATTCCGTATATGAAAGGAGCTGTCCCCTCCTTAACGCCCGCTCTTTACGCTAAAGTTTTTTATTGTTTAAAAAAAACAGAGTTGTGATAAAGAGTCACACTGTAGCGTAAAGAGCGAGGCGTTGAGGAGGGGACAGCTCCTTTCATATACGGAATAATTTCTGTTCGTTTTAAGTTTTAATGTCGCTCCTTACTTCCAGTTAAAAAAACTATTTTTTAATTTAATTTTTGATCGTTTTTGAATTAATATGGGTTATGATTTTAATTTTGAAGCTTTTATATTAATTTTACTTTCATTTGGTTAAATGGATTTCTCAAAAGTTGTTTAGTTTTATTTACGAACAGTTTTATTAGTAATAAATATATGTGTCTTACGAATTAACTTATGTAACGAACTTCTATATTCATATATTTTTAATACGTATATTAGGGGGCTCACCCCCTAGTCAATACCTCGCTCTTTACGCTAAAATTCGAATTTTGTTCCAATTCTTTAAAAATGACCCTTAATCACTAAGGCCGTTAATTAGAATTTCTGATTATTTTTTTAGATAATGCTGGGAAATCCGGCGCCCCTTTCGTAGCAATGTCCCTTCCCCCATGAAAACTTCCTCCATGGAAAGATCCTCCCACATAATCCAATCATAGTACTTCCCATTACTTTCCATTACTTCTCATATTACGTCTGTATACTTCCCAATAACCACTACTATATGTAAACATTGGGCAAAGTTCATGACTTGCAGCCCTTCCCCGGGGACAGTGGAGGATTGAATCATCCTTAAAGACATAGTTATTATATTGTCGACCACGCTGAACAAAATGGCTATCTCAAAATTTTGATCAGGTGACTTTGGGAAAAAATGAGCGTGGGAGGGGGGCCTGGTTGCCCTCCTTTTTGTCACTTAAGATGGGCACTAGAACTTCTAATTTCAGTTCGATTAAGCCCTCTCACGATATTCTAGGACCACTGGGTTGATACGATCACCCCTGTGAAAAAAACAACAAAAGACAGAAAAACAAATAAACACGCATCTGTGATCTTTCTTCTGGCAAAAAATACACAATTCTACATTTTTGCAAATAGGAGCTTGAAACCTCTACTTTAGGGTAGTCTGATACACTTAATTTGATGGTGTGATTTTCATTAAGATTCTACTACTTTTAGGTGGGTTTCTCCCTCTTTTTGAAAATGATAAAATTTATATATTCGAAATCAGGATTAAAATCTGATTCTTCTGATGTAACTATTGGTATCAAAATTTCGTTTTTTAGAGTTTTGGTTACTGTTGAGCCGGGTCACTCCTTGCTTACAATTCGTTACCACGAACTGTTAGATAGTAAAAAGACCTGGAGATGAAATAATCACAACACAGCAAAGTACTGACTTTTAATAATTTGTCAATGAAACTACCAATCAATTGTGCAGCGCGCACTAGCCATGCAAGCATTACGAATTAAAGATTTAAAAATTTCGGTTAAAACTTTCGAATTTCTTCATTTAAGAAATGGCTCTGAATGACTTCTGGGTTTTACCATTTCGTATTGCATTTTTTTTTGCTCTGAAGTTTTAAGCATTGTTTCAATCTTTATTGATATTAATTAAAAAAACTTTTTCCACAAAATAAGTTTTCAAAGAAAGGTAAAGAACTCCATTAAACAAAAAATGAGCAAAAATAAAATCAAAGAATCTACCAAGCGTGAAACTACCACAAATTAGCATTGATAAATAAATGCAAATGAAACCCAAAACGAACAGAAATTACAATAAATAACCGAGTCAAACTCAAAACGAGCAGAAATTAGCATACGTTGGGCTCAAAACCCCTTTGCCTTCCCAAGCCCAGAACATAGAACATAATTTGCATTTTAATGAAAAAAATACAAATGAATGTGCATTGTCAGTTTAATATACATATACTGATATTTAGTAATCAAAATGTTAATATTATTTGATTTATTAAAGTTACAAAAGTAAAAACATCTATATTTTTTTCAGTAAAGTGCGAATTATGTTCTGGCCTTGGGAAGGCATAGGGATTTTGAGCCCAACTTATGTTAATTTCTGCTCGCTTTGAGTTTGACTCGGTTATTTATTGTAATTTCTGTTCGTTTTGGGTTTCCTTTATTTACCGATGCTGATTTGTGGTAGTTTCACGCTGGGTAGATTATTTGATTTTATTTTTGCTCATTTTTTGTTTAATGAAGTTCTTTACTTTTCTTTGAAAAACGTATTTTGTGGAAAAAGTTTTTTAATTAATTTCTGTTCGTTTTATATTGATATAGTCTTTTGAGGGAAAAAGAAAATACTTAAAATCTTTTCGTTTTCTTTAAGACTCTATAGTTAAGCCTGCTATTTGTATGCTGGAGAAAAATTTTCAGCTATTTTTTACAACATGAACCCTTTTAAAAATCTGGACACAAAATAGTAGTGTTTAATTTAGTTTCATACCTCATCTAGTTGACCTGAAATGTAAAATTTGATACCATTCACCAAAAAAATCTGTTTACTTTCTTTGATAGCTTGGATACACTTACGCTATTTTGATTTGGTTAAATTTTAAGAGCAGAAGTAGCCCCAAAAGTTTGAACATAGTACCCTCAGTCGTTTTTGGGATACTGTTGAGATGCCTTATTGGGAATTAGCAATAACACAGTGCATTTTGATTTAATCTTAAGGCAACATTTAGTTTTTAAACAAAATGGAGAAATGGCAGGGTGGGCATGGGAAGGGGATTAGTTGCCCTCCAATCACTTTCAACTATTAAAGAGGGCATCAGTTCTTCTTATTTTCAATCGAATGAGCCCTTTTCGAAGTTTCTACGATAACCCCTTCAATACGAAGTGCCCTGGTCTAAACAACAACAACAACAACAAAAATAAATTATATCCACGTCGATCTTTACTATAGAAATGTCTAGCCTTCCAATCACATTCGACTATTTAAAAGGGCACTAGGCCTTTTGATTTCCAATCGAATGTGCCCTTTTTGAATTTCTACGACAACGCTTTCTATAAACAGCTTATGTGCCCCCAGGGCATACATTACAGCCCTTACCCTAAGGGCTGTTAGGGTGGTTGTCATCCTCTAAGACCTAATTTCCAGAACTTTCAATTACGTTAAACAAAATGGCTATATCAAAATTTTGATTGGATATGTTTGGGGAAATGATGAGCCTGAGAGGGGCGTTAGTCGCTCTCCAATCACTTTCAACTATTAAAAAAGGCACTATCCCTTACAATTTCCTATCAAATGAGCCCTTTTGAAGTTTCTACGGCAACACTTTTAATAAAAACCTTATATGTCCCCAGGGCATAACTTACAACACTTGCCCTGAGGGCTGGGGGGGGGGAGGTTGTCATCCTCAAAGACCTAATTTCCAGACCTTTCTACTACTTTGAACAATATGGCTATCTGAAAATTTTGATTGGATGTGCTTGGGGGAATGGTGGGCGTGAGAGGGGGGTTAGGTACCCTCCAATTACTTTCGACTATTAAAAAGGGCACTAGCCCTTTTAATTTCCATTTGAATGAGCCCCTTTTGAAGTTTTTACCACAACTTTATCTATAAAAACCTTATATGCCCCCAGGGCATAACTTACAACCTTTGCCCTTGGGGCTCTGGGGGGGTTTGTCATCCTTAAATACATAATTTCCAGAACTTTCAACTACATTGAACAAAATGGCTATCTCTAAACTTTGATTGAATGGTTTTGGGGAAATGGTGGGCGTGGGAGGGGAGTTAATTACTCTCCGTTCACTTTCGACTATTTAACAGGGCAATTTTAATTTCCAATCAAATGAGCCCTTTTTAAAATTTCTACAACAACTTTCTATATAGACCTTATATGCCCCCAGGGCATAACTTACAACCCTTGCACTGAGGGTTCTGAGGGGGTTATCATCCTAAAAGACCTGATTTCCAGGACTTCAACTACGTTGAACAAAATTGATATGTCAAAATTTTGATTGGATGTGTTTGGGGAAATGGTGGGCCTAAGAGGGGGGTTAGTTACCCTTCAATCACTTTCGACTATTAAAAAGGGCACTAGCCCTTCAAATTTCCAATTGAATGAGCCCTTTTTGAAGTCTCTACAACATCGCTTTCTATAAAAACCATATGTGCCCCAGGGCATAACTTACAACCCATGCCCTGAGGGCTGTGGGGAGGGGAGGGATTGTCAGCCTTAAAGACCTAATTTCCAAAACTTTCAACGTTACGTTGAATAAAATGGCTATCTAAAAATTTTGATTGTATGTGTTTAGGGAAATGTTGGGCGTGAGAGGGGGGTTAGTTGCTCTCAAATCATTTTCGACTATTAAAAAGGGCACTAGCCCTTTCAATTTCCAATCGAATGAGCTCCTTTTCAAGTTTCTGCGACAAAGATTTCAACAAAAACCTTATATGCCCCCAGGGCATAACTTATAACTCTTGCCCTGAAGACTCTTGGGAGGAGTGTCCTGCTCAAAAGTATAATTTCCTGAACATTAAACTGCGTGGAACAAAACGGCTATCTCAAAATTTGGATTGGATGTGGTTGGGGAAATGGCGGGCGTGGAAGGAATGTTAGTTGCCTTCCAATCACTTTCGACTATTAAAAAGGGCACTAGCCATTTCTTTCCAATCGAATGAGCCCTTTTTGAAGTTTCTACGACAACACGTTCTATAAAAACCTTATATACCCCCAGGGTATAACTTACAGCCCTTTCCCTGAGGGCTGTGGGGGGGGGGGGATTGTCATCCTCAAAGACCTAATTTCAAGAATTTTCAACTACATTGAACAAAATGGCTAAATTTTGATTGAACGTGTTTGGGGAAAAGATGGGCGTGAGCGGGGGGTTAGTTGCCCTCCAATCACTTTCGACTATTAAAAAGGGCACTATCCCTTTGAATTTCCAATCGAATGCGCCCTTTTTGAAGTTTCTACGACAACGCGTTCTATAAAAACCTTATATACCCCCAGGGTATAACTTACAGCCCTTTCCCTGAGGGCTGTGGGGGAGTGTCCTCCTCAAAAACATAATTTCTATTTCAAAATTTGGACTGGATGTGGTTGGGGAAATGGTGGGCGTGGAAGGGTTGTTAGTTGCCTTCCAATCACTTTCGACTATTAAATCGGGCACTAGCCATTTCAATTTCCAATCGAATGAGCCCTTTTTGAAGTTTCTACGACAACGCGTTCTATAGAAACCTTATATGCCGCCATGGCTTAACTTACAACCTTTGCCCCGAGGGATGTGGGGGGGGGGGGGGTTTCATCCTCAAAGACCGAATTTCCATAACTTTCAACTACGTTGAACAAAATGGCTATCTTAAAATTTTAATTGGATGTGTTTGGGAAAAAGATAGGCGTGAGAGGGGGGTTAGTCGCCCTCCAATGACTCTCGACTATTAAAAAGGGCACTAGCCCTTTGAATTTCCAATCGAATGAGCCTTTTTTGAAGTTTCTACGACAACGCTTTCTATAAAAACCTTATATGCCCCCAGGGCATAACTTACAACCCTTGCCCTGAGGGCTGTGGGGAAGTTTCCTCCTCAAAAACATCATTTCTATCTGGATATCAACTACGCTGAACAAAATGGCTATCTGAAAGTTTTTATTGGATGTGTTTCGGGAAATGGTTGGCGTGGAAGGGGTGTTAGTTGCCTTCCAATCACTTTCGACTATTAAAAAGGGCACAAGCCACTCCAATTTCAAGTTGAACGAGCCCTTTTCGAAGTTTCTACGACAACTTCTTCAATACGATGTGCCCTGGTCTAAAGGAAAAAAAAACAATAAATAATAAATGTGCCAACAACGTTCTTATATGCCCCAGGGCATAACTTAAAACCCTTGTCCTGTGGTTTGTGGGGGAGTGCCTTCTTCGAAAACATATTTTCTATGTGGAAATTAACTACGCTGAACAAATTGGCTATCTCAAAATTTTGATTGGATGTGTTTGGGGAAATTGTGGGCGTGGAAGGGGTGTTAGTTTCGTTCCAATCACTTCCGACTATTAAAAAGGGCACAAGCCACTCCAATTTCCAATCGAACGAGCCTTTTTCGAAGTTTTTACGACAACTCCTTCGATACGAAGTGCCCAAGTATGGAAAAAAAATACATTGTACCAACAACGTTCTTTACGTAGTTAGCGCGATTGCGCTGCCGTTGATTTGGAGATCACACTTTTAAATTTAGAAGCGAAAGGGGGTGTTTTTAAGTACAGCAAATAGCGTATTATTTTCAGTTGATATGTGTCTTTTCACAAGCTAACAGACAATTGTAACAATAATTAGTGGCCATTGAGATTGCAAGAAACAGGTCTCATATCTCATCTGTGAAACTCGATGTAATTTTGCCGACCAAGGTTTGGTTTCACAAAAAAAATAAAAATAAAAATACCGTTTTAAGGACTTTTCGATTTGGGCCTCGTGCCAACGCTTCTGTTTTATTCGCAACTCGTTCTGAGTACTGAAGGGTTTCCTTTTTGATTAGTTTACTGTACTTATTAACATGTGTATCAGTCAACTTCTTAGTTAAAAAAAAGTAATATCAAGATCAAAGAGTATCTTGCATTAAGTAAACACTTTCTTCACTTCTTGCAAACAAAACATTTTAGTGTCCAAATACACAATTTCTTCCTGTGTTCATATTGAGCTAAAATTGTTTGTCTGAAAAGATCTATTACATTTTGCAGCAATAACAATTCTTATGGTTTATCATAAAGAAGAAAATAAAGTCAAAAGAAGTGGAAACTTAAGATAATAGCTTTTCTTCCTTCTGTTGAAAGACTTTTGAGGGGCGATATAAAACTTTTGATGCAATATTTGAAAACGATTGTCAAGAGGAGACAACAAATAAAACAAAAGAAAAAAATTAATTTAGCAAAAAATAAAAAAGAGGAGTAACACATAAAAAAGTAAAAAAAAAAAATGCTAATCGAAAAAGAAGAATATAAAATAAGCCACTTCTTCAATCTTGATTTTTTTTTTTTTTTTTTACTTTTTTTACGAATTAGTTGATGTTAAGTTTAACATAGGAAGTGCTGGAATATAAAAAAATAAACACACGTTATACTTAAGGAGAAGAAAATAGAGACTGATAAACTCAATAGACACCCACAAAAAATCAATAGGATCATTTTCAACTATCTGTATTTTAATATACATTCCGGTACTTCCAAAAGTATTAATTCCAATATTGCAAGCGATTGTCATACTCTTTATTTGATTTTCATTTGTACCGGCTGCAGATTGCAATATTTATCGAGAAATCTGTAGGGATGGATAAAGATCAAGAAGCTCCATCTGGCTTCCACGTGTTGATCAAACTCAGATTTGAAGCAAATCACTATTGTGTCCCACTGAGAATGTGGGACCTGATCCTAGTGACCCTTCTGGAAACTTACTGACCTGGTGTTAAGCCAAAACCTTATGTTGTAGTACCTGAAAATTCATTTGTATGTAAAACTGTGAAAGTTCTTAACAATACTAATGCAAATTTAAACCGATAATATGCCTTGATCATTATATATTAACATTGAACTAACAGTCCTTAGAAATATATCGCAAAAACACGACGAAATAGAGAACAAGCATCAAATTTTAATTCAAAATCATTCCAAAGAGTTAATTGTGCCTGTGAGACTGATTGAGGAGATTACTAGTATCGCTAAAATAATTCAGTATCCCATTCTAATGGAAGATATGAAAAGTAAAAGGTTTGAGCGCTCTCACTTAGTTCGGTAGCTGACAACCACAGTTTATATAATTATCCAGTAAGCTTATCGCAGATCATTTCTGGTCTTCGTTCTCGGTGCGAACAAAAAGCTCCTCCCACTTCTTCGTGCAGTTATGGATCAGTGTGTTTGCGTCTATCAATGAGAAATGGTTACTAAGTGCATTATTCGTAATAGCGGGTATCCACTTGTTTCCGATTGTTTCGCGTCTGACTTGTCTACCCGTAAAAAGATGTGATGCCGCCTATGTTTCTATGTTCTCTGGAGCACTCGCACCCCGGTCCGGGTTTTTATAATGGGTAGGATAGGGAATGATCATACTGGATAATTATATAAACTGTGCTGACAACCAAATAAAAAAACACTGAGTGGGTCACTCGAAAAACAATCAGGAACTACAGCCAGGGACTCAGGATTCTTGTAACACTCCCACAGCTGAAAAGACATGGTGCTTTAAATATGAGTCAGGTAACAAGATCTAAATCGTGACATGGATCTCGCCAGGATAAGAAAAACTCAAAAAGTCTTGCACGTAAAATAGGACAGTGAAGATGTTGCTCGCTATTCGTTTTAAAATTTGTAAGTTACTTTACTACAAGTTTGTACCAGAAGATTAAATTTTAAATAATTACTGCTATGTGAGTGTCTCTGACAGAAGACTTAAGTACTATGAGCAAGAAACTTAGTCTTCATTGTAAGACAACTTCCTATGCCAAAAACTTGTTGGGGTTTTTGAACTTCCACCCAATTCTCCGGACTTGGCTCGCACAGACTTCTGACTGTTGGCCAAAAAAGGAAAATAAAGGATATTGTAATCAGTCAATTCAGAGCATCCGAACGATAGTAACATAGCTTTTGAAAATAATTGAGACGACCGCCTTTCGTGACTATTTTTAGCAGCTTTATGATCGCTTTCAGTGAGTGTAGCAAAAACGAGATTAAAGTAAAAATTTGTTAATAAAAACAAAGACTATCTGGTCCTTGCCGTCTGTTCTGTGTCATTAAGCTTTTTGTTAGGACAGAATTAAAAATGAGTTATTTATTTCCTTCTATTTTCAAATTCTTGATATTTTTTCACTTGCATACCCACATCTGTGCTGTAACTGATAATTTTCATCAGGAAACTTTTAAGCGTGAACAATCAGCACGTTCCATCTGGCAATCAGCTTGCAAGCTAGAAACGTTCTAAGAGGAAGTAATCCTCATGGTACCATCTTTAAACTGTTTTTAAACACATTTCAATAGCTTTTGTTCTAAGAGGCTAGAAACGTTCTAAGAGGAACGTTTGAGAGGAACGTTCTAAGAGGAACGTTACCTTTTTATAGCTATAAGTAAATTTACTAGCTTTGGATGGGTCTCTGTTCTTGAAAAGAAGCCCGTGAGTTAACAGGAGTTCTAAGTTTACTAGAAACATTTTAAGAGGAAGTAATCCTCATGGTACCATCTTTAAACTGTTTTAAACACATTTCAATAGCTTTTGTCTTAAATTATTTTTGTATTCTAGATTTTGTTTAATTCACGTAACCTTTCTTGGTCGTAATTGATAGCCTTTACCAGGAGAGTTCTTGACAGGAATAACTTTTTAGCAAGCTCTATGTGTCAATCAGCTTGTGATACTTTCCCCCCCCCGGTAAATATCCCCTGGAAAAACCTCCCTCCCGTGGAAAAGAAGGCTTTCCGAATTTGAGAACTTTATTTGAGTTTTATTTTTTTAACTTCCGTAGGGGAAGGAGTTTTGGTTTTTGGTGTATTATGGGCAACTCACTCAAGTTCACGCTGTATAAAACTCGAGAACAAAACCGGTTTCTTCGCTAGTTTTTTTTCAGCATAGCGCGAGACAAGGCAAAGACAAGTGACAGAATATATGGAAAATATATAATTTGGGCTGTATATTTGCACATAAGGGGGGGGGGTAAAGTATTTGGATAGTTTGAAGTCAGAAATCAATTCTTACTTCATAATATGCAGAATAATTATACCTTCTTTACCCCCCTCCCTAATGTGCAAATATATAGCCCAAATTTGTTTCTAAGGTAACGAAGAAATCAGTTTGTTCTTGGGTTTTACACATCGTAATCTTGAGTCTGTGGCGTATAACACACAAGTATCGGATTTTTTCATGGAGAAAGAACATTAACGAAAAGAGCAAGGTCTTGAGGAGGGGACAGCCCCTTTCATATATGTAATAATTCCAGTTCGTTTTAAGGTTTGATGTTGCTCCTCACTTTCAGTTGAAAAACTTGTTTATTTTCATTTAATTACTTATACATAGTATTTGTTAATGGCAAACATATGTTTTTAAAAAAAAGTAAAGAGCCTCATTAAACCAAAAATCAGCAGAAAATAAAGTCAAATAATCTTCAAAGTAAAAACTATGGAGTATAATAGAACAAAACTAAAAAGATATAAAATATTTTTCATATGAAAAAGACTATGTCAACTAAAAATAAACGGAAACTAATATAAAAAAAAAATTTCCCATAAAACAAGTTTGTCAAAGAATAGTAAACAGCCTTGTTCAGCCAAAAATGAGTAGAAATAAATTCAAATAATTTTTCCAAGCATAAAACTGCCACAAATCACACCATAAATAAATGAACCCAAAACGAACATAAATTACAATAAATAACCTATTCAAACTCAAAATAGCAACAACTAGGATGAGTAGGGCTTAAAACCCCACACCTCCTCAGGACCAGAACATAATTTGCACTTTACTGTAAACAAAATACATTTTAAATTTTTTCACTTTTTTGACTTTAACAAATAAAGAAGTATTAAGACTATAAGGAATATATATCAGAATATGTTATCAAACTGACAATACATGTTTTTTTAATTAAAGTGAAAATTATTTTCTTATCTAAAGAAGACATGGATGTCGTCAGCCATACTCCTTTTAATTTTTGCTCGTTTTGAGTTTGACTAGGCTATCTATTGTAATTTCTGTTAGTTTTGGATTTCACTTATTTGTTAATGGTGATTTGTAGTAGTTTTACACTTGGAAGATAAGAAAAACAAATTCGTAGAATTTGACAACGCTTTCGTCCGTAACACCTTAAACAAGTTAAACAAAGCCAGCTTTCAAAGGATAGCCAAACCTTCTTAAAATTTTTTCTGCCATATGTTTTAGCTTAATTTTGATGATTGTTCGCCTATATTTTTTTTCCTTCATCAATTTTTTTTTAATTTGGCACCTGCTACTGCCAAAAGTTGCAGAAGTTGATATGGAAGTCTTGTCGACACAAATGGGTTTTTGTTTTTTTTCTAAGTTTTGAAGATACTTCTGGCGTATAAATTCCTGTTTTTCCCGTTCCTTAGCACTTTTCAATGAAACAAAAAGAAAACTAAAATAAAAGTTTCAAATTTAGAAACCTTAGTTTCCACAGGGGGGGGGGGGTATTTTCCGCGAGGGTATTTTCCAAGGAGGGGGTATTTACCGCGGTGGTAACTTTCCGTGGGACAGGGGGTATTTTTCCTGGGGGAAAATTTTCCGGGGGGATTTTTCGCGTTGGGATATTTTCAGGGGGGTTAAACACCCCCATTCACTATATTCATTTATGCTATTCTACTGTGTTCATGGCCGTATATTTGGCTTTAAAATACACTTATTTATCAATCTATCTAATATGCACAATAATTGTACCAAACAAATTTTGCACAAAAACCCGCTATACTTTACCCCTTCCCCCCATCCTAAAGTGCAAATCCATAGCTCAAATTTATTTTTAAAATAACGAAGAAACTAACAAAAAAAAAAAAACACAGTGTGTTCTCGAATTTTACACAGCATAAATTTGATTGAGTGGCGCATAATACACAAGTACCAAAATTCCTCCCCCCTACGGAAATTAAAAAATAAATCTCAAATAAAATTCTCAAATTTGGAAAGCGTTATTTTCCACTGGGGGTATTTTCTGGGGAGTATTTACCGGGGGGAGGGGGTATTTTCCGCGGGGGTGTTTTCCGGAGGGGGGGGTTATTTTCCGGGGGAGGGTATTTTCTGCGTTGGGTATTTTCCATGGGAGTATTTTGCGCGGGGGGTGTTTTTGGGGGGGTATTTTGCGCGGGGGGTGGGGGTTCCGGGGGGATTTGGCGGGGGAATAATTGCTGGGGGGAGGTAAATGCCTAGAACCCTTGAAAAGTACTCCTCTGAAATTATCTGAGCAGACATTAATTTTATGGCATATTTCTGCACAAAATATGCAAATCATGTAAGCTGCTGTAAGACAATGACAACAATAAAGATAAAAATCTTTTTTTTAGAGTAATTTGCTTCAAAGTAACTCGATTCCTCAGGGTATCCAGACAAACAAACTGAATCACTTTTGAATAACTGGAACACCATTTTCGAAAAAGGAATCACTTCAGAAACATTTGCAAAAGATGCCAGACAATAATACTAGAGGAAAATTATGCATAGTTTATTTCTCATTTGCTAATGAGTCTGGCACTTTTAATGACCTGCTAAAGCGAGTTGTATCTCAAGTCACAATATTTGTGGTGAACGACTTGATATCTAAGATAAGAGAGACCGAAAGATACTGCACTATCTTCCTAATAGTTTTGCTTGGTGAATGATTTATTTCCCTACTTTGAGTAAATCCTTATGACAGTTTCTTCTCGAAAAACAACAGATCTGACGGATCGACAATATTTTGACGAGAAAATCGAGAACGAAGAATCCTAACCTTTTATAAAACTTAATTTGTAAAAAGCTGATAATCTAGAAGCCAAGGTCAGAATTGAGTTTTTGATGGGTCAACGTCTTTCTAAGGGAAGAAAACAGAGCTGGGTTAGATGACCAAAAATCTGAATGTTAAAAGTTTCTTTTTAGATACTTGGCAACTGATCCCTTCCAGGTTTAAAAAAAAAATCTTGGGTAGATTATTTATTCCTTATGGCAAAAATTATGACGTGATTTCAGATAGGCTATTGCAAATTTTTGCCTTACCTTCCGCGATGGTACTAAAAAAACTGCTATTGTCCGAAGATATGTTGGAACTGATATACTTTGATCTTTTGAGACTTTAAGTACCAAGCTGAAAGTAAGGAGCAACTTTAAAACTTAAAACGACCAGAAATTATTAGGTATACGAGGGGGTCGCCCCCTCGTCAATGCCTCGCACTTTACGCAAAAGTTCAAATTTCTTCCCATTCTTTTAAGAATGACTCCTGAATCACAAAGGCTGTTTAATTTGAATAAAAAGCTCTTTTAAAATTACTGAAAAAAAACATTAGCCAAAAGAGCAAGGTATCGACGAGGGGCGGCCCCCTCATATGCGTAATGATCTCTGTTCGTTTGAAGTTTTAATGTTTCTCCCTAATTTCAGTTGAAATACCTTTTTTTTCAATTTTTTTTTTTTTAAATGATGTTGAAAAATCCGGCCTCCCTTCTATGGGAAACTCCTCTCCCCCATGAAAAATTACTCTATGAAAAATCCTCTTACGTACCCCCCCCCTACCAGAAAATATCACCTGAAAACGTCTGTATGCTTTCCCATGGTCAATACTAAATGTAAACAATGGGTAAAGCTCATAACTTGCAGCCCTTCCCCCGGGGAGTGTGGGGGTCAAGTCATCCTGAAAGACGTAGTTATTAGGTTTTTTGACTGTGTTGAAAAAACGGCTATCTCAAAATTTAGATCGGATGACTTAGGGGAAAAATGAGCGTGGGAGGTGGGCTAGCTGCCCTCCAATATTCTGGTCACTTAAAAAGGGCACTAGAAGTATTGGTTACCGATCACATGAGCCCTCTCCCAAACTTCTACGATCACTGGTTCGATATGATCACCCCTGAAAAAAAAAAAAAAAAAAAACAAATGAACACACATTCATGATCTGCCTTAGATTAATTAAAAAGACTTTTTCCACAAAATAAATTTTTCAAAAAAAAGTAAAGAACTCTATTAAACCCAAAATGAACAAAAATATAATCAAATAATCTACCAAGCATACAACTACCACAAATCAGCGTCAATAAATAAATGAAACTCA
Source organism: Artemia sinica (assembly GCA_027921565.1). NCBI lineage: Eukaryota > Metazoa > Arthropoda > Branchiopoda > Anostraca > Artemiidae > Artemia > Artemia sinica. The sequence continues at coordinate 18,924,656 of CM051275.1, forward strand.
AAACAAACAAAAGTTAAAATAAATAACAGACTCAAGCTCAAAACGAACAGAAATTAATATGAGTAGGGTTCTAAACTCCTATGCTTTCTAAAAGCCAGAATATAATTTGTACTTTACTGAAAAAAAATCAAATGAATTTAATGGAAAAAAATGGGCACTGTCAGTTTAATATACATATGCTGGTATTTATTTATTTGATTGAATGTGTTTGGGGATATGGTGGGCATGAGAGGGGGGTTAATTACTCTCCATTCACTTGTGACTATTTAAAAAGGCACTAGCACTTTCAATTTCAAATTAAATGGGCCCTTTGTGAAGTTTTTACGACAAAAATTTCTATAAAAACCTTATATGTCCCAAGGGCATAGCTTACAACCCTTGCCCTGAGGGCTCTGAGAAGGTTATCATCCTCAAAGACCTAATATCCAGAATTTTCAACTACGTTGAACAAAATGGATATCTCAAAATATTGATTTGATATGTTTGGGGAAACGGTGGGCGTGAGAGGGGGTTTAGTTGCCCTTCAATCACTTTCGATTATTAAAAAGGGCACTAGCCCTTTCAATTTCCAATTGAATGAGCCCTTTTTGAAGTTTCTACAACATCACTTTCTATAAAAATCTTATATCCCCACAGGGCATAACTTACAACCCTTGCCTGAGGGCTGTGGGGGGGGTTGTTGTTGTCATGTTTAAAGACCTAATTTCCAAAATCTTCAACTACGTTGAACAAAATGGTTATCTAAAAATTTTGATTGGACGTGCTTGCGGAAAAGGGGGGCGTGAAAGGGGGGTTAGTTGCCCTCAAATCACTTTCAACTATTAAAAAAAGCACTAGCCCTTTGAATTTCCAATCAAATGAGCCCTTTTCCAAGTTTCTACGACAAAGATTTCAATAAAAACCTTATATGCCCCCAGGGCATAACTTGTGGGGGGAGTGTCCTCCTCAAGAGCATAATTTCTATGTGGAAATCAACTACATCGAACAAAATGGCTATCTCAGAATTTTGATTGGATTTGTTTGGGGAAATGGTGGGCGTGGAAGGGGTGTTAGTTACCTCCCAGTCACTTTCGACTATTAAAAAGGGCTCTAGTCATTCAAATTTCCAATCGAATGAGCCCTTTTCGAAGTTCCTACGACAACTCTTTCGATACAAAGTGCCCTGGTCCAAAGGAAAAAAATACATTGTGCTTATGCTGATATTTATTTGTTTGATTGAATTTGTTTGGGGATATGGTGAACGTGAGAGGGGGGTTAATTACTCTCCATTCACTTGTGACTATTAAAAAAGGCACTAGCACTTTCAATTTCCAATTAAATGAGCCCTTTGTGAAGTTTTTAAGACGAAGCTTTCTATAAAAACCTTATATGTCCCAAGGGCATAGCTTACAGCCCTTGCCCTGAGGGCTCTGAGGAGGTTATCATCCTCAAAGACTATCCAGAATTTTCAACTACGTTGAACAAAATAGATATCTCAAAATTTTGATTTGATATGTTTGAGGAAAAGGTGGGCGTGAGAGGGGGGTTAGTTGCCCTTCAATCACTTTCAATCGTTAAAAAGGGCACTAGCCCTTTCAATTTCCAATTGAATGAGCCCTTTTTGAAGTTTCTACAACACCACTTTCTATAAAAATCTTATATCCCCAGAGGGCATAACTTACAACCCTTGCCTGAGGGCTGTGGGGGGGGGGGGTTGTTGTTGTCATGCTTAAAGACCTAATTTCCAAAACCTTCAACTACGTTGAATAAAGTGGTTATCTAAAAATTTTGATTGGACGTGTTTTGCGGAAAAGGTGGGCGTGAGAGGGGGGTTAGTTGCCCTTAAATCACTTTCAACTATTAAAAAAAGCACTAGCCCTTTGAATTTCCAATCAAATGAGCCCTTTTTCAAGTTTCTACGGCAAAGATTTCAATAAAAACCTTATATGCCCCCAGGGCATAACTTGTGGGGGGAGTGTCCTCCTCAAGAACATAATTTCTATGTGGAAATCAACTACGTCGAACAAAATGCTATCTCAGAATTTTGATTGGATCTGTTTGGGGAAATGGTGGGCGTGGAAGGGGTGTTAGTTACCTCCCAATCACTTTTGACTATTAAAGAGGGCATCAGCCCTTTCTATTTTCAATCGAATGAGCCCCTTTCGAAGTTCCCACGACAACTCCTTCGATACGAAGTGCCCTGGTCTAAACAACAACAAAAACAAAAATATTACTAATCACTTTCGATTATTAAAAAGGGCACTAGCCCTTTGAATTTAAAATTGAATGAGCCCTTTTCTGAAGTTTCTACGACAACGTCTTCTATAAAAACCTTATAAGGCCCCAGGGCATAACTTAAAACGCATGCCCTGAGGGCTGTGGCAGAGTATCCACCTCAGAAACATATTTTCTATCTGTAAATCAACTACGCTGAACAAAATGGCTATCTCAAAATTTCTATTGGATGTGTTTGGGGGAATGGTGGGCATGGGGGGGGGGGGATAGTTGCCTTCCAATCACCTTCGACTATTAAAAGGGCACTAGCCCTTTGAATTTCCAATCGAAAGAGCTATTTTTGACGTTTCTACGACAACGCCTTCTATAAAAACATTATATACCCCCTGGGCATAACTTGAAATCCTTGCCCTAAGGGTTGTGGGGGAGTGTCCTCCTCAAAAACATATTTTCTATCTGGAAATCAACTACGCTGAACAAAATGGCTATCTCAAAATTTGGATTGGATGTGTTTGGGGGAATGATGTGCGTGGGGGGGGCTAGTTCCCTCCAATCGCTTTTGACGATTAAAAAGGGAACTAGCCCTTTGAATTTCCAATCGAATTAGCCTTTTTTGAAGTTTCTACGAAAACGCCTTCTATAAGATTCTTATATGCCCCCAGGACATAACTTAAAACCTTGCCCTGAGGGTTGTGGGGGAGTGTCTTTCTCAAAAACATATTTTCTATCTGGAAATCAACTAGCCTATGCTAAACAAAATGCCTATCTCAAATATTTTGATTGGATGTGTTTGGGTGAATGATGGACGTGGGGGGGGGGGGGGGTAGTAGTAGGGAGGCCCTATCAACTCCTAGATACACTGCGTGCTGCCGTCTATAATCGAGTCTAGCGCTAACAGGACATAATTTATGCATGTTTTTATGGTTTTTCTCACTGAGGATGTTTTTTCATGGTTTTTCTCACTGTTGATGTTTTTTCATGGTTTTGTTCTGTTTGATGGCTATATGATGTAGACATCTATTCTGGTTATTGGATGGTTGTTTGATGGTTATGAGTGTTGGTCAATTTGTTTGTTGTTTTCTTGGAGGTCAACAACAATTGCTGGATGTTTCTTAGATGTCAACAACAAGTGATGGATGTTTCTTGGATGTCAACAACAATTGCTGGATGTTTCTTGGATGTCAACATGCGGTTGGAATACTATGATAACAAGGTGACATCATCAGATAAGGAAATTTCAATATTGGAATATTCTTATCCGAGAGTTGAAAATACAGACAGGACAAGATAAGTGATTGACACAATTTCTCCATGAGACAAGATAAATTTGAAAGCAGAAACGAAAATGGTAAACCATCTGAGGGAATGCTAACTCCTATTAAGAGATACGTATTATTTTTTTATTAGGGCAGTTCTCGACTGTGTTCGGTATAATACACTACTATCATTTGAATAGTGTTATAACGTCCCCAGCCCCAAAGGGCACTCCGGCCCTCCCCGGGCCCTCCGAAGGGCCCCCGGGCCCAAAAGAGCCCTCCTCCCCTCCTCCCCCTTGAAGAGTTGGAATATTTCAGTAGTGTTTTGTCGTGGTTTACCATGTCACTGTTACATTATCTTGATGTTTAAAAGTTCATTTTGGATCTCTTTCGTTGAAATGCAAGAGTTGGATTATTTCAGTAGTGTTTTGTTGCGGTTTATCATGTCACTGTTACATTCTCTTGATGTTTCAAAGTTCATTTTGAATCGTTTTCGTTGAAATACAAGAGTTGGAATATTTCAGTAGTGTTTTCTCGTGGTTTACCATGTCACTGTTACATTCTCTTGATGTTTCAAAGTTCATTTTGGATCTTTTTCGTTGAAATGCAAGAGTTGGAATATTTCAGTAGTGTTTTCTCGTGATTTATCATGTCACTTTTACATTCTCTTGATGTTTCAAAGTTCATTTTGGATCTTTATCGTTGAAATGCAAGAGTTGGAATATTTCAGTAGTGTTTTCTCATGGTTTACCTTGTCACTGTTACATTCTCTTGATGTTTCAAGATTTATTTCGTTGAAATGTAAGAGTTGGAATATTTCAGTAGTGTTTGTTGTGGTTTACCTAGTCACTGTTACATTCTCTTGATGTTTCAAAGTTCATTTTGGATTTTTCTTTCCTTGAAATTTAAGGGTTGGAATATTTCAGTAGTGTTTGTTGTGGTTTACCTAGTCACTGTTACGTTCTCTTGAATTTTCAAAGTTCATTTTGGATTTCATTCATTGAAATGTATGAGTTGAAATATTTAAGTAGTGTTTTGTAGTGGTTTACCTTATCACTGTTACATTCTCTTGGTGTTTCAAAGTTCTTTTTAGATTTTTTTTTGTTGAAATGCAAGAGTTGGATTATTTCAGTAGTGTTTTGTCGTGGTTTACCATGTCACTGTTACATTCTCTGGATGTTTCAAAGTTCATTTCGGATTTTTTTCGTTGAAATGCAAGAGTTGGAATATTTCAGTAGTGTTTGTCGTGATTTACCATGTCACTGTTACATTCTCTTGATGTTTCAAAGTTCATTTTGGATCTTTATCGTTGAAATGCAAGAGCTGGAATATTTCAGTAGTGTTTTCTCGTGGTTTACCTTGTCACTGTTGCATTCTCTTGATGTTTCAAAGTTCATTTTGGATTTCTTTCGTTGAAATGTAAGAGTTGGAATATTTCAGTAGTGTTTGTTGTGTTTTACCTAGTCACTGTTACATTCTCTTGATGTTTCAAAGTTCATTTTAGATTTTTCTTTCCTTGTAATGTAAGAGTTGACATAATTCAGTAGTGTTTGTTGTGGTTTACCTAGTCACTGTTACATTCTCTTGAATTTTCAAAGTTCATTTTGGATTTCATTCATTGAAATGTAAGAGTTGAAATATTTAAGTAGTGTTTTGTAGTGGTTTACCTTATCACTGTTACATTCTCTTGATGTTTCAAAGTTCATTTTAGATTTTTCTTTCCTTGAAATGTAAGAGTTGACATATTTCAGTAGTGTTTGTTGTGGTTTACCTAGTCACTGGTACATTCTCCTGATTTTTCAAAGTTCATTTTGGATTTCTTTCGTTGAATTGTAAGAGTTTGAATATTTCAGTAGTGTTTTTTCGTGGTTTACCTTATCACTGTTACATTCTGAAGATGTTTCAAAGTTCACTTCAGATTTTGTTTTGTTGAAATGCAAGAGTTAAATTATTTCAGTAGTGTTTTGTCGTGGTTTACCATGTAACTGTTACATTCTCTTGATGTTAAAAAGTTCATTTTGGACTTTTTTCGTTGAAATGCAAGAGTTGGAATATTTCAGTAGTGTTTGTCATGATTTACCTAGTCACTGTTACATTCTCTTGATTTTTCAGAGTTAATTTTTGACTCTTACATTTCAACGAAAAAAATCTAAAATGAACTTTGAAACATCTAGAGAATGTGATAGTAACCAGGTAAACCACGACAAAACACTGCTGAAATAATCTAACTCTTGCATTTCAAGGCGGAAAAAATCCAAAATGAACTTTGAAACATCAAGAGAATGTAACAGTGACAAGGTAAGCCATGACAAAACAGTACTGAAATATTCCAACTCTTACATTTCCAGAAAAAAAAATCTAAAATGAACTTTGAAAAATCAAGAGAATGTAACAGTGACAGGGTAAACCACGACAAAAAACTACTGAAATATTACTCTTATATTTCAACGAAACAAATCAAAAATTAACTCTGAAAAATCAAGAGAATGTAACAGTGACTAGGTAAATCATGACAAACACTTCTGAAATATTCCAACTCTTGCATTTCAACGAAAAAAGTCCAAAATGAACTTTTAAACATCAAGAGAATGTAACAGTGACATGGTAAACCACGACAAAACACTACTGAAATATTCCAACTCTTGCATTTCAACGAAAGAAATCCAAAATGAACTTTGAAAAATCAAGAGAATGTAACTGTGACAAGGTAAACCATGACAAAACAGTACTGAAATATCCCAACTCTTGCATTTCAACGAAAAAGATCCAAAATGAACTTTGAGACATCAAAAAAATGTAACAGTGATAAGGTAAATCAAGACAAAACACTACTGAAATATTCCAACTCTTGCATTTCAACGAAAAAAAACCAAAATGAACTCTGAAACATCAACAGAATGTAACAGTGACAAGGTAAACCAGTACTAACACTACTTAAATATTCCAACTCCTACATTTCAAGGAAAAAAAAAATCCAAAATGAACTTTGAAACATCAAGAGAATGTAACAGTGACAAGGTAAACTATGACAAAACACTACTGAAATATTCCAACTCCTACAATTCAACAAAAAAAAATCCGAAATGAATTTTGAAACATCAAGAAAATGTAACAGTGACAAGGTAAACCACGACAAAACAATACTGAAATATTCCAACTCTTGCATTTCAACGAAAGAAATCCAGAATGAACTTTGAAAAATCAAGAGAATGTAACTGTGACAAGGTAAACCATGACAAAACAGTACTGAAATATTCCAACTCTTACATCTCAATGAAAAATAAAAATCTAAAATGAACTTTGAAACATCAAGAGAATGTAACAGTGAGAAGGTAAACCATGACAAAACACTACTGAAATATTCCAACTCTTGCATTTCAACGAAAAAATCTAAAATGATCTTTGAGATATCAAGAGAATGTAACAGTGACAAGGTAAATCACGACAAAACAGTACGAAACATCATCGACGAAAATCACGACGAAACATCAAGAGAATGTAACAGTGACAAGGTAAACTAGGACTAACACTACTTAAATATTCCAACTCTTACATTTCAAGGAAAAAAAATCCAAAATGAACTTTGAAACATAAAGAGAATGTAACAGTGACAAGGTAAACCATGACAAAACACTACTGAAATATTCCAACTCCTACATTTCAACAAAAAAAATCCGAAATGAACTTTGAAAAATCAAGAGAATGTAACAGTGACAAGGTAAACCACGACAAAACACTACTGAAATATTCCAACTCTTGCATTTGAACGAAAGAAATCCAGAAAGAACTTTCAAAAATCAAGAGAATGTAACTGTGACAAGGTAAACCATGACAAAACAGTACTGAAATATTTCAACTCTTACATTTCAATGAAACAAAAAAATCTAAAATCAACTTTAAAACATCAAGAGAATGTAACAGTGAGAACATGACAAAACACTACTGAAATATTCCAACTCTTGCATTTCAACGGAAAAAATCCTAAATGAACTTTGAGACATCAAGAGAATGTAATAGTGACAAGGTAAATCACGACAAAACACTACTGAAATATTCCAACTCTTGCATTTCAATGAAAGAAATCTAAAATGAACTCTGAAAAATAAAGAGAATGTAACAGTGACATGGTAAACCACGACAAAACACTACTGAAATAATCCAACTCTTTCATTTCAACGAAAAAAATCGAAAAAGAACTTTGAAACATCAAGAGAATGCAAAAGTGACAAGGTAAACCACGACAAAATACTACTGAAATATTCCAACTCTTGCATTTCAATGAAAAAGATCCCAAATCAACTTTGAGACATCAAGAGAATGTAACAGTGACAAGTTAAATCACGACAAAACACTATTGAAATATTCCAACTCTTGCATTTCAACGAGAGGAATCTAAAATGAACTCTGAAAAATTAAGAAAATGTGACAGTGACATGATAAACCACGACAAAACACTACTGAATTAATCCGACTCTTACTTTTCAAGGAAAAAATCCAAAATGAACTTTGAAACATCAAAAGAATGTAACAGTGACAAGGTAAACCACTACAAAACACTACTGAAATATTCCAACGCTTACATGTCAACAACAAAAAAATCTAAAATGAACTTTGAAACATCAAGAGAATGTAACAGGGACTAGGTAAACCACAACAAAAACTACTGAAATATTCGAACTCTTACATTTCAACGAAAGAAATCCAAAATGAACTTTGAAAAATCAAGAGAATTTAACAGTGACAAGGTAAACCACGTCAAAACACTATTGAAATATTCCAACTCTTACATTTCAACGAAAAAATCTAAAATGAACTTTGAAACATCAAGAGAATGTAACAGTGACAAGGTAAACCATGAAAAAACAGTACTGAAATATGACAACTCTTGCATTTCAACGAAAAAAAAATCCAAAATGAACTTTGAAACATGAAGAGAATGTAACAGTGACTAGGTAAACCACGACAAACACTACTGAATTATTCCAACTCTTACATTTCAAGGAAAAAAAAATCCAAAATGAACTTTGAAACATTATGAAAATGTAACAGTGACAAGTTAAACCATGACGAAACAGTACTGAAATATTCCAACTCTTGCATTTCAACCAAAAAAAAAAATCCAAAATGAACTTTGAAACATCAAGAGAATGTAAAAGTGACTAGGTAAACCACAACAAACACTACTGAAATATTCTAACTCTTACATTTCCAGAAAAAAAAATCTAAAATGAACTTTGAAAAATCAAGAGAATGTAACAGTGACAAGGTAAACCACGACAAAATAATACTGAAATATTCCAACTCTCACATTTCAACAAAAAAAAAAATCTAAAATGAACTTTGAAACATCATGAGAATCTAACAGTGACTAGGTAAACCACAACAAACACTACAGAAATATTCCAACACTTGCATTTCAACGATAGAAATCCTAAAGGAACTTTGAAAAATCAAGAAAATGTAACAGTGACATGGTAAACCACGACAAAACACTACTGAAATAATCCGACTCTTACATTTGAACGAAAAAAAAAATCAAAAATGAACTTTGAAACATCAAGAGAATGTAACAGTGACTAGGTTAACCACAACAAACACTACTGAAATATTCCAACTCTTACATTTCAACGAAAGAAATCCAAAATGAGCTTTGAAAAATCAAGAGAATGTAACAGTGACAAGGTAAACCACGACAAAACACTATTGAAATTTTCCAACTCTTACATTTCAACGAAAAAAATCTAAAATGAACTTTGAAACATCAAGAGAATGTAACAGTGGCAAGGTAAACCACAACAAAGCACTACTGAAATAATCTAACTCTTGCATTTCAACGAAAAAAAACAAAAATGAGCTTTGAGACATCAAGAGAATGTAACAGTAACAAGGTAAACCACGAGAAAACAGTACTGAAATATGACAACTCTTGCATATCAACGAAAAAAAAAATCCAAAATGAACTTTGAAACATAAAGAGAATGTAACAGTGACAAGGTAAACCACGACAAAACACTATTGAAATATTCCAACTCCTACATTTCAACAAAAAAAAAATCCGAAATGAACTTTGAAACATCAAGATAATGTAACAGTGACAAGGTAAACCACGACAAAACACTACTGAAATATTCCAACTCTTGCATTTCAACGAAAAAATCCAGAATGAACTTTGAAAAATCAAGAGAATAAAACTGTGACAGGGTAAACCATGACAAAACAGTACTGAAATATTCCAACTCTTACATCTCAATGAAAAAAAAAAATCTAAAATGAACTTTGAAACATCAAGAGAATGTAACAGTGAGAAGGTAAACCATGACAAAACAGTATTGAAATATTCCAACTCTTACATTTCAACAAAAAAAAATCTAAAATGAACTTAAAAACATCAAGAGAATGTAACAGTGACTAGGTAAACCACAACAAACACTACTGAAATATTCGAACTCTTACATTTCAACGAAAGAAATCCAAAATGAACTTTGAAAAATCAAGAGAATTTAACAGTGACAAGGTAAACCACGTCAAAACAATATTGAAATATTCCAACTTTTACATTTCAACGAAAAAATCTAAAATGAACTATGAAACATCAAGAGAATGTAACAGTGACAAGGTAAACTAGGACTAACACTACTTAAATATTCCAACTCTTACATTTCAAGGAAAAAAAAATCCAAAATGAACTTTGAAACATCAAGAGAATGTAACAGTGACAAGGTAAACCATGACAAAACACTACTGAAATATTCCAACTCTTGCATTTCAACGAAAAAAATCCAAAATGAACTTTGAGACATCAAGAGAATGTAATAGTGACAAGGTAAATCACGACAAAACACTACTGAAATATTCCAACTCTTGCATTTCAATGAAAGAAATCTAAAATGAACTCTGAAAAATAAAGAGAATGTAACAGTGACATGGTAAACCACGACAAAACACTACTGAAATAATCCAACTCTTACATTTCAACGAAAAAAATCCAAAAAGAACTTTGAAACATCAAGAGAATGCAAAAGTGACAAGGTAAACCACGACAAAACACTACTGAAATATTCCAACTCTTGCATTTCAATGAAAAAGATCCTAAATGAACTTTGAGACATCAAGAGAATGTAACAGTGACAAGTTAAATCACGACAAAACACTATTGAAATATTCCAACTCTTGCATTTCAACGAGAGGAATCTAAAATGAACTCTGAAAAATTAAGAAAATGTGACAGTGACATGATAAACCACGACAAAACACTACTGAAATAATCCGACTCTTACATTTCAAGGAAAAAATCCAAAATGAACTTTGAAACATCAAAAGAATGTAACAGTGACAAGGTAAACCACTACAAAACACTACTGAAATATTCCAACTCTTACATTTCAAAAAAAAAAAAATCTAAAATGAACTTTGAAACATCATGAAAATCTAACAGTGACTAGGTAAACCACAACAAACACTACAGAAATATTCCAACACTTACATTTCAACGATAGAAATCCTAAAGGAACTTTGAAAAATCAAGAAAATGTAACAGTGACATGGTAAACCACGACAAAACACTACTGAAATATTCCAACACTTACATTTCAACAAAAAAAAATCCAAAAAGAGCTTTGAAACATCAAGAGAATGTAACAGTAACAAGGTAAACCATGAAAAAACAGTACTGAAATATGACAACTCTTGCATTTCAACGAAAAAAAAAATCCAAAATGAACTTTGAAACATGAAGAGAATGTAACAGTGACTAGGTAAACCACGACAAACACTACTGAATTATTCCAACTCTTACATTTCAAGGAAAAAAAAATCCAAAATGAACTTTGAAACATTATGAAAATGTAACAGTGACAAGTTAAACCATGACAAAACAGTACTGAAATATTCCAACTCTTGCATTTCAACCAAAAAAAAAAAAAATCTAAAATGAACTTTGAAACATCAAGAGAATGTAACAGTGACTAGGTAAACCACAACAAACACTACTGAAATATTCTAACTCTTACATTTCCAGGAAAAAAAAAATCTAAAATGAACTTTGAAAAATCAAGAGAATGTAACAGTGACAAGGTAAACCACGACAAAATAATACTGAAATATTCCAACTCTCACATTTCAACAAAAAAGAAAATCTAAAATGAACTTTGAAACATCATGAGAATCTAACAGTGACTAGGTAAACCACAACAAACACTACAGAAATATTCCAACACTTGCATTTCAACGATAGAAAGCCTAAAGGAACTTTGAAAAATCAAGAAAATGTAACAGTGACATGGTAAACCACGACAAAACACTACTGAAATAATCCGACTCTTACATTTGAACGAAAAAAAAATCCAAAATGAACTTTGAAACATCAAGAGAATGTAACAGTGACAAGGTAAACCACTAAAAAATACTACTGAAATATTCCAACGCTAACATTTCAACAGAAAAATCTAAAATGAACTTTGAAACATCGAGAGAATGTAACAGCGACTAGGTTAACCACAACAAACACTACTGAAATATTCCAACTCTTACATTTCAACGAAAGAAATCCAAAATGAACTTTGAAAAATCAAGAGAATGTAACAGTGACAAGGTAAACCACGAAAAAACACTATTGAAATTTTCCAACTCTTACATTTCAACGAAAAAAATCTAAAATGAACTTTGAAAAATCAAGAGAATGTAACAGTGGCAAGGTAAACCACAACAAAGCACTACTGAAATAATCTAACTCTTGCATTTCAACGAAAAAAAATAATCAAAAATGAGCTTTGAGACATCAAGAGAATGTAACAGTAACAAGGTAAAACACGAGAAAACAGTACTGAAATATGACAACTCTTGCATATAAACGAAAAAAAAAAAAATCCAAAATGAACTTTGAAACATAAAGAGAATGTAACAGTGACAAGGTAAACCACGGCAAACACTACTGAATTATTCCAACTCTTACATTTCAAGGGAAAAAAAAATTCCAAAATGAACATTGAAACATCAAGAGAATGTAACAGTGACAAGGTAAACCATGACAAAACACTACTGAAATAATCTAACTCTTGCATTTCAACGAAAGAAACAGTGACTAGGTAAACCACAACAAACACTACTGAAATATTCCAACTCTTAAATTTCCAGGAAAGAAAAAAATCCAAAATGAACTTTGAAACATCAAGAGAATGTAACAGTGACTAGGTAAACCACGACAAACACTACTGAATTATTTCAACTCTTACATTTCAAGGAAAAAAATTCAAAATGAACTTTGAAACATTATGAGAATGTAACAGTGACAAGTTAAACCATGACAAAACAGTACTGAAATATTCCAACTCTTGCATTTCAACGAAAAAAAAAATCCAAAATGAACTTTGAAACATCAAGAGAATGTAACAGTGACTAGGTAAACCACAACAAACACTACTGAAATATTCTAACTCTTACATTTCCAGGAACAAAAATATCTAAAATTAACTTTGAAAAATCAAGAGAATGTAACAGTGACAAGGTAAACCAAGACAAAACACTACTGAAATATTCCAACTCTTACATTAAACAAAAAAAAAAAAATCTAAAATGAACTTTGAAACATCATGAAAATCTAACAGTGACTAGGTAAACCAAAACAAACACTATAGAAATATTCCAACACTTACATTTCAACGATAGAAATCCCAAAGGAACTTTGAAAAATCAAGAAAATGTAAGAGTGACATGGTAAACCACGACAAAACACTACTGAAATAATCCGACTCTTACATTTCAACGAAAAAAATCCAAAGTGAACTTTGAAACATCAAGACAATGTAACAGTGACAAGGTAAACCACTACAAAACACTACTGAAATATTCCAACACTTACATTTCAACAAAAAAATCTAAAAAGAAGCTTTGAAACATCAAGAGAATGTAACAGTGACTAGGTAAACCACAACAAACACTACTGAAATATTCCAACTCTTACATTTCAACGAAAGAAATCCAAAATGAACTTTGAAACATCAAGAGAATGTAACAGTGACAAGGTAAACCACGACAAAGCACTACTGAAATAATCTAACTCTTGCATTTCAACGAAAAAAAAAAAAAAATCAAAAATGAGCATTGAAACATCAAGAGAATATAACAGTGACAAGGTAAACCATGACAAACACTACTGAATTATTCCAACTCTTACATTTCAAGGGAAAAAAATCCAAAATAGCATTGAAACATCAAGGGAATGTAACAGTGACCAGGTAAACCATGACAAACACTACTGAATTATTCCATCTCTTACATTTCAAGGGAAAAAAAAAATCCAAAATGAACATTGAAACATCAAGAGAATATAACAGTGACAAGGTAAACCACGACAAACACAACTGAATTATTCCAACTCTTACATTTCAAAGGAAAAAAATCCGAAATGATTATTGAAACATCAAGAGAATGTAACAGTAACAAGGTAAACCATGAGAAAACAGTACTGAAATATGACAACTCTTGCATTTCAACAAAAAAAAATCCAAAATGAACTTTGAAACATCAAGAGAATATAACAGTGACAAGGTAAACCACGACAAACACTACTGAATTATTCCAACTCTTACATTTCAAGGGAAAAAAAAAAATCCAAAATGAACATTGAAACATCAAGAGAATGTAACAGTGACAAGGTAAACCATGACAAAACAGTACTGAAATATTCCAACTCTTACATTTCAATGAAAAAAAAATTTTAAAATGAACTTTGAAAAATCAAGAGTATGTAACAGTGACTAGGTAAACCACAACCAACACTACTAAAATATTCGAACTCTTACATTTCAACGAAAGAAATCCAAAATGAACTTTGAAAAATCAAGAGAATTTAACAGTGACAAGGTAAACCACGTCAAAACACTATTGAAATATTCCAACTTTTACATTTCAACGAAAAAATCTAAAATGAACTATGAAACATCAAGAGAATGTAACAGTGACAAGGTAAACTAGGACTAACACTACTTAAATATTCCAACTCTTACATTTCAAGGAAAAAAAAAATCCAAAATGAACTTTGAAACATAAAGAGAATGTAACAGTGACAAGGTAAACCATGACAAAACACTACTGAAATATTCCAACTCTTGCATTTCAACGAAAAAAATCCGAAATGAACTTTGAAACATCAAGAGAATGTAATAGTGACAAGGTAAATCACGACAAAACACTACTGAAATATTCCAACTCTTGCATTTCAATGAAAGAAATCTAAAATGAACTCTGAAAAATAAAGAGAATGTAACAGTGACATGGTAAACCACGACAAAACACTACTGAAATAATCCAACTCTTACATTTCAACGAAAAAAATCCAAAAAGAACTTTGAAACATCAAGAGAATGCAAAAGTGACAAGGTAAACCACGACAAAACACTACTGAAATATTCCAACTCTTGCATTTCAATGAAAAAGATCCTAAATGAACTTTGAGACATCAAGAGAATGTAACAGTGACAAGTTAAATCACGACAAAACACTATTGAAATATTCTAACTCTTGCATTTCAACGAGAGGAATCTAAAATGAACTCTGAAAAATTAAGAAAATGTGACAGTGACATGATAAACCACGACAAAACACTACTGAAATAATCCAACTCTTACATTTCAAGGAAAAAATCCAAAATGAACTTTGAAACATCAAAAGAATGTAACAGTGACAAGGTAAACCACTACAAAACACTACTGAAATATTCCAACTCTTACATTTCAAAAAAAAAAAAAAAATCTAAAATGAACTTTGAAACATCATGAAAATCTAACAGTGACTAGGTAAACCACAACAAACACTACAGAAATATTCCAACACTTACATTTCAACGATAGAAATCCTAAAGGAACTTTGAAAAATCAAGAAAATGTAACAGTGACATGGTAAACCACGACAAAACACTACTGAAATAATCCGACTCTTACATTTCAACGAAAAAAATCCAAAGTGAACTTTGAAACATCAAGACAATGTAACCGTGACAAGGTAAACCACTACAAAACACTACTGAAATATTCCAACACTTACATTTCAACAAAAAAATCTAAAAAGAAGCTTTGAAACATCAAGAGAATGTAACAGTAACAAGGTAAACCATGAAAAAACAGTACTGAAATATGACAACTCTTGCATTTCAACGAAAAAAAAAATCCAAAATGAACTTTGAAACATGAAGAGAATGTAACAGTGACTAGGTAAACCACGACAAACACTACTGAATTATTCCAACTCTTACATTTCAAGGAAAAAAAATCCAAAATGAACTTTGAAACATTATGAAAATGTAACAGTGACAAGTTAAACCATGACGAAACAGTACTGAAATATTCCAACTCTTGCATTTCAACCAAAAAAAAAAAAATCCAAAATGAACTTTGAAACATCAAGAGAATGTAACAGTGACTAGGTAAACCACAACAAACACTACTGAAATATTCTAACTCTTACATTTCCAGGAAAAAAAAAATCTAAAATGAACTTTGAAAAATCAAGAGAATGTAACAGTGACAAGGTAAACCACGACAAAATAATACTGAAATATTCCAACTCTCACATTTCAACAAAAAAAAAAATCTAAAATGAACTTTGAAACATCATGAGAATCTAACAGTGACTAGGTAAACCACAACAAACACTACAGAAATATTCCAACACTTGCATTTCAACGATAGAAAGCCTAAAGGAACTTTGAAAAATCAAGAAAATGTAACAGTGACATGGTAAACCACGACAAAACACTACTGAAATAATCCGACTCTTACATTTGAACGAAAAAAAATCCAAAATGAACTTTGAAACATCAAGAGAATGTAACAGTGACAAGGTAAACCACTAAAAAATACTACTGAAATATTCCAACGCTAACATTTCAACAGAAAAATCTAAAATGAACTTTGAAACATCGAGAGAATGTAACAGCGACTAGGTTAACCACAACAAACACTACTGAAATATTCCAACTCTTACATTTCAACGAAAGAAATCCAAAATGAACTTTGAAAAATCAAGAGAATGTAACAGTGACAAGGTAAACCACGACAAAACACTATTGAAATTTTCCAACTCTTACATTTCAACGAAAAAAATCTAAAATGAACTTTGAAACATCAAGAGAATGTAACAGTGGCAAGGTAAACCACAACAAAACACTACTGAAATAATCTAACTCTTGCATTTCAACGAAAGAAAAAATCAAAAATGAACTTTGAAACATCAAGAGAATGTAACAGTAACAAGGTAAACCACGAGAAAACAGTACTGAAATATGACAACTCTTGCATATCAACGAAAAAAAAAAATCCAAAATGAACTTTGAAACATAAAGAGAATGTAACAGTGACAAGGTAAACCACGGCAAACACTACTGAATTATTCCAACTCTTACATTTCAAGGGAAAAAAAATTCCAAAATGAACATTGAAACATCAAGAGAATTTAACAGTGACAAGGTAAACCATGACAAAACACTACTGAAATAATCTAACTCTTGCATTTCAACGAAAGAAAAAATCAAAAATGAACTTTGAAACATGGAGAGAATGTAACAGTAACAAGGTAAACCATGAGAAAACAGTACTTAAATATTCCAACTCTTACATTTCAACGAAAAAATCTAAAATGAACTTTGAAACATCAAGAGAATGTAACAGTGACAAGGTAAACCACGACAAAAATCTACTGAAACAATCTAACTCTTGCATTTCAACGAAAGAAAAAATCAAAAATGAACTTTGAAACATCAAGAGAATGTAACAGTAACAAGGTAAACCATGAGAAAACAGTACTGAAATATTCCAACTCTTGTATTTCAACAAAAAAAAAAATCCAAAATGAACTTTGAAAAATCAAGAGAATGTAACAGTGACTAGGTAAACCACAACAAACACTACTGAAATATTCCAACTCTTACATTTCCAGGAAAAAAAAAATCCAAAATGAACTTTGAAACATCAAGAGAATGTAACAGTGACTAGGTAAACCACAACAAACACTACTGAAATATTCTAACTCTTACATTTCCAGGAAAAAAAATATCTAAAATTAACTTTGAAAAATCAAGAGAATGTAACAGTGACAAGGTAAACCACGACAAAACACTACTGAAATAATCTAACTCTTGCATTTCAACGAAAGAAAAAATCAAAAATGAACTTTGAAACATCGAGAGAATGTAACAGTAACAAGGTAAACCATGAGAAAACAGTACTTAAATATTCCAACTCTTACATTTCAACGAAAAAATCTAAAATGAACTTTGAAACATCAAGAGAATGTAACAGTGACAAGGTAAACCATGACAAAACACTACTGAAATAATCTAACTCTTGCATTTCAACGAAAAAAATAAAAAATGAACTTTAAAACATCAAGAGAATGTAACAGTAACAAGGTAAACCATGAGAAAACAGTACTGAAATATAACAACTCTTGCATTTCAACGAAAAAAAAATCCAAAATGAACTTTGAAAAATCAAGAGAACGTAACAGTGACTAGGTAAACCACAACAAACACTACTGAAATATTCCAACTCTTACATTTCCAGGAAAAAAAAAAATCCAAAATGAACTTTGAAACATCAAGAGAATGTAACAGTGACTAGGTAAACCACGACAAACACTACTGAATTATTTCAACTCTTACATTTCAAGGAAAAAAATTCAAAATGAACTTTGAAACATTATGAGAATGTAACAGTGACAAGTTAAACCATGACAAAACAGTACTGAAATATTCCAACTCTTGTATTTCAACGAAAAAAAAATCCAAAATGAACTTTGAAACATCAAGAGAATGTAACAGTGACTAGGTAAACCACAACAAACACTACTGAAATATTCTAACTCTTACATTTCCAGGAAAAAAAATATCTAAAATTAACTTTGAAAAATCAAGAGAATGTAACAGTGACAAGGTAAACCACGACAAAACACTACTGAAATATTCCAACTCTTACATTAAACAAAACAAAAAAATAAATCTAAAATGAACTTTGAAACATCATGAAAACCTAACAGTGACTAGGTAAACCAAAACAAACACTATAGAAATGTTCCAACACTTACATTTCAACGATAGAAATCCTAAAGGAACTTTGAAAAATCAAGAAAATGTAAGAGTGACATGGTAAACCACGACAAAACACTACTGAAATAATCCGACTCTTACATTTCAACGAAAAAAATCCAAAGTGAACTTTGAAACATCAAGACAATGTAACAGTGACAAGGTAAACCACTACAAAACACTACTGAAATATTCCAACACTTACATTTCAACAAAAAAATCTAAAAAGAAGCTTTGAAACATCAAGAGAATGTAACAGTGACTGGGTAAACCACAACAAACACTACTGAAATATTCCAACTCTTACATTTCAACGAAAGAAATCCAAAATGAACTTTGAAAAATCAAGAGAATGTAACAGTGGCAAGGTAAACCACGACAAAACACTATTGAAATATTCCAACTCTTACATTTCAACGAAAAAATCTAAAATGAACTTTGAAACATCAAGAGAATGTAACAGTGACAAGGTAAACCACGACAAAGCACTACTGAAATAATCTAACTCTTGCATTTCAACGAAAAAAAAAAAAATCAAAAATGAGCTTTGAAACATCAAGAGAATATAACAGTGACAAGGTAAACCACGACAAACACTACTGAATTATTCCAACTCTTACATTTCAAGGGAAAAAAATCCAAAATAGCATTGAAACATCAAGGGAATGTAACAGTGACAAGGTAAACCATGACAAACACTACTGAATTATTCCAACTCTTACATTTCAAGGGAAAAAAAATCCAAAATGAACATTGAAACATCAAGAGAATATAACAGTGACAAGGTAAACCACGACAAACACAACTGAATTATTCCAACTCTTACATTTCAAAGGAAAAAAAAATCCAAAATGATTATTGAAACATCAAGAGAATGTAACAGTAACAAGGTAAACCATGAGAAAACAGTACTGAAATATGACAACTCTTGCATTTCAACAAAAAAAAAATCAAAAATGAACTTTGAAAGATCAAGGGAATGTAACAGTGACAAGGTAAACCATGACAAACACTACTGAATTATTCCATCTCTTACATTTCAAGGGAAAAAAATCCAAAATGAACATTGAAACATCAAGAGAATGTAACAGTGACAAGGTAAACCATGACAAAACAGTACTGAAATATTCCAACTCTTACATTTCAATGAAAGAAATTTAAAATGAACTTTGAAAAATCAAGAGAATGTAACAGTGACTAGGTAAACCACAACAAACACTACTAAAATATTCGAACTCTTACATTTCAACGAAAGAAATCCAAAATGAACTTTGAAAAATCAAGAGAATTTAACAGTGACAAGGTAAACCACGTCAAAACACTATTTAAATATTCCAACTCTTACATTTAAACGAAAAAATCTAAAATGAACTTTGAAACATCAAGAGAATGTAACAATGGCCAGGTAAACCACGACAAAACACTACTGAAATAATCTAACTCTTGCATTTCAACGAAAAAAAAATAAAAATAAAAAATGAGCTTTGAAACACCAAGAGAATGTAACAGTAACAAGGTAAACCATGACAAAACACTACTGAAATATTCCAACTCCTACATTTCAACAAAAAAAAAATCCGAAAGAAACTTTGAAACATCAAGAAAATGTAACAGTGACAAGGTAAACCACGACAAAATATTACTGAAATATTCCAACTCTTGCATTTCAACGAAAGAAATCCAGAATGAACTTTGAAAAATCAAGAGAATATAACTGTGACAAGGTAAACCATGACAAAATAGTATTGAAATATTCCAACTCTTACATTTCAAGGAAAAAAAAAAATCTAAATTGAGCTTTGAAACACCAAGAGAATGTAACAGTGACAAGGTAAACCATGACAAAACACTACTGAAATATTCCAGCTCCTACATTTCAACAAAAAAAAAAAAATCTAAAATGAACTTAAAAACATCAAGAGAATGTAACAGTGACTAGGTAAACCACAACAAACACTACTGAAATATTCGAACTCTTACATTTCAACGAAAGAAATCCAAAATGAACTTTGAAAAATCAAGAGAATTTAACAGTGACAAGGTAAACCACGACAAAATACTATTGAAATATTCCAACTCTTACATTTCAAGGAAAAAAATCTAAAATAAACTATGAAACATCAAGAGAATGTAGCAGTGACAAGGTAAACCAGGACTAACACTACTTAAATATTCCAACTCTTACATTTCAAGGGAAAAAAAATCCAAAATGATTATTGAAACATCAAGAGAATGTAACAGTAACAAGGTAAACCATGAGAAAACAGTACTGAAATATGACAACTCTTGCATTTCAACGAAAAAAAAATCCAAAATGAACTTTGAAACATCAAGAGAATATAACAGTGACAAGGTAAACCACGACAAACACTACTGAATTATTCCAACTCTTACATTTCAAGGGAAAAAAATCCAAAATGAACTTTGAAACATCAAGAGAATGTAACAGTGACAAGGTAAACCATGACAAAACAGTACTGAAATATTCCAACTCTTACATTTCAATGAAAGAAATTTAAAATGAACTTTGAAAAATCAAGAGAATGTAACAGTGACTAGGTAAACCACAACAAACACTACTGAAATATTCGAACTCTTGCATTTCAACGAAAGAAATCCAAAATGAACTTTGAAAAATCAAGAGAATTTAACAGTGACAAGGTAAACCACGTCAAAACACTATTGAAATATTCCAACTCTTACATTTCAACGAAAAAATCTAAAATGAACTTTGAAACATCAAGAGAATGTAACAGTGACAAGGTAAACCACGACAAAACACTACTGAAATATTCCAGCTCCTACATTTCAACAAAAAAAAAATCCGAAATGAACTTTGAAACATCAAGAAAATTTAACAGTGACAAGGTAAACCACGACAAAATACTACTGAAATATTCCAACTCTTGCATATCAACGAAAGAAATCCAGAATGAACTTTGAAAAATCAAGAGAATAAAACTGTGACAAGGTAAACCATGACAAAACAGTACTGAAATATTCCAACTCTTACATTTCAATGAAAAAAAAAATCTAAAATGAACTTTGAAACATCAAGAGAATGTAACAGTGAGAAGGTAAACCATGACAAAACTGTACTGAAATTATCCAACTCTTACATTTCAACAAAAAAAAATAAATCTAAAATGAACTTAAAAACATCAAGAGAATGTAACAGTAAGAAGGTAAACCATGACAAAACACTACTGAAATATTCCAACTCTTGCATTTCAACGAAAGAAATCCAAAATGAACTTTGAAAAATCAAGAGAATTTAACAGTGACAAGGTAAACCACGTCAAAACACTAGTGAAATATTCCAACTCTTACATTTCAAGGAAAAAATCTAAAATAAACTATGAAACATCAAGAGAATGTAGCAGTGACAAGGTAAACCAGGACTAACACTACTTAAATATTCCAACTCTTACATTTCAAGGAAAAAAAATCCAAAATGAACTTTGAGACATCAAGAGAATGTAACAGTGACAAGGTAAACCACGACAAAACACTACTGAAATATTCCAACTCTTGCATTTCAATGAAAGAAATCTAAAATGAACTCTAAAAAATCAAGAGAATGTAACAGTGACATGGTGAACCACGACAAAACACTACTGAAATAATCCAACTCTTTCATTTCAACGAAAAAAATCGAAAAAGATTTTTGAAACATCAAGAGAATGCAAAAGTGACAAGGTAAACCACGAGAAAACACTACTGAAATATTCCAACTCTTGCATTTCAATGAAAAAGATCCTAAATGAACTTTGAGACATCAAGAGAATGTAACAGTGACAAGGTAAATCACGACAAAACACTACTGAAATATTCCAACTCTTGCATTTCAACGAAAGAAATCTAAAATGAACTCTGAAAAATTAAGAAAATGTGACAGTGACATGATAAACCAACACAAAACACTACTGAAATAATCCGACTCTTACATTTCAAGGAAAAAATCCAAAATGAACTTTGAAACATCAAGAGATTGTAACAGTGACAAGGTAAACCACTACAAAACACTACTGAAATATTCCAGCGCTTACATTTCAACAAAAAAAAAAAATCTAAAATGAACTTTGAAACATCAAGAGAATGTAACAGTGACTAGGTAAACCACGACAAACACTACTGAATTATTCGAACTCTTACATTTCAACGAAAGGAATCCAAAATGAACTTTGAAAAATCAAGAGAATTTAACAGTGACAAGGTAAACCACGTCAAAACACTATTGAAATATTCCAACTCTTACATTTCAACGAAAAAATCTAAAATGAACTTTGAAACATCAAGAGAATGTAACAGTGACAAGGTAAACCACGACAAAACACTACTGAAATATTCCAACTCTTGCATTTCAACCAAAAAAAAAAATCCAAAATGAGCTTTGAAACATCAAGAGAATGTAACAGTAACAAGTTAAACCATGAAAAAACAGTACTGAAATATGACAACTCTTGCATTTCAACCAAAAAAAAAAATCCTAAATGAACTTTGAAACATCAAGAGAAAGTAACAGTGACTAGGTAAACCACAACAAACACTACTGAAACATTATAACTCTTACATTTCCAGGAAAAAAAAAATCTAAAATGAACTTTGAAAAATCAAGAGAATGTAACAGTGACAAGGTAAACCACGACAAAACAATACTGAAATATTCCAACTCTCACATTTCAACCAAAAAAAAATCTAAAATGAAATTTGAAACATCATGAGAATCTAACAGTGACTAGGTAAACCACAACAAACACTACAGAAATATTCCAACACTTGCATTTCAACGATAGATATCCTAAAGGAACTTTGAAAAATCAAGAAAATGTAACAGTGACATGGTAATTCACGACAAAACAGTACTGAAATAATCCGACTCTTACATTTGAACAAAAAAAAATCCAAAATGAACTTTGAAACATCAAGAGAATGTAACAGTGACAAGGTAAACCACTACAAAACACTACTGAAATATTTCAGCGCTAACATTTCAACAGAAAAATCTAAAATGAACTTTGAAACATCAAAAAAATGTAACAGTGACTAGGTTAACCACAACAAACACTACTGAAATATTCCAACTCTTACATTTCAACGAAAGAAATCCAAAATGAACTTTGAAAAATCAAGAGAATGTAACAGTGACAAGGTAAACCACGACAAAACACTATTGAAATATTCCAACTCTTACATTTCAACGAAAAAATTTAGAATGAACTTTGAAACATCAAGAGAATGTAACAGTGACAAGGTAAACCACGACAAAGCACTACTGAAATAATCTAACTCTTGCATTTCAACGAAAAACAAAATCAAAAATTAGCTTTGAAACATCAAGAGAATGTAACAGTAACAAGGTAAACCATGAGAAAACAGTACTGAAATATGACAACTCTTGCATATCAACGAAAAAAAAAAAATAAATCCAAAATGAACTTTGAAACATCAAGAGAATGTAACAGTGACAAGGTAAACCACGACAAACACTACTGAATTATTCCAACTCTTACATTTCAAGGGAAAAAAAAATCCAAAATGAACATTGAAACATCAAGAGAATGTAACAGTGACAAGGTAAACCATGACAAAACAGTACTGAAATATTCCAACTCTTACATTTCAATGAAAGAAATCTAAAATGAACTTTGAAAAATCAAGAGAATGTAACAGTGAGAAGGTAAACCACGACAAAAAATACTGAAATAATCTAAATCTTGCATTTCAACGAAAAAAAAAATCAAAAATGAACTTTGAAACATCGAGAGAATGTAACAGTAACAAGGTAAACCATGAGAAAACAGTACTGAAATATTCCAACTCTTACATTTCAACGAAAAAAATCTAAAATGAACTTTGAAACATCAAGAGAATGTAACAGCGACAAGGTATACCACGACAAAACCCTACTGAAATAATCTAACTCTTGCATTTCAACGAAAAAAATAAAAAATGAACTTTAAAACATCCAGAGAATGTAACAGTAACAAGGTAAACCATGCAAAAGCAGCACTGAAATATAAAAACTCTTGCATTTCAACGAAAAAAAAATCCAAAATGAACTTTGAAACATCAAGAGAATGTAACAGTGACTAGGTAAACCACAACAAACACCACTGAAATATTCCAACTCTTACATTTCCAGGAAAAAAAAAATCCAAAATGAACTTAGAAACATCAAGAGAATGTAACAGTGACTAGGTAAACCACGACAAACACTACTGAATTATTCCAACTCTTACATTTCAAGGAAAAAAAAATCCAAAATGAACTTTGAAACATTATGAGAATGTAACAGTGACAAGTTAAACCATGACAAAACAGTACTGAAATATTCCAACTCTTGCATTTCAACGAAAAAAAAAATCCAAAATGAACTTTGAAACATCAAGAGAATGTAACAGTGACTAGGTAAACCACAACAAACACTACTGAAATATTCTAACTCTTACATTTCCAGGAAAAAAAAAATCTAAAATGAACTTTGAAAAATCAAGAGAATGTAACAGTGACAAGGTAAACCACGACAAAACACTACTGAAATATTCCAACTCTTACATTTCAACAAAAAAAAAAAAATCTAAAATGAACTTTGAAACATCATGAGAATCTAACATTGACTAGGTAAACCACAACAAACACTACAGAAATATTCCAACACTTACATTTCAACGATAGAAATCCTAAAGGAACTTTGAAAAATCAAGAAAATGTAACAGTGACATGGTAAACCACGACAAAACACTGCTGAAATAATCCGACTCTTACATTTCAACGAAAAAAATCCAAAGTGAACTTTGAAACATCAAGACAATGTAACAGTGACAAGGTAAACCACTACAAAACACTACTGAAATATTCCAACG
Source organism: Artemia sinica (assembly GCA_027921565.1). NCBI lineage: Eukaryota > Metazoa > Arthropoda > Branchiopoda > Anostraca > Artemiidae > Artemia > Artemia sinica. The sequence continues at coordinate 18,950,068 of CM051275.1, forward strand.
CTTACATTTCAACAAAAAAATCTAAAAAGAAGCTTTGAAACATCAAGAGAATGTAACAGTGACTGGGTAAACCACAACAAACACTACTGAAATATTCCAACTCTTACATTTCAACGAAGTAAATCCAAAATGAACTATGAAAAATCAAGAGAATGTAACAGTGGCAAGGTAAACCACGACAAAACACTATTGAAATATTCCAACTCTTACATTTCAACGAAAAAAATCTAAAATGAACTTTGAAACATCAAGAGAATGTAACAGTGACAAGGTAAACCACGACAAAACACTACTGAAATAATCTAACTCTTGCATTTCAACGAAAAAAAATCCAAAATGAGCATTGAAACATCAAGAGAATGTAACAGTGACAAGGTAAACCATGACAAACACTACTGAATTATTCCATCTCTTACATTTCAAGGGAAAAAAAAATCCAAAATGAACATTGAAACATCAAGAGAATATAACAGTGACAAGGTAAACCACGACAAACACTACTGAATTATTCCAACTCTTACATTTCAAGGGGAAAAAATCCAAAATGAACATTGAAACATCAAGAGAATGCAACAGTAACAAGGTAAACCATGAGAAAACAGAACTGAAATATGACAACTCTTGCATTTCAATGAAAGAAATTTAAAATGAACTTTGAAAAATCAAGAGAATGTAACAGTGACAAGGTAAACCACGACAAAGCACTACTGAAATAATCTAACTCTTGCATTTCAACGAAAAAAAAAAAAATCAAAAATGAACTTTGAAACATCGAGAGAATGTAACAGTAACAAGGTAAACCATGAGAAAACAGTACTGAAATATTCAAACTCTTACATTTCAACGAAAAAAAAAAATCTAAAATGAACTTTGAAACATCAAGAGAATGTAATAGTGACAAGGTAAACCACGACAAAATACTACTGAAATATTACAACGCTTACATTTCAACAAAAAAAAGTCTAAAATGAACTTTGAAGCATCAAGAGAATTTAACAGTGACTAGATAAACCATAGCAAACACTACTGAAATATTCCAGCTCTTACATTTCAACGAAAGAAATCTAAAATGAACTTTGAAAAATCAAGAGAATGTAACAGTGACAAGGTAAACCACAACAAAACACTATTGAAATATTCCAACTCTTACATTTCAACGAAAAAAATCTAAAAGGAACTTTGAAACTTCAAGAGAATGTAACAGTGACAAGGTAAACTACGACAAAACACCACTGAAATAATCTAACTCTTGCATTTCAACGAAAAAAATCAAAAATAAGCTTTGAAACATCAAGAAAATATAACAGTGACAAGGTAAGCCATGGCAAAACAGTACTGAAATATTCCAACTCTTACATTTCAAGGAACAAAAAAATCCAAAATGAACTTTGAAACATCAAAAGAATGTAACAGTGACAAGGTAATCCGAAACAAACACTACTGAAATATTCCAACTCTTACATTTCAAGGAAAAAAAAATCCAAAATGAACTTTGAAACATCAAGAGAATGTAACAGTGACAAGGTAAACCACGACAAAACACTACTGAAATAATCTCACTCTTGCATTTCAACGACAAAATAAAATAAAAAATGAACTTCGAAACATCGAGAGAATGTAACAGTAACAAGGTAAACCATGAGAAAACAGTACTAAAATATTCCAACTCTTACATTTCAACGAAAAAAAAAAATCTAAAATGAGCTTTGAAACATCAAGAGAATGTAACAGTGACAAGATAAACCACGACAAAACACTACTGAAATAATCTAACTCTTGCATTTCAACGACAAAATAAAATAAAAAATGAACTTTGAAACATCGAGAGAATGTAACAGTAACAAGGTAAACCATGAGAAAACAGTACTAAAATATTCCAACTCTTACATTTAAACGAAAAAAAAAATCTAAAGTGAACTTTGAAACATCAAGAGAATGTAACAGTGACAAGGTAAACCACGACAAAACACTACTGAAATAATCTAACTCTTGCATTTCAACGAAAAAAATCAAAATGAACTTCGAAACATCGAGAGAATGTAACAGTAACAAGGTAAACCATGAGAAAACAGTACTGAAATATTCCAACTCTTACATTTCAACGAAAAAAATCTAAAATGAACTTTGAAACATCAAGAGAATGTAACAGTGACAAGGTAAACCATGACAAAACACTACTGAAATAATCTAACTCTTCCATTTCAACGAAAAAATAAAAAATGAACTGTGAAACATCAAGAGAATGTAACAGTAACAAGGTAAACCATGAGAAAACAGTACTGAAATATGACAACTCTTGCATTTCAACGAAAAAAAAAAATCCAAAATGAACTTTGAAACATGAAGAGAATGTAACAGTGACTAGGTAATCCGCAACAAACACTACTGAAATATTCCAACTCTTACATTTCAAGGAAAAAAAAATCCAAAATGAACTTTGAAACATCAAGAGAATGTAACAGTGACAAGGTAAACCACGACAAAACACTACTGAAATAATCTCACTCTTGCATTTCAACGACAAAACAAAATAAAAAATGAACTTTGAAACATCGAGAGAATGTAACAGTAACAAGGTAAACCATGAGAAAACAGTACTAAAATATTCCAACTCTTACATTTCAACGAAAAAAAAAAAATCTAAAATGAACTTTGAAACATCAAGAGAATGTAACAGTGACAAGGTAAACCACGACAAAACACTACTGAAATAATCTAACTCTTGCATTTCAACGAAAAAAAAAATCAAAAATGAACTTTGAAACATCGAGAGAATGTAACAGTAACAAGGTAAACCATGAGAAAACAGTACTAAAATATTCCAACTCTTACATTTAAACGAAAAAAAAAATCTAAAATGAACTTTGAAACATCAAGAGAATGTAACAGTGACAAGGTAAACCACGACAAAACACTACTGAAATAATCTAACTCTTGCATTTCAACGAAAAAAATCAAAAATGAACTTCGAAACATCGAGAGAATGTAACAGTAACAAGGTAAACCATGAGAAAACAGTACTGAAATATTCCAACTCTTACATTTCAACGAAAAAAATCTAAAATGAACTTTGAAACATCAAGAGAATGTAACAGTGACAAGGTAAACCACGACAAAACACTACTGAAATAATCTAACTCTTCCATTTCAACGAAAAAATAAAAAATGAACTTTGAAACATAAAGAGAATGTAACAGTAACAAGGTAAACCATGAGAAAACAGTACTGAAATATGACAACTCTTGCATTTCAACGAAAAAAAAAATCCAAAATAAACTTTGAAACATCAAAAGAATTTAACAGTGACTAGGCAAACCACAACAAACACTACTGAAATATTCCAACTCTTACATTTCCAGGAAAAAAATTCTAAAATGAACTTTGAAAAATCAAGAGAATGTAACAGTGACAAGGTAAACAACGACAAAACACTACTGAAATATTCCAACTCTTACATTTCAACGATAGAAATTCTAAATGAACTTCGAAAAATCAAGAGAATGTAACAGTGACAAGGTAAACCACGAAAAAGCACTACTGGAATAATCTAACTTTTGCATTTCAACGAAAAAAAAAATCAAAAATGAACTTTGAAACATCAGGAGAATGTAACAGCAACAAGGTAAACCACAACAAACACTACTGAAATATGACAACTCTTGCATTTCAACAAAAAAAAATCCAAAATGAACTTTGAAATATCAAGAGAATGTAACTGTGACAAGGTAAACCACGAGAAAACAGTAGTGAAATATTCCAACTCTTACATTTCAAGGGAAAAAAAATCCAAATGAACTTTGAAACATCAAGAGAATGTAACAGTGACAAGGTAAACCATGAAAAACACTACTGAAATATTCCAACTCTTACATTTCAACGAAAGAAATTCAAAATGAACTTTGAAAAATCACGAGAATGTAACAGTGACAAGGTAAACCACGAAAAAGCATTACTGAAATCTTCCAACTCTTACATTTCAAGGGGAAAACAAAATCTAAAATGAACTTTGAAACATCTTCAGAATGTAACAGCGAGAAGGTAAACCACGACAAAACACTAAATGAAATCCAAAATGAACTTTGAAACCTCAATAGAATGTAACAGTGACAAGGTAAACCACGACAAACATTATTAAAATATTCATACTCTTACATTTCAAGGAAAAAAAACATCCAAAATGAACTTTGAAACATCAAGAGAATGTAACAGTGACAAGGTAAACCATGAAAAACACTATTGAAATATTCCAACTCTTACATTTCAACGAAAAGAATCTAAAATGAACTTTGAAACACTTAGAGAATGTAACAGTAACAAGATAAACCACGACGAAACACTACTGAAATAATCTAACTCTTGCATTTCAACGAAAAAAAGTCAAAAATGAACTTTGAAACATCAATAGAATGTAACAGTGACAAGGTAAACCACGACAAACATTATTGAAATATTCCAACTCTTACATTTCAAGGAAAAACATCCAAAATGAACTTTGAAACATCAAGAGAATGTAACAGTGACAAGGTAAACCATGAAAAAATAGCTCTGGAATATTCCAACTCTTACATTTCAATGAAATAAATCCAAAATGAACTTTGAAAAATCAAGAGAATGTAACAGTGACTAGGGAAACCACAACAAACACTACTGAAATATTCCAACTCTTATATTTCCAGGAAAAAAAAAATCTAGAATGAACTTTGAAAAATCAAGAGAATGTAACAGTGACAGGGTAAACCACGACAAACACTACTGAAATATTCCAACTCTTACATTTCAACGAAAGAAATCCAAAATGAACTTTGAAACATCTTCAGAATGTAACAGTGAGAAGGTAAACCACGACAAAACACTACTGAAATATTCCAACTCTTGCATTTCAATGAAAGAAATCCAAAATAGACTCTGAAAAGTCTAGAGAATATAGCAGTGACATGGTAAAGCACGACAAAACATGACAAAGGTAAACCACGAGAAAACAGCACTGAAATATTGCAACTCTTACATTTCCAGGAAAAAAAAAATCCAAAATGAACTTTGAAACATCTTTAGAATGTAACACTGACTAGGTAAACCACAACAAACACTACTGAAATATTCCAACTCTTACATTTCAACGAAAGAAATCCAAAGTGAACTTTGAAAAATCAAGAGAATTTAACAGTGACAAGGTAAACCAAAAAAAACACTATTAAAATATTCCAAATCTTACTTTTCAACGAAAAAAAATCTAAAATGATCTTTGAAACATCAAGAGAATGTAACAGTAACAAGGTAAACCACGACAAAACACTACTGAAATAATCTAACTCTTGCGTTTCAACGAAAAAAAAAATCAAAAATGAACTTTGAAACATCAAGAGAATGTAACAGTGACAAGGTAAACCACGACAAACATTACTGAAATATTTCAACTCTTAGATTTCAACGAACAAAATCCAAAATGAACTTTGAAAAATCAAGAGAATGTAACAGTGACAAGGTAAACCACAACAAACACTACTGAAATATTCCAACTCTTGCATTTCAACGAAAAAAATCCAAAATGAACTTTGAAAAATCAATAGAATGTAACAGTCACTAGGTCAACCACAACAAACACTATTGAAATATTTCAACTCTTAGATTTCAACGAACGAAATCCAAAATGAACTTTGAAAAATCAAGAGAATGTAACAGTGACAAGGTAAACCACAACAAACACTACTGAAATATTCCAACTCTTGCATTTCAACGAAAAAAAATCCAAAATGAACTTTGAAAAATCAAGAGAATGTAACAGTGACATGGTAAACCACGACAAACACTACTGAAATATTCCAACTCTTACATTTCAACGAACGAAATCCAAAATGAACTTTGAAAAATCAAGAGAATGTAACAGTGACAAGGTAAACCACAACAAACACTACTGAAATATTCCAACTCTTACATTTCAACGAAAAAAATCCAAAATGAACTTTGAAAAATCAAGAAAATGTAACAGTGACATGGTAAACCACGACAAACACTACTGAAATATTCCAACTCTTACATTTCAACGAAAGAAATCCAAAATTAACTTTGAAAGATCAAGAGAGTGTAACAGTTACAAGGTAAACCACAACAAACATTACTGAAATGTTCCAACTCTTGCATTTCAACGAAAAAAATCCAAAATGAACTTTGAAATATCAAGAGAATGTAACAGTGTAACAGTCAACGACAACAAACACTCCTGAAATATTCCAACGAAAAAAATCCAAAATGAACTTTGAAAAATCAAGAAAATGTAAAAGTGACATGGTAAACCACGATAAACACTAATGAAATATTCCAACTCTTGCATTTCAACGAAAAAAATCCAAAATTAACTTTGAAAGATCAATAGAATGTAAAAGTTACAAGGTAAACCACAACAAACATTACTGAAATTTTCCAACTCTTGCATTTCAACGAAAAAAATCCAAAATGAACTTTGAAATATCAAGAGAATGTAACAGTGTAACAGTCAACGACAACAAACACTCCTGAAATATTCCAACGAAAAAAATCCAAAATGAACTTTGAAAAATCAATAAAATGTAACAGTGACATGGTAAACCACGACAAACACTACTGAAATTTTCCAACTTTTACATTTCAACGAACGAAATCCAAAATGAACTTTGAAAAATCAAGAGAATGTAACAGTGACAAGGTAAACCACAACAAACACTACTGAAATATTCCAACTCTTGCATTTCAACGAAAAAAATCCAAATGAACTTTGAAACCTCAAGAGAATGTAACAGTGACTAGGTAAACCACAACAAACACTACTGAAATAATCTAACTCTTGCATTTCAACGAAAAAAAAAATCAAAAAGGAACTTTGAAACATCAAGAGAATGTAACAGTAACAAGGTAAACCACGACAAAACACTACTGAAATAATCTAACTCTTGCATTTCAACGAAAAAAAAAAAAATCAAAAATGAACTTTGAAAAATCAAGAGAATGTAACAGTGACATGGTAAACCACGACAAACACTACTGAAATATTCCAACTCTTACATTTCAACGAAAGAAATCCAAAATGAACTTTGAAAAATCAAGAGAATGTAACAGTGACAAGGTAAACCACAACAAACACTACTGAAATATTCCAACTCTTGCATTTCAACGAAAAAAAAATCCAAAATGAACTTTGAAAAATCAATAGAATGTAACAGTCACTAGGTCAACCACAACAAACACTATTGAAATATTCCAACTCTTACATTTCAACGAAAAAAATCCAAAATGAACTTTGAAAAATCAATAAAATGTAACAGTGACATGGTAAACCACGACAAACACTACTGAAATATTCCAACTCTTTCATTTCAACGAAAGAAATCCAAAATTAACTTTGAAAGATCAAGAGAATGTAACAGTTACAAGGTAAACCACAACAAACATTACTGAAATGTTCCAACTCTTGCATTTCAACGAAAAAAATCCAAAATGAACTTTGAAATATCAAGAGAATGTAACAGTGTAACTGTCAACGACAACAAACACTCCTGAAATATTCCAACGAAAAAAATCCAAAATGAACTTTGAAAAATCAAGAAAATGTAACAGTGACATGGTAAACCACGACAAACACTACTGAAATATTCCAACTCTTACATTTCAACGAAAGAAATCCAAAATGAACTTTGAAAAATCAAGAGAATTTAACAGTGAGAAGGTAAACCACAACAAACACTACTGAAATATTCCAACTCTTGCATTTCAACGAAAAAAATCCGAAATGAACTTTGAAACCTCAAGAGAATGTAACAGTGACTAGGTAAACCACAACAAACACTACTGAAATATTCCAACTCTTACATTTCAACGAAAGAAATCCAAAATTAACTTTGAAAAATCAAGAGAATGTAACAGTGACAATGTAAACCACGACAAAACACTATTGAAATATTCCAACTCTTACATTTCAACGAAAAGAATCTAAAATGAACTTTGAAACATCTCGAGAATGTAACAGTAACAAGATAAACCACGACAAAACACTACTGAAATAATCTAACTCTTGCATTTCAACGAAAAAAAGTCAAAAATGAACTTTGAAACATCAATAGAATGTAACAGTGACAAGGTAAACCACGACAAACATTACTGAAATATTCCAACTCTTACATTTCAAGAAAAAAAAATCCAAAATGAACTTTGAAACATCAAGAGAATGTAACAGTGACAAGGTAAACCATGACAAAATAGCTCTGAAATATTCCAACTCTTACATTTCAATGAAAGAAATCCAAAATGAACTTTGAAAAATCAAGAGAATGTAACAGTGACAGGGTAAACCACGACGAAACACTACTGAAATATTCCAACTCTTACATTTCAACGAAAGAAATCCAAAATGAACTTTGAAAAATTAAGAGAATGTAACAGTGACTAGGTAAACCACGACAAACACTACTGAAATATTCCAACTCTTGCATTTCAACGAAAAAAATCCAAAATGAACTTTGTAACATCAAGAGAATGTAACAGTGACATGGTAAACCACGACAAAGCACTGCTGAAATAATCTAACTCTTGCATTTCAACAAAAAAATATATTTCCAGGAAAAAGAAAAATCTAAAATGAACTTTGAAAAATCAAGAGAATGTAACAGTGACAGGGTAATCCACGACGAAACACTACTGAAATATTTCAACTCTTACATTTCAACGAAAGAAATCCAAAATGAACTTTGAAAAATCAAGAGAGTGTAACAGTGACTAGGTAAACCACAACAAACACTACTGAAATATTCCAACTCTGACACTTCAAGGAAAGAAAAATCCAAAATGAACTTTGAAACATCAAGAGAATGTAACAGTGACAAGGTAAACCATGAGAAAACACTACTGAAATATTCCAACTCTTGCATTTCAACGAAAAAGATCCAAAATGAACTTTGAAACATCAAGAGAATGTAACAGTGACATGGTACACCACGAGAAAACACTACTGAAATATTCCAACTCTTGCATTGCAATGAAAAAGATCCAAAATGAACTTTGAAATATCAAGAGAATGTAACAGTGACATGGTAAACCACGACAAAACACTACTGAAATATTCCAACTCTTGCATTTCAACGAAAAAGATCCAAAATGAACTTTGAAACATCAAGAAAATGTAACAGTGACATGGTAAACCACAACAAAACACTTCTGAAACAAACCAACTCTTACATTTCAACGAAAAAGATCTAAAATGAACTTTGAAACATAACTTTGAAGCTTTTTGGGCCCGGGGAGCCTTTGGGGTGCCCGGGGGGGGGGCCGGGGGCTTTTTGGGGTTGGGGTAGGGGACCTTATAACACTATTCAAATGGTAGTTGTGTTTTATACCGAACACAGTCGAGAACCGCCCTAATAAAAAAAAATAATCTGTATCTCTTAATAGGAGTTAGCATTCCCTCAGATGGTTTACCATTTTCGTTTCTGCTTTCAAATTTACCTTGTCTCGAGGAGAAATTGTGTCAACCAGTTATCTTTTTCTGTCTGTATTTTCAACTCTCGGATAAGAATATTCCAATATTGAAATTTCCTTTTCTGATGATGTCACCTTGTTATCATAAAATTCCAAACGGATGTTGACATCCAAGAAACATCCAGCAATTGTTGTTGACATCCAAGAAACATCCATCAATTGTTGTTGACATCCAAGAAACATCCATCAATTGTTGTTGACATCCAAGAAACATCCAGCAATTGTTGTTGACATCCAAGAAAACAACAAACAAATTGACCAACAATCATTACCATCAAACAACCATTCAATAACCAGAACAGATGTCTACATCATATAACCATCAAACAGAACAAAACCATGAAAAAATATCAACAGTGTGAAAAACCATGAAAAAACATCCTCAGTGAGAAAAACCATAAAAACATGCATAAATTATGTCCTGTTAGCGTTAGACTCGATTATAGATGGCAGCACGCAGTGTATCTAGGAGTCGATAGGGCCTTCCTACTGCTAGTTGCCCTCTAATCACTTTCAACTATTAAAAAAGGCACTAGCCCTTTGAATATCCAATCAAATGAGCCCCTTTTGAAGTTTCTATGACACCACCTTCTATAAAAACCTTATATACCCCAGGACATGACTTAAAACCCTTGCCCTGATGGTTGTTTGGGAGTGTCCTCCTTAAAAACGTATTTTCTATCTGGAAATCAGCTACGCTGAACACAATGGCTATCTCACAATTTTGATTGGATGTGTTTAGGGGAATGATGGGCGTGGGGGGGGGCTAGTTGTCCTCCAATCACTTTCGACTATTAAAAAGGGCACTAGCCCTTTGAATTTTCAATCGAATGAGCCTGTTTTTAAGTTTCTACGACAACGCCTTCTATAAAAACCTTATATGCCCCCAGGGCATAATTTAAAACCCTTGCTTTGGGGGTTTTGGGGGAGTGTCCTCCTCAAAAACACATTTTCTATCTGGAAATCAACTGCGCTGAACAAAATGGCTATATCAAAATTTCGATTGGATGTCTTTGGGGGAATGATTGTCGTGAGAGGGGCGGGGCTAGTTGCCCTCCAATCACTTTTGACTATTAAAAAGGGCACTAGAACTCGCAATTTCCAATCGAATGAGCCCCTTTTGAAGTCTCTACGACGACCCCTTCTATATGAAGTGCCCTGCATTAATGAAAAAAAACAATAAACTGTACATTGCGTCCACATTGATCTTATATGCCCTCAGGGCATAACTTAAAACCCTTGCCCTGAGGGTTTTGGGGGAGTGTCCTTCTCCAAAAGATATTTTCTATCTGGAAATCAACTACGCTGAACAAAATGGCTTTTTCAAAATTTTGATTGGATGTGTTTGGGGAATGATGGGCGTGGGGGGGCTAGTTTCTCTCCGATCACTTTTGACTATTAAAAAGGGCACTAGCCACTCCAATTTCCAATCGAATGAGCCCTTTTCGAAGTTTCTACGACAAGTCCTTCGATACGAAGTTCCCGGGTATGGAGAAAAAAAAAAAAACACATTGTGCCCACATCGTTCTTTACTTAGGCAGCCCTAGCGCGCTGCCTATGATTAAAACTTATTTCTGTCCTTCATTTCCGTTGAAAAAACTTGTCTTTTTATTTGATTAAGTAAAGTAACGTATTTTTGGGCCAGTTTGTTAATTGAGTTCTCCGGTGTAGAAGAGACCGAGAGCGAATAGGAAGAGCCGTATTGGTATTGGCCTTCCTATAGTCTTTAAACTGCTGGGAACAGGCAGCTTGAGTACTCACACTTGCCATAAGCCATCCTACTCTCTTTTTTTGTGTGTGTGTGTGCGTGTTATTGTGTTTGTTACCTGTTTACCAGAAGGATTATAATCCTTCGTAATCGTATGGCTAAAAAAAGAATAGTTTTTTAATTTAATACCAAGATTGTATTGGATTGACGTTGGAGGCATAAAAGAGCTTCATTACGGCTAAATCACAAGATTCCTCCTGCCATCTATATTTTTCATCGAATGTTTCTATATTTTGAAAAAAAACATATTTTGAAAAAAAATTCAATCCTAATAACAATAATACTTTTAATTCTGACCCACTGTAAAAAAAAAAGCACAAGTTGAGTAATATACTAAAAGCAAGAATCAAACAGTTCGTGGCAACGAACTGTAAATAAGAAGCGATGCGGCTCAATAGTAACCGAAAACCTAACAAAAAGAGTCTTGATGACAATAGATACATCGAAAGAGTCAAATTTTAATGGTTATTCAAAATATGTAAAATTCATCAAATTTAATAATCAAATCCATATCCCTGAAAAGGTACGAGCCTTAGAAAATTTGTTTCATTTTTAAAAAGGGGGGAACACCACAAAATATCAAGTGATCTTAATGAAAATCCCACCATCAGATTTAGTATATCAGAGAACCCTACTGTAGAGGTTTCGAGCCCCTACGGACAAAAATTTGAAATTATACATTTTTTATCAGAAACATCCCTTTATAGCCCCACTTCATGCCACAACAAGGTTGGGCCTTTAAAGCTGAGTCTATTTGTGCGAGCAAAAAAAATTCACGACGCTAAGGATAAGGATCCGAAAATTGGATCAGTAAAACTTTCTTCGCATTCACAAGACTTTGGCAGAGGATTTACTCACTAAATAATCAACGTACCTATGTAGGCTGCCCTTATTTTGAAAGACTTATAAGTCCCCAAATTATATTTTAATCCTAAGCAACCCATCCATTACTTAGGTTCTTAGGCCATTTTGAGGAATTTTTCAGCCTGGACTACATGTGAAAAATGCTTATTAATTATAATTTCATTTTTCTTTGTTAGTTCAATTTGACTTCAAACTTAGTACTAAAGGAACTATGTGATGGCTTCAACATTTGGTGAGAAAAAACAAAAAAAGTTTAACTAAATTTGAAGTAAAATAAGAAACATTTTATTAATTTAAAGATCCCAATAGATCAGGGACAGGGTAGCGTTGACAACCTTCTCGTAATACTCCTGCCCGTAGTGGACACAAATAGGGGCCGGCTACTGCCCATTTCAGTGACCATTAAGCCGCTGGCTGTCTTCTCCGGTGTCTGACCAATAATAGTAAGACAATAATGGCTGCCAAACTCATACCTGGGTTGCCAATTCCTGTGGATATATAGAGCACCGGCTATGGCGCAAGAAAAGATCTCTTGAGGATCAATCAGAGGCGAGGCAAAGAAGTGTTCTTATTTGTACCGGTCCTAAGGATAGAATGTCGCTTGCCGCAAATTGCCGGCTAATGGTGGTATATCTCCCCTCTATTTAGAGAGATGAGTGCAATTGTCTTATATTGAAGTGAAGCTGGCAAGTTGGGTTCTCGGAATGGAAGAAAAAGTGAATAGCACCTTAAACCCACAAAAGAAGGCTCTTCTAAATAGATAGAAAGAGTTAGGTAAGCCCTATCTAAATATATCACATCCGACAGGGCACCAATTGACAAAATGAAATCAGTTTCCTGAGCCCCAACTTAGTTTTGTAAATAACATTACTAGTGATAACAATATTAATAATAACGATATTAATTCCGATAACAATCATAATAACAAAATAATAACAACAGTAAAAAGAATAATAATATAACGACAATAATAGTAATGAACCGTGAATAAAACGCTCTTAGATCTTCATAGGACAATGGGGCGGTGGTGGGGGCACGGCTGGATGTCTTATATCAAGGAGGGGTTTCGACTTGTCTTATGTCTCACTCTTAACGTCTTCTTTGTTCCTTTACCACTGAACCACTGCCAACTGATAGAAGTTTTCATAAGATAGAAACTTCCTTTTTTTTAAATTATATAATCTAAGAAAATTTCATTTTAGGTAGATTAAAGAGAAATGCATTCCTGAAGAATAATAAAGATTTTATCAAAAACGTGTGGCATACAAATATTTCCCTTAAAAAACCAAATATATTAAACAAATTGTAAAAAAAAGTAACTAGGCTACTTGTTGACACTTGAAGGACTAGGACTTGAAGGACTTGAAGAAATTGAAGGACTAGGACACTTGAAGAAAGGACTTGAAGTAACTATGCTACTTGTTGACACTTGAGGGGATGGAGGGGATGACCCCCCATCCCTCAGCATGCTTGCAGTCTATTTTTGTGCATTTTCACTCGCTTGCATATGAATCTGTTCAGCAAAAGAGAAAATCGATGTTTCAAATTTGAATTTTTAATCAAGTTTTAGCCACTTATTTGAGCCCTCCTCGTTGTGAAAAACTAGAATTTGACAAAAGCATAACGAAAATACTACCTCCCAATCCTGGCATTTTTCACTGTAGACAAGATAATATGGGATAAGAAGCTACATGCTTGTATTTCACATTCCGTCTTTGTCTTAAATGTTTAATTACAGGTGTGCCATTTTTGATGTTTACTATGTATTATAAATCCTGGCGATTTGGGTACGAAATGTGCAAATTATACATGACAAGTACATCAGTCAACCAGTACACCAGTTCTATGTTGCTAACGATTTTATCTGCGGACAGGTATTTGGCTGTTTGTCATCCTATTGCAGCAACAAACTTAAGAACTCCAAATATTTCTAAGGTAAGCTTTTGTCAAATAGTTTTGTATATTCCAAAGTTAGAACTCTGAATGGGAAAATTTAATATATATGAAAATATCAGACATCCCTGTCTTTGAGTACCTACTGTAAAGTGTTTTAAGTAAATATACCAAAAATTAAACATTTGGCAAAGAAAAAAAAGATTTTTAGTGTTGAGGGATGCTTGGAGAACACATAACAGTGTAACATATTGGAATAGAGAGCCTTTTACAGAGGATATCGGAGACAACATAAAAATTTTAAACGGTATATACTACCAAATTACGAAATGTATTTGAAATAGAAAATGAAATAAATAAATGATCACTAAATCTCTCCGAGGGTAAGCATTAGAAGCCAAAACGTACGCTACTCATTTACTCAATCAAAAAGTACTCATCATTTGTTTTAAAAAAAATCGATCAACTTGTTAAAAGGCAGAGGTAAAGATGCGTCCTTTTTTTTCTTTTGATGGTATTGGAGCGTTTAACCCTCAATCAAATCTGAACCATGATTTTATTTAAAGATAATGCATTGTCATCTGAATGATAACTGTCAATGAAAAACCAAAGATTACGTGTTATCATTCAAAAGCCAGCTAAACCTTGGTAAAAATATTAACACTCAACAATTCATTATAGAGACTAAACATGGTGGAATTAAACATCGATTCAAGTAAGGTAAAATTCAACCCAAACAGAAAAAAAAATTAAAATACCCGTTAAATATGAAACCTTACAACCTTCTATGATTTCTTTATAGCCCTATACTATTTATTTTAGTATGAGAAATAGTAAGAATAAAGTATACTTACGATATTTATAAGTATTTGCAAATTTCTTAATTAAATAAATTATATACACGAAGCTGTACAGAAAACTGTTTTCTTTTTTGATTTTTTATATTACTCCTCTTCTTGTTCTTCTATATACAAGATTAACAAGATACAAGCCTTGTAAATAAAAGTCAGATTCCCATTCCTAGAAGTAGTATTATTTCAATCTTATTATTTCCTTATATACCGTCAGTGAGACTTCTTTGATTTATACTATAAATTCACGTGTTTTCTTGTTTGCATTTTCCTGTTTTAACCACACATTGAAGACACCATTGACACCATACCACATACCACAGACACCATACCACACATTGAAGACACCATTGAATAACTACTATCAGTAACTACCAAATCAAAATATGTTGCCATGTAATCGTAACTTCTGTTATCCTCGTAGCAGTGACAGATAAACCATACTAATTTATTTTTCAATACATTGAAACGAGAACCGTGTTTTTTTCTCATTACAACTTGAATCCCCGGTGAAACCTCCTCTTCGCAGTAAACTAAAGTTTCGAGTCAGTATTTTTTTTTTATATAACGGAGGCATAATTTTTTACTATAGATGTTTTAGAATTGCTCATATTTATCATAAAAATTCTGTGGTATAAGAAACAAAAACTTAATCGAGGCACAAATTAGACGTTTGCTTTAATTGGATATCCTCTATATGGTTTACAAGGGCTGCGAAATTGACAGTTCCTATCAAACCTGTTAGGAATTAACTTAAAAAAAACAAGTTTTTTTAACTGAAAGTAAGGAGCGACATTAAAATTTAAAACGAACAGAAATTATTCCGTATATGAAAAGGGCTTTTCCCTCCTCAACACCTCGCTCTTTACGCTAAAGTTTGACTCTGTCTCACAACTTTATTTTTTAAAACAATAAAAACTTTAGAGTAAAGAGCGAGGTGTTGAGAAGGGGAAAGCCCCTCTCATATACGGATTAATTTCTGTTCGTTCTAAGTTTTAATGCCGCTCCTTACTTTCAGTTAAAAAAACTTGTTTTTTTTAGTTAATTTCTGAACGTTTTGAATTAATGCAGCTTTGATTTTGGCTCACTGTACATGAATAATTAAAACGAAATTCGCATATTAATATTCCTTTTTTTTTTTGGCTAATTGGCTTTCTCGAAATTTTGTTCTGACATAACTTACAAATTAACTTACGTAAAGAATTTCTATATTCGTATATTTTTATTACATATATTAGGGAGTTCGCTCCCTAGTCAATACCTCGCTCTTTACGCTAAGGTTCGAATTTTTCCGAATCACAAACCCCTGAATCACAAAGGCCGGTTAGTTAGAATAGATGGCTCTTTTGAAAGTACTAAAAAAAACTGTAGCGTAAAGAGCGAGGCAAAGACTAGAGGGCGAACCCCCTCATATACGTAATAATTTCTCTTCGTTTTAAGTTTTAATGTTGCTTCTTACTTTCAGTTGAAAAAACTTGTTTTTTTATTTAATTTCTGATCGTTTTTTAAATAATGCTGGGAAATCTGGCGCCCCCTTCATAGAAATGTTCCTTTCCCCAAGGAAATATCCTCCATGTAAAGATCCTCCCACCTACCCCGTACTGTAAACCCGACCCCCCACTAGAACAAAAATCCTCCTGAAAACGCCTGTATACTTGCCATTAACCAACACAATATGTAAACAATGGAACAGTGGTTCCCACTGTTCCCGGGCTTCCCCCGGGAACAGTGGGGGATTAAGTCATCCTCAAAGACATATTTATTAGATTTTTGACTATGCTGAACAAAATGGATATCTCAAAATTTCGATCGGGTGACTTCGGGAAAAAAATGAGCGTGGGAGGGGGCCAAGTTGCCCCCCATTTTTTGGTCACTTAAAAAGAGCACTAGAACTTTTAATTTCCGTTCGAATGAGCCCTCTCACGATATTCTAGGACCACTGGGTCAATACGATTACCCCCGGGAAAAAGAAAAAAAAACAAACAAATAAACACGCATCCGTGATCTTTCTTCTGGCAAAAAATGAAAAATTCCACATTTTTGTAGATAGGAGCTTGAAACCTCTACAGTAGGGTTCTCTAATACGCTGAATATGATGGTGTGATTTTCATTAAGGTTCTATAGCTTTTAGGGGGTCTTTTCCCCTTTTTTCGAAAATAAGCCAAATTTTTGTTGGCTCATTTTCGGCGCGTAACTTTTGATGGGTAAGATTAAACTTGATGAAACTTATATATTTGAAATCACAATTAAAGTGTGATTCTTTTGATGTATCTATTGGTATCAAAATTCCGTTTTTTTAGACTTTCGGTTACCATTGAGCCGGGTCGCTCCTTACTTACAGTTCGTTACCACGAACTGTTTGATCATGTAATTCTAAATGTAAATTAGAAAATAAAATTTCAAAGAAAATGAAAGACCTTCAGGTTCAAAAATAACCTGGCCTGACCCTACTTTGACTAATATAAACTGAATAACCTGATCAGACTTTCAGGTTCTAAAATAACCTGGCCTAGGTTCAGAATAATTCCAATTGGTTATCTAAGGTTACAACTGAACATCCAAAAAAATATGCAACATAATCTTTCAAAAAGTAGAATGGAAAGCAATCAAAGAAAAGATTAATCACAAAAGTTGGTAAGGTGTGAGATAGCTTAGTATTTCACATAAAGTTGAAATTTTGTTAAATTCTGCATCTAAAGGAGCCTTCCCCAGGCCACTCAGCATGTCTTCAGGTGGTGACAGGGAAACGTCCTACAGATATGTAGGGTACCAGGATAGGACACAGAGACCAAGGGGGGACCTTGTCGCTGGGTGTCCATAGTAAAACTGGGGCACTCTCACCCTGGGCTGTAAATACAGGTGGAGAAGGAACAAGGCCCCTCAAATGTACACTCAACAGGGCCCATCGGTGTGTGCAGACGTCCCGTGAGCTACAAACCTTCTTCTAATAATGGGTTAAATTACATGGTGACGCAGAACACCATCGTGAGAGGATCCTCTTTGGGAGGACAACTGCGGCAGGACGTAAGATCCAGATCTATGAACAAAGGCCTCTGAAAAGGGCTGCCTCGACCCTTTCGGGGTACCTGCAAGATTGGAGACCTTGCGGTCAGCTCTATGCCTACTGGATGAGTGGCACCCCTCGAGAAAATTATAGCCTAGTAAATGACACAGCATTCGCCAGGGATTCTCTTTAATGGATAATTCTTCTGGGCCTGGTCTGTTTGGGCAGGCGTTTTCGGGCTAAAAAAAAACCTCTTCCTAGCTAATTAATCTACTATGAATTGCCTTCCCGAAGTGACATGATATTTGCAGCTAATGAGTCGGAGGTAATAGGCTTTTGTATGATTAACTAAAAAAAAAAACAAGTTTTTTTTAACTGAAAGTAAGGAGCGATATTAAAACTTAAAACGAGCAGAGATTATTCCGTATATGAAAGGGAATAATCCCCTCCTCAACGCCTCGCTCTTTACGCTGAAGTTTTTCATTGTTTTAAAAATTAAAGTTGTGAGACAGAGTCAAACTTTTGCGTAAAGAGCAAGGCGTTGAGGAGGGGACAGCCCCTTTCATATACGTAATAATTTCTGTTCGTTTTAAGTTTTGATGTTGCTCCTTACTTTCAGTTGAAAAAACTTGTTTTTTTATTTAATTTCTGAACTTGCAGCCCTTCCCCCGGGAACTCTGGGGGATTAAGTCATCCTCAAAGACATGTTAATTAGATTTTTGACTATGCTGAACAAAATGGCAATCTCAAAATTTTGATTGGGTGACTTCGGGAAAAAAATGAGCGTGGGAGGGGGCCAAGTTGCCCTCCAATTTTTTTGGTCACTTAGAAAGGGCACTAGAACTTTTAATTTCCGTTGGAATGAGCCCTCTCATGATCTTCTAGGACTACTGGATCGATACGATCACCCCTGGGAATATATATATATATATATATATATATATATATATATATATATATATATATATATATATATATATATATATATATATATATATATATAGATATATATATATATATATATATATATATATATATATATATATATATATATATATATATATATATATATATATATATATATATATATATATATATATATAGATATATATATATATATATATATATATATATATATATATATATATATATATATATATGTATATATATATATATATATATATATATATATATATATATATATATATATATATATATATATATATATATATATATATATATATATATATATATATATATATATGTATATATATATATATATATATATATATATATATATATATATATATATATATATATAATATATATATATATATATATATATATATATATATATATATGTATATATGATATATATATATATATATATATATATATATATATATATATATATATATATATATATATATATATATATATATATATATAATATATATATATATATATATATATATATATATATATATATATATATATATATATGTATGTATATGTGTACATATATATATATATATATATATATATATATATATATATATATATATATATATATATATATATATATATATATATATATATATATATATATATATATATATATATATATATATATATATATATATATATATATATATATATATATATATATATATAAAACAAACAAACAAACAAATAAACACGCATCCCTGATCTTTCTTCTGGCAAAAAATACAAAATTCAACATATTTGCAGATAGGAGCTTGAAACCTTTATAGTAGGGTTTTCTGATACGCTGAATCGCTGAATCTGAATCTAAATCTGGTGTGATTTTCATTAAAGTTCTATGATTTTTAGCGGTTGTTTCCCCCTTTTTTCGAAAATAAGGCAAATGTTCTCAGGCAGGTAACTTCTGATTGGTAAGGCTAAACTTGATGAAAATTATATATTTGAAATCAAGATAAAAATCTGATTCTTCTGATGTATCTATTGGTATCAAAATTCCGTTTTTAGAGTTTCGGTTACTATTGAGCCGGGTCGCTCCTTACTTACAGTTCGTTACCACGAACTGTTTGATTTCCACTCTTGTTGATAGAAAAGCATCGCAAAGTGCTGAAAATCATGTTGTAACCAAGATAGGCCCAGGATTGCAAAAAGCCTCCATTCATACAGGAGAGTAGAAAGGCCCCTATTGACACGAGACGACACCCCTGCTGCCACCTACAACTTTTTTACATAATTTTATCGATCCACGAACGGGTCAATGACCCCTTTTTCTAAGGTCGATTAATTTGTTGTTGTTGTTGTTTTGGTCAAGTGCATGCTAGGAGCGAATGTTAAGAGTTTCCAGGAATAGGAAACAGTATTTGTTGTTGTGGTTTTCGCCAAGTGCATGCTCGAGGCGAATGTTATGATCCAGAAATAGGAAACAGCATTTTTTGTTGTTGTTTTGGTCAAGTGCATGCTCGAGGCGAATATCAAGAGTTTCCAGGAATAGGAAACAGTATTTGTTGTTGTTGTTTTGGCCAAGTGCATGCTCGAGGCGAATGTTATGATCCAGAAATAGGAAACAGCATTTGTTGTTGTTGTTTTGGTCAAGTGCATGCTCGAGGCGAATGTTAAGAGTTTCCAGGAATAGGAAACAGTTAGATCACGTGTTTCCTTCTGAACCAATCAGCGAGTCGGATACATCCCCCGTCTCAGCCAATCAGAGGGCTGGTTACATATTAGCGGCGGAGGTTTGCAGAGAATATGAGGAAAGGATGTTTGCTATAGTTTTATTAGTCTGTGAATAGAATTCAAAGGAGTGAGAAGAATAGTTTTGACTTTACTCATTTGGATATATATTTTTGTGTTGATGACGAGTGGAATGTTTACCCTCTTAGAAGTTGATAGTGGAGTTGATGGCTATAATACAAGAGCACCTAACATTGCAGTGGAAATCACGAGAGGATCACGGCTTTGTCTGGAATGGGATGAAGTATATGCAAGATATGTGATATCCTTGAGCAAATTTAAAATGGAGGATCAATTATGTTTCGCTGCAGAAGTTGATATAGCACACGTGAATAGACTTCAATGTACTTTAAGTGCATTGGTGAAACATATCGAAGACAATAAACTGTATCGCTAATTGTACATGCTTAGTATTGTTGTTGTTGTAATTATTCAATAAAATTGTTTCGAAATCGAAAATGTTCCCTTTCTTTTCTGGTTAGATTAGGGCTAACGAATCAGGGTCAGTCTAGAGTCAGCAGTCAGAGTGAAAGGATTGAAAAATGAATAAATTTGAGAAAGAGAGAATTAGATCAAATCTAGTGTTTATGGAAAAACATTTGATTTTGGATGACGATTTTCTCGAGTTATCTCTTCAACGCAGGATATTCTCTCGTCAGGGATCACTTGACAATATAAGGAGGAGTGATTCTCCCCCATTGGACTGTTGTATGAAACTTTTAAAATGTGATTCAAATGCTTATAGTCAATTTATTGATATATTAATTGGAACACAGCAGAATCATATCGTGGATATACTTTTGAAAACATTGCCAATGGATTCAGTATAGATGGCTCCCCCGTCATTCGAAAGAGGTAACGTCACAGCTACTCCTCTCCACATTCCTCCACATTGAATTTATCCGTCGGCAGGGACGATCAGTTTCGTTTTAGCTGTGAGTGAGTTAAGTGACATTGGAAACCAAAAAATGTTCTATACATGTTCATTGTGCATGTACACTCTTGGCAGTTGGATTCAATGCGAGAACTGTACAATTATTGATGACTATAGTGAAAAGTGCAAATTATGTAATCCTTGTAAATTACATAGAGGATATGCAGTACAAATTAAAGGATGTAATTCATGTCTTGAGGAGGTGTGTGACTCTCATCCTAGAAGGCACCTGTGCTCCAAATGTCACTATGATAAATGTGATCAGTGGGAGAATACTTACCCCGCTATGATTGGAAAGAATCCCAAACGTGATTTTAGTTTATTTCTACGAGATTGGTATCGTCGTGGATTTAAATTATTCTGGGAAGAGGAATCTGGTCTACGATTCAACTGTTGGGGTAACAAGACAATTTGGTTTCTACGTCATCGTTGTGACGACACTGCCTATTATGACTATAAACCAAGTGATTTTTATTTGGCAGTTACCGAATGTGATTCACCATTTGAAAACACTGTATGTGATATTGCTTCAAATAGACAGATTGAAACTCGTGAATTTCATAATATGAATGCAAATAGTATCATTGACTATACAAAGAGATATGACAAGAGTGAAGTTGCATTGTACTGTAGAAAATGTGACCCTGACTTTGCAGTCAATCAAGATCAATATACAGTGAATCCAAATGATTTACCGGCATTAGTGGTTCAGGACAGTTGACTATACACCGATGAAGAAATCTAAAGTGAAGATTTAAAGACATTGTTGTATATATATGCATTTTATTAATAAACAAATTCACAAACATTTCTTAAGCACTTTACTCTTAGGGCACTGAAATCAATACTGTATAGGTCTGAGAGGATATTTTCCACTAAAAAGTCATTCAGACGAGAATTGTCACTATAAATGTGGAGAAACTGCTTGTAAGTATAGCCGCGACATCGGAACACAAAATATAGTAGTGCATGGAAGCCACAGCCTTTAGTCGTTAGATCCTGCACCCTCTTCCGATTTTGAATAATAGTTTTCCCACTGCTCTCAATATAGTTGCTGATATGGGGTGTGTAAAATGTATAGGGTAGACAAAGAGGATCAAAAAATTCAATCGTCTTCATTGTTTGAAAGATGCAAAGCCAATGACCCGTCAGCACAGTCGACGGACTGCTATTAACAATAATCAAGGTATTGTTGACACTTTGAATTTTTCCAAGAAAGTCCGAGGGTAGACAATAGGATTTGTACTGGGACATGTAGGGGTCCATATTAAATACATTGATTATTTGACTGGTGTTCATGGCGCCAAGTCTAGTAGAACACTGCCTTCGGGAGTGATTTCCCAATAGGTTTCATATTGATTTAGTGAGATTAGTGCAATACTCTCAGCCAATGGGTCGGCAAATGTACACTCTAAACGCACACTCCCCGTACGTACTATACTCATATCCTGTGTGCCAGAAAAATCCAGTACAATGATACCATGTGTTTTAGCAAACGTATCTTCGGTTATACCATTTTCAAATAGTTGCGAATCATGATCTAGGGTTTGCATGGTCAACTCATACAATGTTCTATAGGATTTATCAAAAGATAGATTGTAGAGTGGGATACCATTTACTTTGCACACAAGAGATGAAAGTCCAAACATCTCGAATTTATGTGGGCATTCAGTCCACGATCCTATTGCACTGGCGCATTTTACAAGTGCCAAAGTGAGTTTTGATGGAATTTCGCCATTGATAAAGGATGATTCGGTGAAGGTGCGTGAGCCCATGGCAATATGACGTTGATTGGTGATTGTATGAGGAACAAGTAGTTTAATATTATTTCCATTGGCTCTCAGTTTTTCCACTGTCAAAGCAACAGAACTCATGACCTGTTGTTTGCGTACATGAAGTATTGCCGAGGTGAGGGAGAGACTTACATCAGGATTGGCAGCAAGTTCTTTTCTCAATATGAAATTGGAGGGTGCAAGCGTCAGTTTTATATCCACTTTAACATTGGGCGGCAGCCATTGGTGTATATTAAATATTTCATGATATATTTTTCCAACTAGATGTAATTCACTAGTTGTAGCATTTTTAAGTCCATCTGTACTATCAGTATTAGTCATATATTCATATCCATTGGAGGTGCCTCTCAATTCCTTGTATGACTTGGGTGTCATCAGCATGAATTGCATATAGCTTGTATAATTTGAGAGATTGTTGCTTGTGCTCACCAGCGTGCCATTGATGTAGACACTAATTCGACGAAATAGATTATGTAATATACAATTTTCATAGGATATTCCATCGGCCCGAATTGGCATTGTATTATCGGATTTCCGGACTTTCATTTGTAAATCTATAAATGTTGAAGACATGTCCATAAAGTAGTCTTCATTGGAATAAATTTGAAAGTGGATATTATCGGAGAGGGGTTGTTGTGGATAAAATTGTTCATAGTATCCATGCTTGACACTCACATCAACATTTTCAGCATTGAATAGATTCAATGAGGCGGTGATTGAAGGTTGAGAATCCTTATGCGGCAGGTAGGACATCTTAAGAGAAGAAATCTAGTTTCGATCTAACAATTTTCTTCCTAGGGCTTCTTCTTCTGTTTACACTACGTAGCGGCTTTTTCCTTCTTTTCTTTGATAAGAGGGATGATGTCTTTCGTTTCCGACCTGAGTGGAGACTGATGAGTGATGCATTGTTTCTTGACCTTTTTAAGCCTTTATCATTTTGTTTTAGTTGCTCACCAAGGGTTCGTGCACTGGACCTAAGATTTTCCGAAGCACTTTTTTTTAAAATCCTTGCCAGAGCTCCAATCGTATAGTGTAGAGGATGCAAAATCTGTCGCAGCCGGTGCAAGATATTTTCTAGCCCGTGGTAGTGAAGAGCGAAAGAGCTTAGCAAACCAACTGCCAAGACAGTAGCCAGACATTGACGAGCGACCTTTGTAATAGTCCATTCCATTGCCCTGTTGTCTTGGGCCAAGAGTATTAACATAGCAGTCAATATCAGGACAAGTGAATACCACTTTTTTATTAGACATCCTGTTGAATTTGAACGATGGGACGAAAATGGCATGTAATTACAGCCAAACCTTTTGAAATTGCTATGGGATCACCCAATTCAGTTCTTAGTGTTAACTGACAGAGTTCCAAATAGGAAGTGTTTACGGGAATATACTGAAGATGCTTTATATTGTAGTGGTGAATATGTTCTTGATTGGTTTTTTGTTCAAGAACTCGTAGGAGGGGAACATTTGAATTACCAACCCGAGATGTTTCCACAAATGAAGCGTAGAGAAATATACAAGTGTCTGTGGAGAAGGCAGGCGGGTAGTCAGCAAAAATGAAATTAGTGTTTCCGGCACTTTTACCGTTGATTATATTGAGCTTAAAGCCAAGAACATCCTTTAGGTTATCATTGAGAATAACCTTTTCGTTGGCAATAGGTGAACTAATGTAGATCTTACCCTCCTCCTTTGAATAGTTGAAATGAAAAGCTCCCTTTTTACGAGCGGAAATTCTTTTATTAATAGAACGACATAAATCATTCATACAGGTGAGTTCCTCGTAGTGTAATTCAATATATGGATAATCCATCCAATTGATTTTTTGAATTTGTTCTTGATCACTTGAGGATGGTGGTGGCGGCCAATCATAGGGTCTAATTTTTATATCATATTTACGATCTTTTCTCAGGATGTCGTAGGTATTTTTGAGAATACAGTCGACAAGAGCCACCTCATACTTTCCATCGTCGAATTTGATGGTGGGGGAGAGTTTCGTCCAAAAATCACTTGTTCTATTCAAGTCATTGTAGAGAGGATCGGAAACATTGGACATGAAAGTCACATAGAAATCATTGGGCATTGTTAATGTCTTCAGCACTGACCCAAGAATCAAAATCTGAGTTGTATCCTAGCCAGCGAACAAGCAACTGTCTCTTGCCCCTACGAGTACGACTCTTTAATATCTTTTCAATTTGATAAATTTTACTAGTGTTTCTAACTTTTTGCAGTTCATATTCATAAAAACCACCGAGAATCTCATCATCTTTGGTGTCTCGCAGTCGATATGTCGTGGGCTCGGTGTCCAGGATTTTGGACACTTTGAAAAGTTCAGTGCTCCATAAATAGTTCCCCTTTTCAAAAATATTGGTCGTTCTATTAATTCGAATAGTATCACCAACATCGAATTTCTTCTTCACATTTTTTTTTCTTTTTCACCATTGGAATATTGCTTTAGAAAAGCATCAAATGTATTTTCATTGCAGTGAACTTCCCAAGGGCTTGAGTTGGACAGAGATCGATGAGGTCGATGGTTGTATATCCGCATGATTTTATCTAAACCATGAATAAAAGCCGGTGTATTTTTCAGGCTACAATATCTTGAAATTAATAGACGAATCGTTCTTATTAATTGTTCAGCCAATGCAGCCTTTATCGGGCTGTGACTATGATAAAGTGCTGTATTATATTTCAATAGAACCTTTTGCACATGGGGATTAACAAATTCACTGCCACGATCCAATTGAATTTTTCTATATGAATCCTGTTCAAGAATACTTTCAATGGCCTGAGCAACTTCAAAACCTCTCTTTGATCGCAGTGGAATGGCATAGGCATAGCGACTAAAGACACTGATTGCCACCAGAATATATTTGTAGGGTGCATTGTGACGCCGTTGAACTGCGTCTAAAGTTAAAAGATCCGTTTGCATTATATGCAGAGGGAAAAAGGCTTTAGTTTGTCGATATTGTTTGCCGCGAGGCCTGTGATTCCGATGCAGTGTGTAACTCGATTCATTCTCTAGATACTCTTTTGCTTTTTTCAATGTGGTGCCCGAGACAACTTTAGAAAGCGTTTTGGGAGAACTTAAACTTCCCGCTTCACCAATATTTTCATAGACACCTTTCAGAACTTCATCCATTTTGAACGCAAGCACGTAGTGTAATGTCCACTCCCCTTTAGCACACTGGAGGGTGAATCAATTCGTCTTCGCTTTTGACTAGCAGCCACAGGTGTTGTAAAATCATTACTGCTGCTGCTACTGATAGTATTTTCAAATATTGAATCTTCTTCTTCTTTTTTAAATGGTGGTGTTGGTGTTGTTGGAGGACTATATTCTCTTAGTTTATTTAGAATTTGCTTATTGCGAATAAGACTTTTGGGAAAGTTTGATACACTTAGAAAGGTGTATAGATTATTGTCAAAGGATAAAAGTCCTTTACGATTCGTCACCATATCACAAATTAAATCAACTACCATATCACAAATTAAATCAATCAATTGAATTGAAGTTATCAAGTATTTTACAATAGGTTGCATAGGTTGTGTCAAGACTGGGCTGGGTAACTGTGAGACAGAGAAAAGTCAAGACAGATAGTCCAAAGTAATTGAGAGGCAAATCTTTAAATGACTGGGGCACGGGTAAATGGCAGGAGTATGCATGACTCTCTTATTGGACACATACTTGTCAGGTCAGTTTTTGGAAAGGCATGCCTGCCTAGAGTCTTAGGCATGCTGATCAAGAATTCAAAAAGAGGCAACTTTTATAACTTTTTCCCTGAATTATAATTCGTTTCCCTGTGCTATCGACTTGAACTTGATCACCAGCAGTTTCCAACATGAGATATGATAATACTCTTTTACTCTGTTCTCGATAGGTCACTGGCAATAGGTTTCCAATTTTCGATACAATTGAATTCAATTCCTTCTCCTTTGAATGCACTGCTGCAGAATCTGGAGGAGATGTTTCCTGTTTATCGGTAACAGTGGCGACGGTGGGTCTCTCACGATAAGGCTTATGTTTGTCCACACATCGCAATGCATCTTGAAGTAAAAGCAGTTTTTTGTCATCGGCAATATTCTCATCATTAATGAATTTGCTTAGATTGTCTTCAAAATGTTCGACGAGCGAGAGGGCAAGTTCAAATGGTGTCAATTTATAGGGTTTTGACATTCTCTAGAGAAAACTGTTTACAAGTCCTGCAATTATTGGCGGTAAAAGTGTGAAAAAGCTACCGCCCGCTTGAAGGAGCCGTTTTCTTTTAAATTTTTTTCCCTTGTTTTTACAAGCCAAGGCGCGTACAGTGGAACGATGTTGCTTTATCTGTTGTCTAACACCTTCTGGCAGTTGAACATTGCCCTCAGTTAAATTTAAACAAAGTTCAGATATTAGATTAATGAAATCATTGTCAACGCCGTGTTTGAGTATAGCCTTCCTAAGCAAGGGTTTTGAAGTGCTTAAAACGGAAAATAAATGCCGTTGTTCGTGTAGTTTCTTCAGTGTCATAACGCCAACTAATAGCCCTTTCTACTGTTCACCGGAAGATATACTGTAATTTCATTGTTGAAAATGTCTGTGACTACGCGTAAATCCTCGGGTGTGCTCTGATTAAGATCCAGCAAAATGTAACCGTAGGGTTTGTTAGTCGCCTGAGTGTACGCTGACAACAGAAATTTAGGGGCGCCGGGGTTTATCTGTTTATTGAGAGTTATGAGCGAGCTAGAATCCGAACAACTCGATAGATAATATAGTAGGTGCAGTTCAATGCAAGGGTTCGCATACATTTGCTCTGATGATATTGTGTAGAACTAGGGTTATGAAAATGTGTTCATGGTGGGAGCGAACAGTGAACAGTTGTAGCATTTCCTGTGAGAACTGTTCAATGGATTCAGCCAAATCATCAATAATCAGCCACGAGTTCGGTTCAATACTATTGAAAACATCAAGTCCTCGTATGAATTGTATTGGTATGGTTGTGGCAATAGCTTTTATTGTATCATAGGACTCCTGCCAAATACTATAGCAATAGTAGATTTTTTTCGGTTTTTCCAAAAACATTTTATCGCAATTTTGAATTATTTTAGCTAAAAGTGTTGTTTTCCCCGACATTGAGGGACCACAGAGAAACGATCTGAAGGGTGTTTTAAATTGATACATGCTGTTGACAACAGTCGGACTACAACTAACTGTAAATCATACGTGTCCAAGGAATAAGTAGTAATAATTTTCCCATAGATCTATCTATTCAAGAACAACAAAAACAATATTTCATGGCAGCATTTATTTCGACAACATGAAAACAAATATTTGTTCAACATGAACAATGATAAAAATAACACTTGTTCAACAAGAACCTGACAAAATTTCATGGTCAACATCAAAACTCTATTTGTTCAACATGAACAACAATAACACTTTATAAATAAACACTTTTGTCCATCAATAACACTTATTGTCTTTAAACATTTTTCTGTACAACACTTTTGTCCATCAACAGCACTTATTGTCTTTAAACACTTTTCTGTACAACAAAAAAAAAATACACTTGGAACATGAACTAGCACAGTTGAACATTACAGTGAATTTAATGGTGCCCCCCCCCCCTGGGAGCCAGCCGCGGGAAGGGTCCCCCATCCCCCGGGAGCCGCGATGGGAAAACAATAGTTGTCGTCACTGCTACAGGTTAGTGGTTGGGTTAGTTGGGTCAGTGGTGGTGGTGGTGGTTAGTTGGTTAGTTGGTTAGTTCAGATTAGGTTAATTTATCCAGACCAAGTTAATTACGATAGTCTATGCATTCAACTCGGTCTGAAATACGATAGTGGCCATGAGGCAGGACACTCACACCATTCTCGAGCACATAGACTTTGTCAGATATACATGACATTGCATTTTTTTCCACTCTCACAGTATAATTTCTATACGAGAGCGAATTGCAAGCACTTGTGCTCTCGGCACTAGGCTACTTTCTACACAGTCTCTGTACACGCTCATGTTGAAATCGCTCTTTACAAAATGTGTAGGCACCCCTTTACACGCCTTCTTTTCATCCCCACTGTGTGTTTTAACGCAATAAACTTTGGGACCCGGGAACACCCCCCTGGATATCAAATCACTCCCCGTCTCTGATTTTAACATTAATAGTTGGTTGGGGGCTTGACGTTTCACCAACTCGGGGTAGAGGGATGGATTCCAGTTGGTGAAATCCATCCGCGAGCTGATGTGTTCCCCCTTTTCTAAATCACCCAATAAATCTTCAGTCCCATTTACCTTTAACAGCAGAGAATCTGTATCCCCATAGTAAACTTGAACCTCCTCCTCCCGTGGCCATTGCACCTTGCATACATTGTAAAAGAACGACAACATGAGCTTTTTTGAAATTTCTAGTACTGAACTACCTCCTTCTATATTCTTGTTCAGTACCACATTTCGCTTTTTCCTGTGTAGAAGAACCATGCCAGCCTCTATGCTCGTGAATGATGTAAAATTGGGATCGGCAATAATTCGTGCACACTCTAGAGGGTCAGTCACGACGTCGCAGCGAGATCTGTTACGTACGCTTTCACACATTTTGCCAAACGCTGAATTTAGAATGAGCTTGTACAATTCCTTCTCTACCTTGAGTTTGCCCTAGAGCGTTTATCGACAAAAGTATCGATAAACGTTTTCAAATAAGGTTTCTGATTGAACTGCAGGACCCTATGTATTTTGGTGATCTTGAAACCATTGTTCACCATCCAGTGCAAAAGCACATGGTGAACAACGATATTCTCCTTAGGGTCCAAATCAGCAATCAGTTTTTGTTTAGAGGGGGTCCAATGCATCCCCATATCCTCAACCAATGATCGATTGTAGGGGCTCAGCGAGTCCCTGCTCACTGGTCGATTGATACAGGGAAAACAAAATCTTTGACTGAGTCGTGAAGCGCCAGCGGAATGTGACCATCAATTTCAAAGAACCATCCTTGTGGCCCATTGTCCTCGACGGTGGTAATGTCGGGGAACTCACAAGGATTCTCAAGCCATTGATAGTTCCCACACGGCAAAGAGTAGTGGGACATTGCCGAGGGGTACAACGAGTTCATGTCCAAGAACACTGCATTTGACTTTACACCGGTGCTTTGTCCGCTCGGATCGGTTGACAAGACGCGGTCCCCGTGAAAAACATACCCTCCCCTCATTGAACGCTCTACAAAAAGGTGTTGATCTGCATCTGTGATTAGGCCTATTTCCTCCCTACTAATTTTTAAAATTAAATCCATCACTAAATGGGGTGTAGAAAAATA
The DNA here is from genome assembly GCA_027921565.1 of Artemia sinica. Classification (NCBI taxonomy): domain Eukaryota; kingdom Metazoa; phylum Arthropoda; class Branchiopoda; order Anostraca; family Artemiidae; genus Artemia; species Artemia sinica. Next base: position 18,980,685 of record CM051275.1, read on the forward strand.
ATAGCCTATATCTAACCCGAACTCTGAATAGATTTGGTCTGTATTCTTACAGACTATATCCAACAGAGTTAAAACATCACTGGCCAAGTACAGTCTACAATAATCCCACCCATTTTTACAATTCCCCTTGGACCACACCTTCTTGGCAAACTCATACTCCTCGGCTGTGCATTCACTGTTGGTCAATGAATTGTAAAAAGCTTCAATTGGAGGTAGTTTCACCTCGCTTAAGTGAGCGCCAGAACAGTAATAATCGTATGCGTATACACCTTTGCTGGTTAATAAGTCATACATTTCACTGTCTGGAAAGTGTTGTTTAAGCAAGGGAAAGCTATCAAAATTGTCGCTTTTCTGCACTTGAATCAATTGACTCAATGCCAATTGATCTCAATGTATCAATTGATACATGTTGCTGCTGCTGCTGCTGACAACAGTTGGACTATAACTAACTGTAAATAATACGTGTCCAATGAATAAGTAGTAGTAGCAATAATTTTCCCATAGATCTATCTACGTTAATAAGAGTAACAACAAAAAAACAATATTTCATGGCAGCATTATATTTTCCGAGTTAGGAAAATAAAAACATACCCTCCATACCCGAGTAAAAACATACCCTCCCCTCATTGAACGCTCTACAAAAAGGTGCTGATCTACGTCGGTGATTAGGCCTATTTCCTCCCTACTAATTTTTAAAATCAAATCCATCACCAAATGGGGTGTGGAAAAATAGTAGCCTATATCTAACCCCAACTCTGAATAGATTTGATCTGTGTTCTTACAGACTATATCCAACAGAGTTAAAACGTCACTGGCCAAGTACAGTCTACAATAATCCCACCCATTTTTACAACCCCCCTTAGACCACACCTTCTTGGCAAACTCATATTCCTCGGCTGTGCATTTACTGCTGGTCAGTGAATTGTAAAAAGCTTCAATTGGAGGTAGTTTCACATCGCTTAAGCGAGCGCCAGAACAGTAATAGTCGTATGCGTATACACCTTTTTAACCGTTTCTACTGTCTGGTAGCCATGCCGGCTACAATGCCTCATGTGATTTTGCAACTTTAATTTAGTCCAAAATCGAGAGAGGCATGTTGGACAGTAGAAACGTGAACTCTGTTTCTTACCCTCCCCCAGAACTCTACTGATGTCTGTGATCGGGTTAAAATGGCAAATTGAATTGGCAAGGTCACTAGATGGGGGTGTAACCATTGGGTAATGGGTATTTCTCAAACTAGAAATAGCACCATTAGCTGTGCCAATTAGTTTAGTCAGTGCCTTGACCATACACTCCCACTCATACAACGTTTCTACTATTTCTAACAACCGCATGGTGTTAGAACTTTCTCTTTCCGCATGAGCATAGGACACTGCAATAGCTTGGTGTTCTTTGACTCGGTTTGGAAATTGGGGATCGTTCACCTCCACCAGCTTAGCTTCACAATCCAAAGACATTTTGTTGCACTGCAGGAGGGTGTTTTGGAAATTTTTAAAACGTAAAATGGCCCTATCCCCTGAAACTGTTTCCCCTGTGTGGTAGCCATGCCGGCTAAAATGCCTCATGTGATTTTGCAACTTTAATTCAGTCCAAAATCGAGAGAGGCGTGTTGGACAGTAGAAACGTGAACTATGTTTCTTACCCTCCCCCAGAACTCTACTGATGTCTGTGATCGGGTTAAAATAGCCAATTGAATTGGCAAGGTCACTAGATGGGGGTGTATACAACAACCAAACCCAGTGTCTGACTAATTCAATTGACCGGCCCCTTACAGGGAAGACCACCCCCTTATTTTTTGAACGAACCCCATCTTCAAATTCAGTTTCATACTGAACCACAGTAACGCCGATATTTAAATGGGCATTAGCCCTTTCAAAAATATCAATAGATCGTAGCATTACTGGGTATTTTCCTTCTAAACAAGAGAAATCTACAATGCGGAAATTGGACCCTTCCTTCCCATGTACAGCCCAATCGTCTAAATTCGTCTTGGTAGCATCACTTGCTAGAGGCTCGAATGCTGATATGAGGAAAGCATACTTGAAACATTTTTGACCTGTTTCAAAACAGATCCGCTGGACACCTTGACAACCTTCTAGATCTGGATTATATTTTAAAACTGTATCCCTATCAAACCCACCACCCCCTCTTAGAATAAAATCTTTCTTAAATTTACAAATATTCACACTTTAATTTTCAATAAATAAAACTACAGACCCACTACCGTTTTCGTTAAAGTTCTCAAGATGCGCTATAATTTGACCTACCCATTCCGAAAAAACACCCTCAAAATTTTCTAAATTCGGATAAATCAAACGCATCTCGGAATGTACATAATGATAATAAACTTCGCTTTTCTTCTTATTTAAATAAAACACCTTTAAAACAATAGAAACCTTAATTGAATCCCTCCCCCCCCACAATTGAATTTGGTTCTCCAGCAGTGCACGAATTTTATCTACGTAGACATGCACAATTTCTACAGGATCAAACACAAATTTTCCCCCCATAAGTGAATTAAACGGGTCCCCAAAAGTCGCAGTGTAAACAACTATTGCATTTAAAATTGTGTTGGACAGCTGAAATTTGGGAAATGGTATCAATTGGTCATTACCCCCCTCCCCCTCTTGTATATCATCAACACTCCCTCCCCCAAGTTGTTCAACAATATTTGGGGTATGCGAATGCTCCACTTCAGTTGTTTGAAGTGGATTTGTTAGGGTATCGGAGGCTGTAGGAGGAGGAGGAGGGTTCCCCGTTAATTCGTTTGTAAAATCCTCCAAAAGCTGTAGTTTATTTTGACTCAAGTCTCCTTCCTCAACTGTGCTATTATCTACATTAAAAAGAAAATCTTTTAAAAAATCATCAATATTATCAGGTATTTGCTCATTAACGATACCACTCCATGGTGAATTGTTGGGGGACTCCACATGTGCCTCCTCTCCTTCACCAGCTGATGACGATGGTGACAATGAATAAGGGACCAATGCTCCAATCTATAAAAGAAAAAAATAGCTTATTTTCAAAGTGTTCAAATCACCCCTACTGTTTTTAAAATTTGGAATATTATTATTTAAAACGCACTTAGTAGTAGTAGTAGTAGCAGTATGCACATAGTAGCATTTGGTTAATTCAACTTGCATCGCGGCGCTTTCCCGCAGCGCTTCCCACGGTGCTTTCCCGCGGTTCTTCCCCTGGCGCTTCTCGAGCCCACCAGCGCTTCCCGGGCTCCGCGCCTCCCAGCCGTTTACATAATGTCCAAAAAAAATATATTGTTAGACCATAAGTAGTTTCAAAGATCACGTACAGGTTTTGAACTCATTAGCTTAATTATTGTAAGCCGCGTCTGTTCTGTTCCAAGACTGTTCAGCAGGAAAATACAATTAAATGGGAAACCGGTAACTCTTATTGCCAATGCTAAGCCCTAAATTCTTGGCAAGTTGTAAGCTGTCAAAAATATTGCGCAAATTAGAATCCATATGTGCAATGAGATAAATGGGATAATCTCAGTCCTTCCCCATAAAACTATAATATTCAATTGTGAAAAATAGCATTTTGAGTTTCATAGTGGAGAGATAGCAGTAAAAACTAGAAATTACCTAAAAATATTATTATGAGATATCGAAGAGATAGCAATAGTGGGGGGAACAGAGAAAATAGCAAAGATTAGAAAAAGAGCGGTTTGACAAGCAAAAAAATTACATTATATTTAGATATCTCTGAGGGAGGGAGGGAGCAGAGAAATTTAAAAGAATGGTTGGGGGCGAGGGGTTAATATTTTAATATCTCTGAGATACACTTTTACACAGTGTTGAAAAATAGTGAAAAGAAAAGACTAAAAAAACATTGGAAGAAATAGATATATATTTCTATAACTAGAGGTAAAAATGCTCACATTTGCAAATCATGGCTGCACTTGGGTGCCGGATGGTCCAGGTAGCATGTGTTCGAGGGCAACCTCATGATTTTGTATAGTTCCTGAGACCCTCGACAATGTAGGATAAGAGGATGACGGGCAAGCTACCACACAATTTTCCGCAACTGCGGCATTGAAAGCATCCATCCACTCTCTTTTGGGTTTTCGGCCTGGCTGTATTGTTGCCTGTGCAGATGAAGCTTGGTCAGGCAGTGTAGAGCTAGAGGGTATCGGACAGCGGCCATATTGTATAACTGACTCCCTCACACGGGTTTTATCTTGGACCCTAACTCTCTTACTGGGAGGCGACGGACTTTCTTCACCATTTGCCTTACCCCTTGCTCTCTTACTGGGTGGCGACGGGCATTCTTCACAATTTGCCTTAAAGAAGAGAAAAAAGTTAGTATGGAAAATAATTTCCCCCTTTTTTAAAGAAGGAAAATTAGTATCCCCACTAACCATAATTTTGTCTACCCCCCCCCCCCTAAATTTAGGAAAATTAAGCCACCCTAGGTTTACCCTCTCATTGAGTTAATCTTGCGATTTATTCAAGCGCAAGGCAGATCAATAAAGAATATATCTTACTGTCTTTTATTCAAATGCTATAGTTAAAATCACTAAAATGTCAAAGAGAAATGGTTCAACACTGAAGTCGAAAACAATTATATTTTCATTTCTATTTTGTCAACATTAAAAGCGTTAACCCCTTCCCCAACAAATATCCTGGATTCAAAATTGACCCCCTCCCTGAGTTAATCTTGCGATTTATTCAAGCGCAATGCTGATCAATAAAGAATATATCTTACTGTCTTTTATTCAAATGCTATAGTTAAAATCACTAAAATGTCAAAGAGAAATGGTTCAACACTGAAGTCGAAAACAATTATGATAAAAACAATTATCTTTTCATTTCTATTTTTTCACCATTAAAAGCGTTAACCCCTTCCCCAACAAATATCCTGGATTCAAAATTGACCCCCTCCTTGAGTTAATCTTGCGATTTATTCAAGCGCAATGCTGATCAATAAAGAATATATCTTACTGCCTTTTATTCAAATGCTATAGTTAAAATCGCTAAAATGTCAAAGAGAAATGGTTCATCAAAGTTAAAAACCATAGTTTTCACGCCCCCCTCCTGGGAATATAAAAGAAACTTTATCGAAAGAAAGCTTGAAAAAAATCCGTTTCACTTCTCCAAATAGAGATTGCATAGGCCTGCGCTAAATTACTGCAATTGTCTGAAAGTGTTTTAATTTTGACGGAGAAACAGTTCCTTTGACTTGGCCGCCGCTATTGTAAACACACAGGAAAAGGGTGACAGCTAATTTTAACCTCGCGCAGAGCATTATGTCAAAACAGAACGGCATAATGCTTTAAGAATTGACGGAAGTCAGTGGTCGCTTTTAGCTAGGATATAGAATGCTTAAAATTGTATAAATTTAACGAAAAGAAAATTATTTCTATTATGAGAATTATCATTGTAAGACAATGGGGAGGGGTTAGGTTTTTGAGGGTAAAAATAACATATTTTATGTTTTCTATCGAGTATAAAGATAGCAGAGAGGGGGGGGGGGGGGAATTAGATATACTGGAGGGTGACCAAGGAAAATAATTTTATTTTGAAAATAAAAATTAAAATGTACTCACATTGCTAATTGTGGCTGTCAAGGCTTGAAGCACATCAATAATTTCAAGTGTTCTATCCATTGTCAGGTTACTTTAATTTCTGATAATTTAATCACAATGCATGTCCGTTATATACGAAAGCTCAAGGGCGAATTGTTATGTAATGGGGAAAACCATATGTAACCAGCTCTCTGATTGGCTGAGAAGGGGGATGTATCCGACTCGCTTATTGGCTGAGAAGGAAACACGTGATCTAACTGTTTCCTATTCCTGGAAACTCTTGACATTCGCCTCGAGCATGCACTTGACCAAAACAACAACAACAAATGCTGTTTCCTATTTCTGGATCATAACATTCGCCTCGAGCATGCACTTGGCCAAAACAACAACAACAAATACTGTTTCCTATTCCTGGAAACTCTTGACATTCGCCTCGAGCATGCACTTGACCAAAACAACAACAACAAATGCTGTTTCCTATTTCTGGAAACTCATAACATTCGCTCCTAGCATGCACTTGACCAAAACAACAACAACAACAAATTAATCGACCTTGAAAAAGGGGTCATTGAACCGTTCGTGGATCGATAAAATTATGTAAAAAAGTTGTAGGTGGCAGCAGGGGTGTCGTCTCGCGTCAATAGGGGTCTTTCTACTCAGGAGGTCCCAGGGACTTCTTGCTGTCCGGTTCTAAGCCGGCTTAAGCGCTTCGATGTAGACTTGAAAAGATGTGTTGGTCCTCGTCCTGTGCTGGTATCCGGTACCTTTGCTTTTCCTGAGCCCAAAATAATTTCAATGAATATGAAAATTGGAATTTGGAATGTTGCAACATTAAAAAATAACTACCTTATTAACATTTTTACTGACGAATTCAGACGACTGGATCTAGACTTATTAGGAGTTTCAAAAACTCGTATTCCAGGGTTAGGAAGCATGAAACAAGGTAATATAGAGTTTATTTACTCAGACAGGAAGCCGACTAAAGGACTAACGGACTAACCGACTAACGGAGATACTAGTGACTCAGATGAATTTTACTTACAGTTACTGGAGCAAATAGACAGGGTCCTAGGTGGAAATACGGTGATTTTATTAGGAGATTTTAACGCCCAGGTCGGTTTAAATAGGGATAGATGGTATCCGAGCCTAGGTAAATTTGGTGTAGGAAATGAAAACAGTAATAGGTACAAATTGCTGCAGTTTTGTATGTAAAACAATCTAGTCTAATCTAGTCAATCTAATCTAGAAATTAAAACAGTAATGGCTACAGACTGCTGCAATTTTGTAAGTAAAACAATCAAGTCATAACCAATACGATATTTGGTCATAAAATGGTCCATAAGTTAACACGGTGTTCACGTGATGGTAAGACATCAAACCGTATTGATTATGTTATTGCAAACCGAAGACTGGCAGGATCAATACAAGATACTAGGGTATGTAGGAGCGCTGTTGTTGATATTAAAAGTTAAGATCACCGTTTAGTAGGGTCTAGGGTTGATTTAAAGCTGAAATTTCAGAAGGGTAACTACCTCCCGAGAATTTAAGATGTTGGTAGACTCAGGGGTGAGAATTTGAAAGAAAATTTCCAAGAACAGTTGAATACTAAACTTGAAAGTTTAAAATTTGACAATGTGGAAGATGGATGGAATAATTTTAGGATAACAATTTGTGAAGTTTCTGATAAGAGAGATGGGCAGAACATTTTGAGAATGTGCTAAGCCAAGATAGAATTGCAGGAAAAGATATAGAGGAAAGATAAAGATATGAAGGAAGATTTGTTCTTTGAGGAAGAACTAGCGACAGTACTGAAAGGATTAAAATATAATAAGACTCCAGGTGCTGATAGTGGGGTAAATGAGTTTCTTAAATATGGTGGCTCTGAGGTTAGAAATAAGTTATTGAAGATTATGAATCTGATTTACATGAAAAGGGGAAGAACCTAGCGATTTTAGGAAAACCTTAATTAAACCACTGTATAAGAAAGATAATATGAGTGAGTGTGGTAATTATCGAGGCATTATTCCGGTCTCTATAGGTGGCAAATCACTTAGTAGTATGATACTTTTTAGACTGAGAGATGTTGTAGACAAAGTTATAAGAGAAGAACAGTGCGGTCTTAGAAAATGCAGATGATGTGTCGACCAATTTTTACTCTTAGGTTAATAATTGAGAAGTGCCTGAGCTATCAAACACCTTTGGTCCTCAGTTTTATATATTATGAGCAAGTGTTTAAATCAGGAGTTAAACAGGGCTATGTCCTATCCCAATATTTTTGTAGGGTATACCAGACAAATACATTAAAGTGATTAGGGCTATATATTAGAACAATACTGCTGCGGTTAAGGTAGGAAATGAGGTTAGTAGCTGGTTTTGTATTAAATCAAAAGTTAAACAGGGTTGTGTTCTATCTCCCTTTATATGGATCATTTTGATGGATTTTGTCTTAAGAAATACAGGAAAAGTAATGGAGACAACAGAATCAAATGGAGAGGAAAAACTTTCCTGTACTTATATTATGCTGATGATTTAAGCATCCTAGATGAAAGTGTGAACAAAATGAATGCACTTTTAGAGGTTTTGCGAGTTTAGGGTGCTAGAATAGGTTTAAAAATTAAAGCTAAGAAGACTAAGTCACTAAGGCTGGGAATAAGTGAAGACGAAAAGGTGACGTGTGGTAAAAAAAAGATTGATCACGTGGACAGCTTCGCTTACTACTGGTACTACTTACAACTCACTGCAGCACAAATCCATCTGAAGCCAACATCTACGCACGCTCCTCTCCATCCCAATATGTTGAAAGCCTCCCTTTTTAAACCCTCCCAGGAAGTCCTATTTCCTTTAAATCTTTCTTTATGACGTCCTCCCACCCTAGAAGAGGACGACCTGCTTTCTGTATAGCCCTAGACGGTTGGCCGAAAAATCTTCGGCAATCTGTAATCCTTCATCCGCACAACGTGCCCTAGTCACCTAAACTTTTCTTTCATTATAGCCCTAGAAAGCGGTAATGAACCACATTTCTCGTACAGCCTACAGTTTGAAATACGGTCAGTCAGCCGGGTACCCAGAACAATCCGTAAGCAATTTCTCTGGAAAACATCTAGCAAATCTTCATCCGCTTTTTGGAGCGACCATGCTTTAGAGCCATATTTTGACCATATTGTCATCACTATAGCTCCTAATATTCTAATCTTGCTTTGCAGACTTATCTTCCTATTCTTTCAAACTTTTTTTTAACTGTGAAAAAACACCCAGAGCCTTGGTTATTCTACTTTTAACATCTTCACTACTCCCACCGTCTTTACTAATAATACCACCAAGGTAAGTGAAGCTGCCCACCTGATCAATCTTTTCGTTACCCAACGTCACCTTTTCATCTTCACTTATTACTAGCCTTAGTGACTTAGTTTTCTTAACATTAATTTTCAAACCTATTCTAGCACCTTGAACTCGCAAAACCTCCAAAAGTTCATTCATTTGCTCACACTTTCATCTAGGATGCCTAAATTATCAACAAAATCTAAGTCCAGAAGACTTTTTCCTCCCCATTGGATTTCGTGCTCTCCCATTGCCTTTCCTGTGCTACTTAAGAAAAAATCAATCCAAATAATCCACGTAAAGGGGGTGGGAGATAGAACACAACCCTGCTTAACTCCTGATTTAATACGAAACCAGCTGCTAACCTCATTTTCTACCTTAACCTCAGCAGTGTTATTCTCGCTCATAGCACTAATCACTTTAATGTATTTGTCTGGTTTACCATACAAAGATAAAACCTTTGCGAAAGCTCTTCTAGCAACAAAATCGAACGCTTGCTCATAAAATACAAAACTGAGGACCAAAGGTGTTTGAAAACTCAAGCCTTTCTCAATTATTAAGCTAAGAGTAAAAATTTGGTCGACACATCCTCTACCTTTTCTAAAACCGTACTGTTCTTCTCTTAAAACTTTGTCTACAGCATCTCTCAGTTTAAAAAGTGTCATATTACTAAGTAATTTGCTACCTACAGAGACCAAACTAATGCCTCGATAATTACCGCACTCACTCTTACCACCTTTCTTGTAAAGTGGCTTAATTAAGGTTTTCTTAAAATCGTTAAGTACTTCCCATTTTTCAAAAATCATATTCATAATCTTCACTAACTTATTTCTAACCTCAGAGCCATCATATTTAAGATACTCATTTACCACCCTATCGGCACCTGGAGCCTTATTATTTTTAATCGTTTTCGTACTTCCTTTTCACTAATTCTTCCTCACAAAACAAATCTTTCTTCGCGTCCAAGATATCACAAACTTTTTCAATTTCCTCTATACCTTTTACTGCAACTCTATCTCGTTTAGCAAGTTCTCAAAATGTTCTGCCCATCTCTTTTTAACCCTTTCCTTGTCACTAATTTTGGCCCCGTTCGTATCTTTAACTGGGTAGTAATATTATTAAAGACGGTGGGAACAGTGAAGATGTTAAAAGTAGAATAGCCAAGGCTCAAGGTGTTTTTTTTTTTTCACAGTTAAATTTTTTTTGGAAGAATAGGAATATAAGTCTGCAAACAAGGATTGGAATATTGGAAGCTACAGTGATGACAGTTGTTAAACATGGCTCTGTAGCATGGGCGCTCAAAAAACCGGATGAAAATTTGCTAGATATTTTCCAGAGAAATTGCCTACGGATTGTTCTTGGTACCTGCCTGACTGACCGTATTTCCAACCGTTGGATGTAGGAAAAGTGTGGTTCAATACCGCTTTCTAGGGCTATAATAAGAGAAAGGTTGATATGGCTAGGGAACGTTTTGCGGATGAAGGATGACAGATTGCCGAAGATTATTCTTTTCTGCCAAGCGTCTAGGGCTAAACAGAAAGTAGGTCGTCCGTGGTTGGAGTGGGAGGATGTCATAAAGAAAGATTTAAAGGAAATGGAAACATCCTGGGAGGGTATAAAGAGGGAGGCTTTGAACAGATTGGGATGGAGGAGGAGCGAATATAGCTGTGTTGGTACATTGACTTACCAAGGACAGTGAAATAAAGGTTTCACCAGTGATTGCGTAATATGTCTTACCTCTCGCCTGAGGCATGAATATACAGTGCAGTCTAACCGGTAAATTGACTTACCAAGGACAGTGATATAAAGGTTTCACCAGTGATTGCGTAATATGTCTTACCTCTACCATGTACCTATTGATCCGAATCCTAGGCCTGAGGCATGAAGAACATACAGTGCAGTCTAACTGGTACATTGACTTACCAAGGACAGTGATATAAAGGTTTCACCAGTGATTGCGTAATATGTCTTACCTCTCGCCTGAGGCATGAATATACAGTGCAGTCTAACCGGTACATTGACTTACCAAGGACAGTCACATCTTACCAGGGGTCAGTCACATATTGCTACAGACGGTACATATCTTACCATACGGGTTTCTGAGGTAACACCCATTTTTGGGGCCAATCAGAGAGAGCGGATACAGAGGGTACTCCATATATGGTAACTTGATTAGAGGCATGAATAAACAGTGCAGTTTAACCGGTACATTGAGTTACCATGGACATTCAACCACTATCATGACTGATATATGCCTTAGCAGACAGGTTTCTGACTCAACAGTCAAGCCGCTCAGATTTCAGTCATAATTCAACTATTATCACGACCGGTATATGCCTTAGCAGATATTGACAAATGACGCCTGAAGCTCAATTACAGACCCTTTCTTTTAAATTTCCTCTAGTTGTAAAAAGGAACCTGGTAATGGATTTTTAATAGGATAAATCTCTTTAAGGAAGATCCATCATCTCAATCCGAAAAAAAATGTAAAATAAATCACAAATGGTTTGGCATTCGAGACACCTGTTTGTGTAAGGCTGAAACCTGCTCCTGATCCAAATCTGCATTTGAATAAATTGATTTAAACTGAATTGAATGCAATAAGGATTGGTAGCGCAATGAACTTTCCCGAAGCTTCTCACCTTCTATCAATTTCAACTAGGTCTTAAAGCTGGCTCGTCTTCTCTTAAAAAGGTCCCTGCGAAGTTTTGACCTTCTTCAAAATGAGCTTCAGGCATTAATTCAGCGAACTGTCGTAGGTGATGAGATCTTGGCAGAAAGGTGCTAGTTCTCGAAAATGTAGGAGGAGGATTTCATTCTTTTGTATGAAGATACGTAAAAGGTTTTTTTTTAAAAAAACCTAGAGAGGGGGAGGGGACTTTTATTTTTGTTTCTCAAAGAAATATCAAAAACAAGTATTTTAAAAATTCAAGAGGGACAATTACATTCATCTGATCGCCCCCTCGAATTGTCACCCCTGTATAAGCAACTGTTTAATCTTAGAGACAAAAGTGATAAAGCAAAAAGAAAAATAATCAGACATAGTACGGAGGAAAAGAAATTAGACAATGTATCATAGGCAGCGCAATAACGATGCCTAAGTAATGAACGATGTAGGTAAAGTGTAAAGTTCAAATAAATTTGCACTTTACTGACAAAATACAAATGAATGGTTAACGAGGATAAAATGACCTTGTGACTTGACCTAGCTTTACTTCTTCGATATGTTCTGTATAATACACAAGTGGCGTTTGAACAGAATTATCAATTTAAAATAGGGTCTAACGTTATAGTACACTAAAAATTTGATACTAATAGAGATTTAGATGTTAAGAAAAGAATTTTAATAATGAAATTCAGAACAACCCTTAGAAATCCTTGCAAATCAAGTAGTGAGGTATATATGAGTATGAACCGTCATGGATCATAAGCACCAAGTGACCCTAACCACCAGGGACATCCAAAGGTCCCCTATCCCAAGATTCCAAGGGGTCCCTCCTCCCCCCCAACTTTTTGGTCCCCATCCCCCCCCCCAATTTTTTATACTTTCTTTTGAAGTTTTTTTTTGTTTTTTTTAACTTTTTTTATTATTTTTTTAAAATGATATATTTTTTTCAACTTTTTTACATCACTTAGAATGACATGAAACATACTTAAAACATAAAAATTCACATTTAATATTTTCGAAACTCAAAATGAGAATGGTATAGATTCTACGAGTGATTGCGTAATATGACTAATGGTATATGCCTTAGCAGACAGGTTTCTGACTCGACAGTCACACCGGTAAGATTTCAGTCATAATATATACGAAGTGCACACCATTTAAGGTAAGTTCAATATCCCCCAAAAAAACGAAAAAAACTGTCCATCTTGGTTAGAGGTTAATATATTCATTTTTGAGTATAAATTACAGGTCCAAATTACAATTTTGGTATAGTTTGAAAAGCTCTTTCAGCGGGTCAAATAGATTTTTTTGGTTTTTTGATTAATTATTTGCACTGATAGTGATATGAAGAATTCCAAGCGAATGCTGGTGAGTAAATTTTTCCTTGTTTTATAATAAAAAGAAAACCATTTTGTGCTGGCATTGAGTCATCATTGACTTATATTAGACTTATATGTAAATATGCATGCATCAGATACTAGAATTGTAACAATTAACAATTACTTATTCAAATTCTTCCTTGAGTAGCTACCACTGCGAGGGATTTAAGCCTTTCTTGGCCCTCGATGCAATAGGCTATGGGATATTATAGTGAACATAGCTATAAATTTAATAACATAAAATATGTGATTCAAGATACGAAATTTATTAAGAACCTTACCTTTTTTCAGAGGTTAAGAGACGTATTGTTTAATTAAAATAGGAAGCTTTTTTAAAGTATAAACAGCTTTAACGTAGAGAATATCATATTAAAAATATAATTGGTTTAGCCTCCATCTAGGACTGCCGCTCTTTTCTTTATGTGTTTAAGTAGCTTGAAATTTAGGTCTTTAAGCTTACGAGCTACCTACTGAGAAAACTGAAAATAATTTTTTATTTTAGGATGTTGTTGATCAAACCCCCCAGCAAAAGCGGGCAAAGTTGGATGTCAACCCTGGCAGTAATGTGAGTCATAGCAAAATACACAATGAAAATACCCCCTTGCGCATTTTCGAAGATTCGAGTGATACAAGAAAACGGGTAAGGATGCTTATAAAAACACAAGAAAAAGATAGACATTCACTTCTATTTAAAGGAAGAGATATGAGGCGCTATGCTCAGTTAAACAATGCAAGGAAGCATCCTATAGTGTCGTTATGCTAAATTTCCAATTGATCTGTGAATTTTCGTTTCTAAAAGCAGTATTTTTATGATTTCAAATAAAATTTGTTGACTTTTTTTATACTCCCATTACTCAAAAGGTCCAGAGATTCTTAGAATATAGTTTATATCCTAGTCCCCCTGCGATATAACCTTTTCATCACTTGAAAAGCCCATTATAACTGTTGATTTTTTATCTAAAAATATACTTTAAAGTGGATTATAGAATGGGTTTGTTCCAGTTCGGCACCCATAGTCGACATTCTGATACTATTCCTACTTGCATCGATAGCTAAACTACCAAGTGAGAAAAATTGTCATTTATAGCTGATTTGGAAGGGTAAATATCAACTTGACAACATCATCATTGAATGTCAAGGTTACTAGTGCTTCCATTAATAGTTCTATTTACGAGACCCAACTGATCATACATCTAGCTTTTTTAATGTTTTATACATTATATTTAGGTTTCTTAACCTTTTTTAGGTGTGTATTGCATGAAACTCATGATTTGAGATGTCTAGTTTGCTATTTTGCACTTTTCTGATGTAGATATCCTAACCTTTCGTAGGTGTATATCTGGTTTTATTAATAATACTTGATTTTCTAATAAAGTTGGGTTTTAATTTTCAGAAATAAGAACATACATGTTTAAAATACATCTGATTTTAATAATTGGGTACATTTTTGCAGATTTTTTAATAAAGTTGGGGGTTTAGTTTTCAGAAATATGGACATCCCACTTTAAAATACATCTGATTTTATTAATAACATTTGATTTTTTTTATATGAAGTTGGGTTATAGTCTTCAGAAATAAGAACATCCATAGAGTTCTGTTCTAAATTTTTAAGTAGAAGATAGAAACAGTTATACTTTGATTGTGAACATTTGCCATGAAGATAAAGAGTTCTTCTTTTATTCAGCATCCTCAAAGAGGTGTAAAAATGTTCAAGTTCTCTTCTGAAGATAAAAAGTTCCTCTTTAATTCTGAGTTTTCTCAATAAAGTGAAGAAAAATTCAACTCCCTTCTGAATTTTCTCAAAGAAAAAAAGTTACAGATCAATTTTTTTTTCAAAAGAAAAATGCTTACGGCTCTAGCAATCGTACTTGATATGGATATGTGAGATTGAGATCTCCGGGTTAGAGCTTAATATATTCAGTCTTTGAGTATAAAATACAGGTCCAAATTACAATTTTGTATAGTTTGAAAAGCTACCTTCAAGGATGTATGGTGTTTCTATTACAAATTCATTGGCTTGAAGAAGTCATCATGTGGGGTGTCTTTTGGATATGCGTTTTTATTGCTGACTACAGATCTTAGAGAAGTCTCTTGTTATCACTGGCATATCAACTACAATATGTATGCGTACAATAGAGACATTTGGCGCAATACTTTATGTGTTATAAACAAACTATGTTTATATGATAGAAGGATACCCCCATTCTATGATGAAGGGAAGGATCTATCCATGGTACAAGAGGAAGTTAGAAAAATATGTAGTTTTTTGGTGTAACAGCACTATACGCGAAAGGGAATGTACCCACTGACAAACTTTTAATCGACAGATGCAAATCTGATATACCAATATTCAACTTGGAAGATTTTAATTGTGAGAAATTTCAGAGTAAAATACGCAACCCAGAGGAAGAGGTTTGATTTTTTAGCAAATGGGTGCCAATAAATATTCCTGCTAGGGATATGTGTATAAGATATCCCAGGAAGAAGAAGAACAACAACAAAATCCGAGATAAAGATTGGGATCACACCAAGTGGATGATGAACGATGATGAATTTTTATAACATCCATCACCCCCATGACTATCCAAAGGTCTTTTTAAAGACCAACAAATCTATAAACACTTCGTAACCTTGGTCATATGAGTCTTTTCTGTGCCTTGACAGAAAACAAAACATCGCATCGCACTAGTCTGAAATATTTTTTTTTGTACCATGAGAAAAAATTCACAACGGGTTTGATGCAACGAGCGACTAATCAGATCATCCCTCGGTAGTACTTACCAAAACTCCAAAAACTGAATGCTGAAAACTAATTAGGCACGAAAGGTAGTTTAGTTTTAACTCTGTATCCAAATATGTATAGTTTACTAGGTTTTAGACTATTTGTTAAAGTTAAAAACAAAAGCCAATCCTCATAAATTAAAGAAAAAGGGGGAACACCCTAGTAGGGACCAAATTTTATATCTCAGGTTGAAGTACCCTTTTTAAGCATTAGAAGATATCATGCAGTGACAAAGTGTCGTTTACAACTGGTTTGTACAGCAAAACAAATATTTTGGCCTAAATACAACAAAAAAGCTATCAAGCATAAAGGCTACGAGAAAGGCAATCAACTTAAAATTATCGAAAAAGTTTGTACACAATCTTTCATATTCTGAAGGCAGGATGCTACGCGACGTTTTTCATATTTGAGCATAAAAGCAGAAAGTTAAAGGTGAAATACTTTTATAGGCAATGGTTCGGAAGCTTCATTTGGATTTGATTTTGATGTTGGATAAAAATTCAGTCATTTTTATAGAAAATGCATTAGTTTCACGGAAAACATCTTTCGGCGTATTTTAACTTTAAATGAAAAGTGTTAAATGCAAATTCATTTTGGTTTTTATGTTGGATAAAAATTCGTTCATTTTTATAGAAACTGTAATAGTTTCACGGGAAGCATCTTTCAGTTTGTTTTAAGTTAAAAAAAAGAATTCATTGAAAATTAAATTTGATTTTGATGTTGGATAAAAATCCATCCATTCTTATAGAAACTGCAATAGTTTCACGGAAAACACCTTTCAGTGTATTTTAAGTTCAAATGAAGAGTGTCAAATGCTAATTCATTTTGATTTTGCTGTTGGATAAAAATTCGTTCATTTTTATAGAAACTGCAATAGTTTCGCGAGAATCATCTTTTAGGGTGTACTGAGTTTAAATGAAAATTATTAAATTCAATTTCGTTTTGATTTTGATGTTGAATAAAAATTCCTTTATTCCTATAGAATTTGCAATAGTTTCATGGGACGCATCTTTCAGGGTTTTTTAAGTTTAAACGAAAAGTAGTAAATGCAATTTCATTTTGATTTTGATGGTGGATAAAAATTCATTCATTTTTATAGAAACTGCAATAGTTCCAGGAGTACCATCTCTTAGCGTATTTTAAGTTTATATGCAAAGTACTAAATGCAAATTCATTTTGATTTTGAAATTCGTTCATTTTAATAGAAACTGCAATAGTTTTCACAGGAAGCATCTTTCAGCGTGTTTTAAGTTTAAAAGAAAAGCATTAAATGGAAACTCATTTTGATTTTGATGTTGAGCATAAATTTTGTCATTTTTATAGAAACTGTAATAGTTTCACGGGAACTATCTTTCAGCGTGTTTTAAGTTTAGATGAAAAGTATTCAATGAAAATTAAATTTGATTTTGATGTTGGATAAAAATCCATTCATTCTTATAGAAACTGCAATAGTTTCACGGAAAACATCTTCTGATTTAATACATGCAATTAACTAGCTAGTGTCAATAACCGGACATAGAGTACCAGTGAGAAAGCCGCATCGTGTCTCTGAACAAGCATAGAGTACGATTGTTAGAGCCGTAAGCATATTTCAAGTGGTTTTTAGATACGTAAAAATCTAAGTGTCAGAGTGAACTGAATTTAAGTTAGATAGATTATAGATGGCAGCACACCCGCTCAGACATACAAGTATTCAATGAAAATTTAATTTGATTTTGATGTTGGATAAAAATCCATCCATTCTTATAGAAACTGCAATAGTTTCACGGAAAACATCTTCTGATTTAATACATGCAATTAACTAGCTAGTGTCAATAACCGGACATAGAGTACTAGTGAGAAAGCCGCATCGTGTCTCTGAACAAGCATAGAGTACGATTGTTAGAGCCGTAAGCATATTTCATGCCGTTTTAAGATACGTAAAAATCTAAGTGTCACAGTGAATTGAATTTAGGTTAGATAGATTATAGATGGCAGAACAACCGCTCAGACACACAGTCATAGTGAGAGAGACATGCAAAAAGTTGGGTTAAACTAGGTCCGTGAATTGAATTTAGGTTAGATAGATTATAGATGGCGGCACACCCGCTCAGACACACAGTCGTAGTGAGAGAGACAAGCAAAAAGTTTGGTTAATCTAGGTTCACTTAGAGTGGCGCACCACTCTAAGTGAACCTAGATTAACCAAACTTATTGCTGCCTTCTATAATCTATCTAACCTAAATTCAATTCACTCTGACACTTAGATTTTTACGTATCTTAAAACGGCATGAAATATGCTTACGGCTCTAACAATCGTACTCTATGCTTGTTCAGAGACACGATGCGGCTTTCCCACTGGTATTCTATATCCGGTTATCGAAACTAGCTAGTTTATTGCATGTATTAATCAGAACATGTTTTCCATGAAACTATTGCAGTTTCTATAAGAATGGATGGATTTTTATTCAACATCAAAATCAAATTTAATTTTCTTTGAATATTTGTGTGTCTGAGCGGGTGTGCTGCCATCTATAATCTATCTAACCTAAATTCAATTCACTCTGACACTTAGATTTTTACGTATCTTAAAACGGCATGAAATATGCTTACGGCTCTAACAATCGTACTCTATGCTTGTTCAGAGACACGATGTGGCTTTCCCACTGGTATTCTATATCCGGTTATCGACACTAGCTAGTTTATTGCATGTATTAAATCAGAACATGTTTTCCATGAAACTATTGCAGTTTCTATAAGAATGGATGGATTTTTATTCAACATCAAAATTAAATTTAATTTTCATTGAATACTTTTCAGTTAAACTTAAAACACGCTGAAAGATAGTTCCCGTGAAACTATTGCAGTTTCTATAAAATGACTAAATTTATACTCAATATCAAAATCAAAATGAGTTTCCATTTAATGCTTTTCTTTTAAACTTAAAGCACGCTGAAAGATGCTTCCTGTGAAATTATTGCAGTTTCTATAAAAATGAACGAATTTCAAAATCAAAATGAATTTGCATTTAATACTTTGCATATAAACTTAAAATACGCTAAAAGATTGTTCTCGTGAAACTATTGCAGTTTCTATGAAAATGAATGAATTTTTATCCACCATCAAAATCAAAATGAAATTGCATTTACTACTTTTCGTTTAAACTTTAAAAACCCTGAAAGATCCCATGAAACTATTGCAAATTCTATGGAATAAAGGAATTTTTATTCAACATCAAAATCAAACGAAACTGAATTTAATAATTTTCATTTAAACTCAATACACCCTAAAAGTTGATTCCCGGGAAACTATTGCAGTTTCTATAAAAATGAACGAATTTTTATCCAATATCAAAATCAAAACGAATTTGAACTTAATAATTTTCATTTAAACTCAATACACCATAAAAGATGATTCTCGTGAAACTATTGCAGTTTCTATAAAAATGAACGAATTTTTATCCAACAGCGAAATCAAAATGAATTAGCATTGACACTTTTCATTTAAACTTAAAATACACTGAAAGATGTTTTCCGTGAAACTATTACAGTTTCTATAAGAATGGATGGATTTTTATCCAACATCAAAATCAAATTTAATTTGCAATGAATTCTTTTTTTTAACTTAAAACACACTGAAAGATGCTTCTCGTAAAACTATTACAGTTTCTATAAAAATGAACGAATTTTTATCCAACATAAAAACCAAAATGAATTTACATTTAACACTTTTCATTTAAAGTTAAAATATGCTGAAAGATGTTTTCCGTGAAACTAATGCAGTTTCTATAAAAATGACAGTTTCTATAATGCAGTTTCTATAAAATTTTTATCCAACATCAAAATCAAATCCAAATGAAGCTTCCAAGCCATTGCCTATAAAAGTATTTCAACTTTAACTTATTGCTTTTATGCTCAAATATGAAAAATGTCGCGTGGCATCCTGCCTTCAGAATATAAAAGATTGTGTACAAACTTTTTCGATAATTTTAAGTTGATTGCCTTTCTCGTAGCCTTTATGCTTGATAGCTTTTTTGTTGTATTTAGGCCAAAATATTTGTTTTGCTGTACAAACCAATTGTAAACGACACTTTGTCACTGCATGATATCTTCTAATGCTTAAAAATGGTACTTCAACCTGAGATATGAAATTTGGTCCCTACTGGGGTGTTCCCCCTTTTTCTTTAATTTATGAGGATTGGCTTTTGTTTTTAACTTTAACAAATAGTCTAAAACCTAGTGAAACTATACATATTTGGATACAGAATTAAAACTAGACTACCTTTCGTGCCTAATTAGTTTTCAGCATTCAGTTTTTGGAGTTTTGGTAAGTAATACCGAGGGTTGATCTGATTAATCGGTCGTTGCATCAAACCCTTTGTGAATTTTTTCACATGGTACAAAAAAAACTATTTCAGACTAGTACGATGCGATGTTTTGTTTTCTGTCAAGGCACAGAAAAGATTCATATGACCATGGTTACGAAGTGTTTACAGATTTGTTGGTCTTTAAAAAGACTGTTGGATAGTCATGTGGGTGATGGGTGTTATAAAAATTCATCATCGTTCATCATCCACTTGGTGTGATTCCAATCTATATCTCGGATTTTGTTGTTCTTGTTCTTCTTCCTGGGATATCTTATACACATATTCCGAGCAGGTATATTTATCGACACCCATCTGCTAAAAAATTGAACCTCGTCCTCTGGGTTGTGTTTTTTACTCCTAAATTTCTCACAATTAAAATCTTCCAAGTTGAATTGGTATATCAGATTTGCATTTGTTGATTAAAAGTTTGTCAGTGGATACATTCCCTTTCGCGTATAGTGCTGTTACACCCAAAAAAACTACATATTTCTATAACTTCCTCTTGTACCATGGATAGATCCTTACCTTCATCATATAATTGGGGTATCACTCTATCATATAAACCTAGTTTGTTTATAAAGCATAATATATTGCGCCACATGTCTCTATTGTACGCATACATATTGTAGTTGATATGCCAGTGATAACAAGAGACTTCTCTACCATCTGTAGTCAGCAATAAAAATGCACATTCAAAAATCAACCCACATGATGACTTCTTCAAGCCAATGAATTCGCAATCGAAAATGCCATACATCCTTGAAGTTAGCTTTTCAAACTATACAAAATTGTAATTTGGACCTGTATTTTATACTCAAAGACTGAATATATTAAGCTCTAACCCGGAGATCTCAATCTCGCATATCCATATCAAGTATGATTTCTAGAGCCTTAAGCATTTTTCTTTTGAAAAAAAAAGAATTGATCTGTAACTTTTTTTTTCTTTCAGAAAATTCAGAAGGGGGGTTGAACTTTTTCTTCACTTTATCGAGAAAACTCAGAATTAAAGAGGAACTTTTTATCTTCAGAAGAGAACTTGAACATTTTTACACCTCTTTGAGAAAGTGCAGAATTAAAGAAGAACTCTTTATCTCTGTGGCGAATGTTCACAATCAAATAATAACTGTTTCTATCTTCTACTAAAAAATTTAGAACAGAACGTTATGGATGTTGTTATTTCTAAAACTATAACCCAACTTTATGTAAAAAATCAAATGTTATTAATAAAATCAGATGTATTTTAAAGTGGGATGTACATATTTCTGAAAACTAAATCCCCAACTTTATTAAAAAATCTGCAAAAATGTACCCAATTATTAAAATCAGATGTATTTTAAATATGTATGTTCTTATGTCCGAAAATTAAAACCCAACTTTATTAGAAAATCAAATATTATTAATAAAACCAGATATACACCTACGAAAGGTTAGGATACCTACCACAGAAAAGTGCAAAATAGCAAACTAGACATCCCAAGTCATGGGTTTCATGCAATACACACCTACGAAAGGTTAAGAAACCTAAATATAATGTATAAAACATTAAAAAAGCTAGATGCATGATCAGTTGGGTCTCATAAATAGAACTATGAATGGAAGCACTAGTAACCTTGACATTCAATGATGATGTTGTCAAGTTGATATTTACCCTTCCAAATCAGCAATAAATGACCATTTTTTCTCACTTGGTAGGTTAGCTATCGATGCAAGTAGGAATAGTATCAGAATGTTGACTATGGGTACCGAACTGGAACAAACTCGTTCTATAATCCATTTAAAGTATATTTTTAGATAAAAAATCAACAGTTATAAAGGGCTTTTCAAGTGATTAAAAGGTTATATCGCAGAGGACTAGGATATAAACTATATTCTAAGAATCCTTGGACCTTTTGAGTCATGCGAGTATTAAAAAAGTCAACGAATTTTATTTGAAATCATAAAAATACTGCTTTTAGAAACGAACATTCACAGATCAATTGGAAATTTAGCATAACGACAGCATAGGATACTTCCTTGCATTGTTTAACTGAGCATAGCGCCTCACATCTCTTCCTTTAAATAGAAGTGAATGTCTATATTTTTCTTGTGTTTTTATAAGCATCTTTATCCGTTTTCTTGTAGCACTCGAATCTTCGAAAATGTGCAAGGGGGTATTTTCATTGTGTATTTTGCTATGACTCACATTAATGCCAAGGGTGACATCCAACTTTGCCCGTTTTTGCTGGGGGGTTTGATCAACAACATCCTAAAATAAAAAATTATTTTCAGTTTTCTCAGTAGGTAGCTCGTAAGCTTAAAGACCTGAATTTCAAGCTACTTAAACACATAAAGAAAAGAGCGGTAGTCCTAGATGGAGGCTAAACCAAGTATATTTTAATATGATATTCTCTACGTTAAAGCTGTTTATACTTTAAAAAAGCTTCCTATTTTAATTAAACAATACGTCTCTTAACCTTTGAAAAGAGGTAAGGTTCTTAATACATTTCGTATCTTGAATCACATATTTTATGCTATTAAGTTTATGGCTATGTTAGTAGAAAGCTATCTTATACTCCGGTACGAACCACGTGGTTTATGGTTTTCTCACTGATAATGAAAAATCAGAATTTTCCTCACTTGAAAAAACAGGAATTTTCTCACTTTTATGGATGTTTCTTGGACGGTTATGAGTGTCGGTCAATTTATTTGATGTTTTTCATGGATGTCAACATCAATTTATGTCTGTTTTATGGTTTTTGTCAGTGAGAATGAAAAAATAGAATTTTTCTCACTTTGATGGATGTTTTCTGGATTATTGAGTCTAATATCACCTGTCAGAATTGTTTCCGGGGAAGTTAATTAATGTCTGACAGATGAAGTCAAGTTAATTAATGTCTTTGATGGATTTCCAAAGAGAATTGTTTCCGGTCGAATGTTTATTAATACCTGACAGATGATGTCATGATTGATTGATTTGTCACGAAAGGGGAATTAATTTGTTGTTTCTAAGGAGAATTATTGATTCACGAAGGGGAATTAATTTGTTGTTTCCAAAGAGAATTGTTTCCGAGCGAATGTCTATTAATGTCTTTGGAGTTCTACCAAGAGAATTGTTTCCGGGCGAATGTTTTGATCTTAGCGATGAAGTACAAAAACAAAAGGAACACGCAGAAATTACGTTTAGGGGTGTTTGGGCGAAACCGTTTTAGACATTTTAGGGAATTATTTCGGCGAAACAGTTAGAGACATTTTAAAAGATGACTTTAGAAAAGGTTTTAGAAGAGAATTTGAGGGTGAAACTCTGTGGTCGTTGTAATACACAAATTCCATTTGAACAGTGTCGTGAGGTCCTTTACCCCAACCCCAAAGGGCCCCGATCCCCCTACCCCGACCCGAAGGGCTCCGATACACATACCCCAACCCCGAAGGAAGCCCCTGGCCCCCAAAGGTTCCCCCGGACTCCCAAAGGGTCCCCCGGGCCCCCCAAAGGGCCCCCGGCGCCCCAAAGGCCTGATTTTTCAAAGTTCATTTTGAATTTCTTTCGTTGAAATGCAAGAGTTGGAATATTTCAGTAGTGTTTGGTTGTGGTTTACCTTGTCACAGTTACATTTTCTTGATTTTTCAAAGTTAATTTTGAATTTCTTTCATTGAAATGCAAGAGTTGGAATATTTCAGTAGTGTTTTGTCGTGGTTTACCTTGTCACAGTTACATTCTCTTGATTTTTCAAAGTTCATTTTGAATTTCTTTCATTGGAATGCAAGAGTCGGAATATTTCAGTAGTGTTTTGTTGTGGTTTACCTTACCACACTTACATTCTCTTGATTTTTCAAAGTTCATTTTGAATTTCTTTCATCGAAATGCAAGAGTTGAAATATTTCAGTAGTGTTTTGTCGTGGTTTACCTTGTCACAGTTACATTCTCTTGATTTTTCAAAGTTCATTTTGGATTTCTTTCGTTGAAATGCAAGAGTTGGAATATTTCAGTAGCGTTATGTCGTGGTTTACCTTGTCACAGTTACATTCTCTTGATTTTTCAAAGTTCATTTTGAATTTCTTTCATTGGAATGCAAGAGTGGCATTATTTCAGTAGTGTTTTGTCGTGTTTTTACCATGTCATAGTTACATTCCCTTGATTTTTTAAAGTTCATTTTCGATTTCCTTCGTTGAAATACAAGAGTTGGAATATTTCAGTAGTGTTTTGTCATGGTTTACCTTGTCACAGTTACATTCTCTTAATTTTTCAAAGTTCATTTTGAATTTCTTTTGTTGAAAAGCAAGAGTTGGAATATTTCAGTAGTGTTTGGTTGTGGTTTACATTGTCACAGTTACATTTTCTTGATTTTTCAAACTTCATTTTGAATTTCTTTCATTGAAATGCAAGAGTTGGAATATTTCAGTAGTGTTTTGGCGTGGTTTACCTTGTCACAGTTACATTCTCTTGATTGTTCAAACTTCATTTTGAGTTTCTTTCATTGAAATGCAAGAGTTGGATTATTTCAGTAGTGTTTTGTCATGGTTTACCTTGTCAAAGTTACATTTTCTTGATTTTTCAAAGTTCATTTTGAATTTCTTTCATTGAAATGCAAGAGTTGGATTATTTCAGTAGTGTTTTGTCGTGGTTTACCTTGTCACAGTTACATTCTCTTGATTTTTCATAGTTCATTTTGGATTTCTTTCGTTAAAATGCAAGAGTTGGAATATTTCAGTAGCGTTTTGTCGTGGTTTACCTTGTCACAGTTACATTCTCTTGATTTTTCAAAGTTCATTTTGAATTTCTTTCATTGAAATGCAAGAGTGGGATTATTTCAGTAGTGTTTTGTCGTGGTTTACCATATCACAGTTACATTCCATTGATTTTTCAAAGTTTATTTTCGATTTCCTTCGTTGAAATGCAAGAGTTGGACTATTTCAGTAGTGTTTTGTCATGGTTTACCTTATCACAGTTACATTCTCTTAATTTTTCAAAATTCATTTTGAATTTCTATCGTTGAAATGAAAGAGCTGGAATATTTCAGTAGTGTTTTGTTGTGGTTTACCTTATCACAGTTACATTCTCTTGATTTTTCAAAGTTCATTTGAATTTCTTTTATTGAAATGCAAGAGTTGGAATATTTCAGTAGTGTTTTGTCGTGGTTTACCTTGTCAGAGTTACATTTTCATGATTTTTCAAAGTTCATTTTGAATTTCTTTCAATGAAATGCAAGAGCTGGATTATTGCAGTAGTGTTTTGTTGTGGTTTACCTTGTCACAGTTACATTTTATTGATTTTTCAAAGTTCATTTCCGTTTTTTTTTCATTGAAATGCAAGAGTTGGAATATTTCAGTAGTGTTTTGTCGTGGTTTACCTTGTCACAGTTACATTCTCTTGATTTTTCAAAGTTCATTTTGAATTTCTTTCGTTTAAATGCAAGAGTTGGAATATTTCAGTACTGTTTTGCCGTGGTTTACATTGTCAAAGTTACATTCTCTTAATTTTTTAAAGTTCATTTTGGATTTCTTTCGTTGAAATGCAAGAGTTGGAATATTTCAATAGTGTTTTGTCGTGGTTTACTTTGTCACAGTTACATTCTCTTGATTTTTCAAAGTTCATTGTGGATTTCTTTCGTTGAAATATGTTTTGTTGTGCTTTACCTTGACACAGTTACATTTTCTTGATTTTTGTTAGGTTAGGTTAGGTTAGGCTAGATCAAGTTAGGTTAGGTTAAGTTAGGTTAGGTTAGGTTAGCCTACGTACGCGCGCGTACGTAGGCTAACCTAACCTCACCTAACTTAACCTAACCTAACCTGACAATGATCTTTGAAAATTCAAGAGAATGTAACTGTGACAAAGTAAACCACGACAAAACACTACTGAAATATTCCAACTCTTGCATTTCAACGAAAGAAATCCATAATGAACTTTGAAAAATTAAGAGAATGTATTTTTGACAATGTAAACCATCGCAAAACAGTACTGAAATATTCCAACTCTTGCATTTCAACGAAAGAAATCCAAAATGATCTTTGAAAAATCAAGAGAATGTAAGTGTGGTAAGGTAAACCACGAGAAAACACTAGTGAAATATTCCAACTCTTGCATTTCAATGAAAGAAATCCAAAAGGAACTTTGAAAAATCAAGAGAATGTAACTGTGACAAGGTAAACCACAACCAAACACTACTGAAATATTCCAACTCTTGCATTTCAACGAAAGAAATTCAAAATGAACTTCGAAAAATCAAGAGAATGTAACTTTGACAAGGTAAACCACGACAAAACACTACTGAAATAATCCAACTCTTGCATTTCAATGAAAGAAATTCAAAATGAACTTTGAAAAATCAAGAGAATGTAACTGTGACAAGGTAAACCACGACAAAACACTATTGAATATTCCAACTCTTGCATTTCAATGAAAGAAATTCAAAATGAACTTGAAAAATCAAGACAATGTAACTGTGACAAGGTAAACCACAACCAAACACTACTGAAATATTCCAACTCTTGCATTTCAACGAAAGAAATTCAAAATGAACTTTGAAAAATCAAGAGAATGTAACTTTGACAAGGTAAACCACTACAAAACACTACTGGAATATTCCAACTCTTGCTTTTCAACGAAAGAAATTCAAAATGAACTTTGAAAAATTAAGAGAATGTAACTGTGACAAGGTAAACCACGACAAAACACTACTGAAATATTCAACTCTTGCATTTCAACGAGAGAAATCCAAATGAACTTTGAAAAATCAAGAGAATGTAACTGTGATAAGGTAAACCACGACAAAACACTACTGAAATATTCCAACTCTTGCATTTCAATGAAAGAAATCCAAAATGAACTTTGAAAAATCAAGAAAATGTAAGCGTGACAAGTTAAACCACAACAAAAAACTATTGAAATATTCAAACTCTTGCATTTCAATGGAAGAAATCCAAAATGAACTTTGAAAAATAGGGAGAATGTAAGTATGACAAGGTAAACCACGACAAAACACTACTGAAATATTCCAACTCTTGCATTTCAATGAATGAAATTCAAAATGAACTTTGAAAAATCGTGAGAATGTAAGTGTGACAAAGTAAACCACAACAAAACACTATTGAAATATTCCAACTCTTGCATTTCAATGAAAGAAATCCAAAATGAACTTTGAAAAATCAAGGGAATGTAACTGTGATAAGGTAAACCATGACAAAACACTGCTGAAATAATCCCACTCTTTCATTTCAATGAATGAAATTCAAATGAACTTTAAAAAATCAAGCGAATATAACTGTGACAAGGTAAACCACGACAAAACACTACTTAAATATTCCAACTCTTGCATTTCAATGAAAGAAAACCGAAATGAACTTTGAAAAATCAAGAAAATGTAACTGTGACAAGGTAAACCACAACAAAACACTACTGAAATATTCCAACTCTTGCATTTCAACGAAAGAAATTGAAAATGAACTTTGAAAAATCAAGAAAATGTAACTGTGACAAGGTAAACCACGACAAAACACTACTGAAATATTCCAACTCTTGCATTTCAATGAATGAAATTCAAAATGAACTTTGAAAAATCAAGAGAATGTAACTGTGACAAGGTAAACCACAACAAAACACTACTGAAATATTCCAACTCCTGCATTTCAACGAAGGAAATCCAAAAGGAACTTTGAAAAATCAAGGGAATGTAACTGTGACATGGTAAACCACGACAAAACACTGCTGAAATAATTCCACTCTTGCATTTCAATGAAAGAAATTCAAAATAAACTTTGAAAAATCAAGAGAATGTAACTGTGACAAGGTAAACCGCGAAAAAACGCTCCTGAAATATTCCAACTCTTGCTTTTCAACGAAAGAAATCCAAAATGAACTTTGAAAAATCAAGAAAATGTAACTGTGACAAGGTAAACCACAACCAAACACTACTGAAATATTCCAACTCTTGCATTTCAATGAAAGAAACTCAAAATGAACTTTGAAAAATCAAGAGAATGTAACTTTGACAAGGTAAACCACGAAAAAACACTACTGAAATAATCCAACTCTTGCATTTCAATGAAAGAAATTCAAATGAACTTTGAAAAATCAAGAGAATGTAACTGTGACAAGGTAAACCATGACAAAACACTACTGAACTATACCAACTCTTGCATTTCAACGAAAGAAATCCAAAATGAACTTTGAAAAATCAAGAGAATGTAACTGTGACAAGGTAAACCACGACAAAACACTACTGAAATAATTCAACTCTTGCATTTCAATGAGATAAATCCAAAATGAACTTTGAAAAATCAAGAGAATGTAACTGTGACAAGGTAAACCACGACAAAACACTACTGAAATATTCCAACTCTTGCATTTCAATGAAAGAAATTCAAAATGAACTTTGAAAAATCAAGAAAATGTAAGTGTGACAAGGTAAACCACAACAAAACACTACTGAAATATTCCAACTCTTGCATTTCAATGAAATAAATTCAAAATGGACTTTGAAAAATCAAGGGAATGTAACTGTGACATGGTAAACCACGACAAAACACTACTGAAATAATCCCACTCTTGCATTTCAATGAAAGAAATTCAAAATGAACTTTGAAGAATCAAGAGAATGTAACTGTGACAAGGTAAACCACGATAAAACGCTACTGAAATATTCCAACTCTTGCATTTCAACGAAAGAAATCCAAAATGAACTTTGAAAAATCAAGAGAATGTAACAGTGACAAGGTAAACCACGACAAAACACTACTGAAATATTCCAACTCTTACATTTCAACGAAAGAAAACCGAAATGAACTTTGAAAAATCAAGAAAATGTAACTGTGACAAGGTAAACCACAACAAAACACTACTGAAATGTTCCAAATCTTGCATTTCAACGAAAGAAATTCAAAATGAACTTTGAAAAATCATTAAAATGTAACTCTGACAAGGTAAACCACGACAAAACACTACTGAAATATTCCAACTCTTGCATTTCAATAAAAGAAATTCAAAATGAACTTTGAAAAATCAAGAGAATGTAACTGTGACAAGGTAAACCACGACAAAACGCTACTGAAATATTCCAACTCTTGCATTTCAATGAAAGAAATCCAAAATGAACTTTGAAAAATCATGGGAATGTAACTCTGACATGGTAAACCAAGACAAAACACTACTGAAATAATCCCACTCTTGCATTTCAGTGAAAGAAATTCGAAATGAACTTTAAAAAATCAAGAGAATGTAACTGTGACAAGGTAAACCACGACAAAACGCTACTGAAATATTCCAACTCTTGCATTTCAACGAAAGAATCCAAAATGAACTTTGAAAAATCAAGAGAATGTAACTGTGACAAGGTAAACCACGACAAAACTCTACTGAAATATTCCAACTCTTGCATTTCAATAAAAGAAATTCAAATGAACTTTGAAAAATCAAGAGAATGTAACTGTGATAAGGTAAACCACAACAAAACACTACTGAAATATTCCAGCTCTTTCATTTCAACGATAGAAATTCAAAATGAACTTTGAAAAATCAAGGAATGTAACTGTGATATGGTAAACCACGACAAAACACTACTGAAATAATCCCACTCTTGCATTTCAGTGAAAGAAATTCGAAATGAACTTTAAAAAATCAAGAGAATGTAACTGTGACAAGGTAAACCACGACAAAACGCTACTGAAATATTCCAACTCTTGCATTTCAACGAAAGAAATCCAAAATGAACTATGAAAAATCAAGAGAATGTAACTGTGACAAGGTAAACCACGAAAAAACGCTACTGAAATATTCCAACTCTTGCATTTCAATGAAAGAAATTCAAAATGAACTTTGAAAAATCAAGTAAATGTAATTGTAACAAGGTAAACCACAACCAAACACTACTGAAATATTCCAACTCTTGCATTTCAACGAAAGAAATTCAAAATGAACTTTGAAAAATCAAGAGAATGTAACTTTGACAAGGTAAACCACGACAAAACACTACTGAAATAATCCAACTCTTGCATTTCAATGAAAGAAACTCAAAATGAACTTTGAAAAATCAAGAGAATGTAACTGTGACAAGGTAAACCACGACAAACACTACTGAAATATTCCAACTCTTGCATTTCAATGAAAGAAATTCAAAATGAACTTTGAAAAATCAAGAAAATGTAACTGTGACAAGGTAAACCACAACCAAACACTACTGAAATATTCCAACTCTTGCTTTTCAACAAAAGAAATTCAAAATGAACTTTGAAAAATCAAGAGAATGTAACTGTGACAAGGTAAACCATGACAAAACACTACTGAAATATTCCAACTCTTGCATTTCAACGAAAGAAATCGAAAATGAACTTTGAAAAATCAAGAGAATGTAACTGTGACAAGGTAAACCACTACAAAACACTACTGAAATAATCCCACTCTTGCATTTCAATGAAAGAAATTCAAAATGAACTTTGAAAAATCAAGAGAATGTAACTGTGACAAGGTAAACCACGACAAAACGCTACTGAAATATTCCAACTCTTGCATTTCAACGAAAGAAATCCAAAATGAACTTTGAAAAATCAAGAATGAATGTAAACCACGACCAAACACTACTGAAATATTTCAACTCTTGCATTTCAATGAAAGAAATTCAAAATGAACTTTGAAAAATCAAGAGAATGTAACTGTGAAATGGTAAACCACGACAAAACACTACTGAAATATTCCAACTCTTGCATTTCAACGAAAGAAATCCAAATGAACTTTGAAAAATCAAGAGAATGTAACTGTGATAAGGTAAACCACAACAAAACACTACTGAAATATTCCAACTCTTGCATTTCAATGAAAGAAATCCAAAATGAACTTTGAAAATCAAGAGAATGTAACTGTGACAAGGTAAACCACAACAAAACACTACTGAAATATTCCAACTCTTGCATTTCAACGAAAGAAATTCAAAATGAACTTTGAAAAATCAAGAGAATGTAACTGTGACAAGGTAAACCACGACAAAACACTACTGAAATATCCAACTCTTGCATTTCAATGAAAGAAATTCAAAATGAACTTTGAAAAATCAAGAGAATGTAACTGTGACGAGGTAAACCACGACAAAACACTACTGAAATATTCCAACTCTTGCATTTCAACGAAAGAAATCCAAAATGATCTTTGAAAAATCAAGAGAATGTAAGTGTGGTAAGGTAAACCACAACAAAACACTACTGAAATATTCCAACTCTTGCATTTCAATGAAAGAAATCCAAAATGAACTTTGAAAAATCAAGAGAATGTAACTGTGACAAGGTAAACCACAACCAAACACTACTGAAATATTCCTACTCTTGCATTTCAACGAAAGAAATTCAAATGAACTTTGAAAAATCAAGAGAATGTAACTTTGACAAGGTAAACCACGACAAAACACTACTGAAATATTCCAACTCTTGCATTTCAATGAAAGAAATTCAAAATGAACTTTGAAAAATCAAGAAATGTAACTGTGACAAGGTAAACCACAACCAAACACTACTGAAATATTCCAACTCTTGCATTTCAACGAAAGAAATTCAAAATAAACTTTGAAAAATCAGGCCTTTGGGGCGCCGGGGGCCCTTTGGGGGGCCCGGGGGACCCTTTGGGAGTCCGGGGGAACCTTTGGGAGCCGGGGGCTTCCTTCGGGGTTGGGGTATGTGGATCGGAGCCCTTTGGGTCGGGGTAGGGGGATCGGGGCCCTTTGGGGTTGGGGTAGAGGACCTCACGACACTGTTCAAATGGAACTTGTGTATTATAACAACCACAGAGTTTCACCCTCAAATTCTCTTTTAAAACCTTTTCTAAAATCATCTTTTAAAATGTCTCTAACTGTTTCGCCGAAATAATTCCCTAAAATATCTAAAACGGTTTTGCCCAAATAACCCTAAACGTAATTTCTGCGTGTTCCTTTTGTTTTTGCACTTCATCGCTAAGATCAAAACATTCGCCCGGAAACAATTCTCTTGGTAGAACTCCAAAGACATTAATAGACATTCGCTCGGAAACAATTCTCTTTGGAAACAACAAATTAATTCCCCTTTCGTGAATCAATAATTCTCCTTAGAAACAACAAATTAATTCCCCTTTCGTGACAAATCAATCAATCATGACATCATCTGTCAGGTATTAATAAACATTCGCCCGGAAACAATTCTGGTCGAACTCCAAAGATATTAATAAACTTCCGGAAACAATTCTCCTTGGAAACAATCCATTAACCACGTTTTCATCGACCTTGGAAAAAGAGGTCATTGACCCGTTCTCGGATCGATAAAATTATGTAAAAAAATTGTAGGTGGCAGCACGGGTGAGTCCTGGGATCAATAGGGGCCATTCTACTTATGTGTACTATAATATCTCATAGCCTATTGCATCGAGGGCCAAGAAAGGCTTAAATCCCTCACAGTGGTAGCTACTCAAGGAAGAATTTGAATAAGTAATTGTTAATTGTTACAATTCTAGTATCTGATACATGCATATTTACATATAAGTCTAATATAAGTCAATAATGACTTAATGGCAGCACAAAATGGTTTTCTTTCTATTATAAAACAAGGAAAAACTTACTCATCAGCAATCGCTTGGAATTCTCCATATCACTATCAGTGCAAATAATTAATCAAAAACCAAAAAATACATTTGACCCGCTGAAAGAGCTTTTCAAACTATACCAAAATTGTAATTTCGACCTGTATTTTATGCTCTAAAAATGTATATTAACCTGTAACCAAGATGGACCGTTTTTTTTCTTTTTTTTGGGATATTGAACTTACCTTAAATGGTGTGCACTTCGTATATATTATCACTGAAATCTGACCGGGGTGACTGTCGAGTCAGAAACCTGTCTGCTAAGGCATATACCAGTAGTCATATTACGCAATCACGGGTAAAATCTATACCATTCTCATTTTGAGTTTCGAAAATGTTAAATGTGAATTTTTATGTTTTAAGTATGTTTCATGTCATTCTAAGTGATGTAAAAAAAAGTTGAAAAAAATATATCATTTAAAAAAATTAATAAAAAAGTTAAAAATGAAAACTTCAAAAAAAAGTATAAAAAGTGGGGGGGGGATGGGGACCAAAAAGTTAGGGTGGGGGCTTGGAGTTAGGGGATAGGGACCTTTGGATGTCCCTGTTGGTTAGGGTCATTGGTGCTTATGATCTATGACGGTTCATACTCATATATACCTCACTACTTGATTTGCAAGGATTTCTAAGGGTTGTTCTGAATTTCATTATTAAAATTATTTTCTTGACATCTAAATCTCTATTAGTATTAGCTTTTTAGTGTACTATAACGTTAGACCCTATTTTAAATTGATAACACTGTTCAAACGCCACTTGTGTATTATACAGAACACATCGAAGAAGTAAAGCTAGGTCAAGTCACAAGGTCATTTTATCAACGTTAACCATTCATTAGTATTTTTTCAGTAGAGTGCAAATTTATTTGCACTTTACACTTTACCCACATCGTTCTTTACTTAGGCAGCGTTATTGCGCTGCCTATGATACATTGTCTAATTTCTTCTTCTCCCTACTATGTCTGATTCTTTCTCTTTTTGCTTTATCACTTTTGTCTCTAAGATTCAACAGTTGCCTATACAGGGGTGACAATTCGAGAGGGCGATCAGATTAATGTAGTTGTCCCTCTTGAATTTTTAAAATACTTGTTTTTAATATTTCTTTGAGAAACAAAAAACAAAATTCCCCTCCCCCTCTATAGGTTTTGAAAAAAAAACCTTTTATGCATCTTCATACAAAAGAATGAAATCCTCCTCTTACATTTTCGAGAACTAGCACCTTTCTGCCAAGGACTCATCACCTACGACAGTTCGTTGAATTAATGCCTGGAGCTCATTTTGAAGAAGGTCAAAACTTCGCAAGGACCTTTTTAAGAGAAGCCGAGCCAGCTTTAAGACCTGGTTGAAATTGATAGAAGGTGAGAAGCTTCAGGAAAGTTGATTACGCTACCATTCCTTATTGCATTCAATTCAGTTTAATTCAATTTATTCAAATGCAGATTTGGATCAGGAGCAGGTTTCAGCCTTACTCAAACAGGTGTCTCGAATGCCAAACCATTTGTGGTTTATTTTACATATTTTTCGGATTGAGATGATGGATCTTCCTTAAAGAGATTTATCCTATTAAAAATCCATTACCAGGTTCCTTTTTACAACTAGAGGAAATTTTTAAAAAAGGGTCTGTAATTGACCTTCATGCGTCATTTGTCAATATCTGCTAAGGCATATACCGGTTGTGATAATAGTTGAATTATGACTGAAATCTGAGCGGCTTGACTGTCGAGTCAGAAACCTGTCTGCTAAGGCATATATCAGTCCTGATAGTGGTTGAATGTCCATGGTAACTCAATGTACCGGTTAAACTGCACTGTTTATTCATGCCTCTAATCAAGTTACCATATATGGAGTACCCTCTGTATCCGCTCTCTCTGATTAGCCCCGAAAATGGGTGTTGCCTCAGAAACCCGTCTGGTAAGACATATACCGTCTGTAGCAATAGGTGACTGACCCCTGGTAAGATATGACTGTCCTTGGTAAGTCAATGTACCGGTTAGACTGCACTGTATATTCATGCCTCAGGCGAGAGGTAAGACATATTACGCAATCGCTGGTGAAACCTTTATATCACTGTCCTTGGTAAGTCAATGTACAGGTTAGACTATACTGTATATTCATGCCTCAAGCGTAGGGTTCGGATCAATAGGTACATGGTAGAGGTAAGACAGATTATGCAATCACTGGTGAAACCTTTATATCACTGTCCTTGGTAAGTCAATGTACCGGTTAGACTATACTGTATATTCATGCCTCAAGCGTAGGGTTTGGATCAATAGGTGCATGGTAGAGGTAAGACATATTACGCAATCACTGGTGAAACCTTTATATCACTGTCCTTGGTAAGTCAATGTACCGGTTAGACTGCACTGTATATTCATGCCTCAGGCGAGAGGTAAGACATATTACGCAATCACTGGTGAAACCTTATACACTATTACTACTTGTGTTTGACTCCGACAGCTTGGTGTTGCGCTGAGTTTTTAGTAGTAATAGTAGTAGTAATTTCTGCAAGACCAACTTCCGAATGTTCACAAACAAAAAGGACAAGCGTGGAATATGGTAACTGCCCACTTTCGGAATTCATACAAACTGACAAAACCCAGACAAGTCTTTAAGCTAAATATGGTGAAATTCAACCCTCTAGAGTCAGTAAACACGGGAAACTCAGTAAAAGAAAAAAAAAATCTAAAAACACGTTATACTCAAATAATTTTAATATACAAAGGCGGCTCAGCCAAGGTAAAATCATAACACTCCACAATTCATTAAAGAAGACTTTTTAATATGCACTGTTTTTTTGCCAAGTAAATATTTACTTTCTTTTTACATTTTTGTTAAATAAAAAAAAATTGCCTTGTGATGCTTTGGAACATTGGTACTACTCACTTCTAGGTAATATTCCAACCGAAAAATCTCAGACAAAAATCTTTTAACCTTTATCGTGAATTTGAGCCCTTTGAGTCGTGATATTTACCCTTCTCGGGTAAATGCGGGAAATTCAATAATGACGAACTCAGCATGCACATTGTTTCAGAAAAAATAATTCAAGAAAATAAAAATAGTTTTTTAAATATTTTCGAGAATTATATTACGGTCATTTGAATGCATAGACAAAATCAAAATATTTCACAATTTTGAGAAATTTTAACGTGATTTGAGTGGAGGTGGAGCGTGCCTGTCTGTCTTGGGGTTAATTGGAGGATAAGCTATGATCATTAATTAAAAAGTAAAGTCAAATTTTATGATTTCAGAATAAATGTAGCACATAAAGCTGTAGTAAGGGTGACGGGAGAACTGGACATCATTGGTTTTTAAAATAGAGTCAAGAGAAAAAAAAATTGCACACACACACACACACACACACACACACACACACACACACACACACACACACACACACACACACACACACACACACACACACACACACACACACACACACACACACACACACACACACACACACACACACACACACACACACACACACACACACACACACACACACACACACACACCACACACACACACACACACACACACACACACACACACACACACACACACACACACACACACACACACACACCACACACACACACACACACACACACACACACACACACACACACACACACACCACACACACACACACACACACACACACACACACACACACACACACACACCACACACACACACACACACACACACACACACACACACACACACCACACACACACACACACACACACACACACACACACACACACACACACACACACACACACACACACACACACACACACACACACACACACACACACACACACACACACACACACACACACACACACACACTCGTCTTACCTCTCGCCCGAGGCATGAATATACAGTGCAGTCTAACCGGTACATTGACTTACCAAGGACAGTGATATAAAGGTTTCACCAGTGATTGCGTAATATGTCTTATCAGAATGTCCAAATACTTTACCCCCCTCCTCTTGTGTGCAAATATATAGCCTAAATTATATACTTCTCATATATTATGTCATTTTCCTTTGTATTTTCTTGCGCTAAGCTGAAAGAAACTAAAGGAAGAAACCGGTTTGTTCTCGAGTTTTACACAGCTTAAACTTGAGTGAGTGGCGCATAATACATAAGTACCATAATTCCTTCTCCCTGCGGAAGATAAAAAAAAACTGAAAGAAAATTCTCAAAGTTGGAAAGCCTTATTTTCCACAAGGGGGTATTTTCCGCGGGGGTATTTTCCACAGGAGGGTAGTAATTTCCGAGGGGTATCTTCCGGGCAGGGGGGCGGGTATTTTCCCCGGGATATTTTCTTCGGGGGTATTTTGCTAGGGGTATTTACGGGGGGGATATTCTCCGTGGAGGAGCGTATATTTCGGGTATATTTCCTCCGGAGGTATTTTCCTGGGGTTATTTTACGGGGGGGAGGTATTTTCCATGGGGGGTATTTTCCGTGGGGGGTATTTTCTGGGGTTATTTTCCGGGGGATTTTCCATGGGGGTATTTTTCGGGGGCATTTTCCGGGGGGATAATCGCCGGGGGTAAACGCCCGCCACCAGTTCGTGTGGCCAAAATATTTAGAACTGACTGGGCTTTCATATCATAACTTTTAGAGCTTAGATAAGAGATCCGAATAAACGATAGAAAGCTAAAAGCCGACACCTAATTTTAAGAAAACTTTAGAAAACCCTTTTAACTTCTTCCGTTTATTGTCCGAGATAGAGATATTCAGATTTAATGACAGATACATTATTAGGAAAGTAAATTTTGCTTTTTCGATTGAACGGAGCAGAATATTCTTTTTCAAGTTCAGGAAATGCAGTCCCTAGAAACATTCTAGCGTACCGGTTTGGAAAACCTTAAAAATCCACGAAAACATTTTTCATTTCAGTAATTTCATAGCTTCGACAAAGAAATTGCGTAGAATTCAAGCTAATAGTTGACAGAAATCTAGTCTAATGTAACACCATGTCAGATTCAATGAGCGCGTGGTCTTGTTCGTCTCGTATTCTAGCCCTCTGATTGGCCTAGAAATAGGCACGTGATCTTGTTCATCCCGATGTTCGTCCCGGATTGGATAATGGGTCCCTACTAATCTCATTCTCGGCTAATCGTTTCAAAGACAAATGCCCATTAGTAGATTTTCTCAGCACCATAGAAAACTCCGAAAGCAGTCTTCGTAAAAACTAATAGGGGATCTTAAATTTGGCAAACCAGTTAAAAGTATAAAAGTATTAAAAGTATAAATAAAAGTATATTAAAGTATATAAAACGTATAATAATATGCATCTGTTTCGACAAGGCTTTTCAATCAAGACAGGTAGCACAACGGGAACTCCAAAAGCTATGAAATTACTAAAATGAAAAATGTTTTCGTGGATTTTTAAGGTTTTCCAAACCGGTACGCTAAAATGTTTCTAGGGACTGCATTTTCCTGAACTTGAAAAAGAATATTCTGCTCCGTTCAATTGAAAAAGCAAAATTTACTTTCCTAATAATGTATCTGTCATTAAATCTGAATATCTCTATCTCGGACAATAAACGGAAGAAGTTAAAAGGGTTTTCTAAAGTTTTCTTAAAATTAGGTGTCGGCTTTTAGCTTTCTATCGTTTATTCGGATCTCTTATCTAAGCTCTAAAAGTTATGATATGAAAGCCCAGTCAGTTCTAAATATTTTGGCCACACGAACTGGTGGCGGGCGTTTACCCCCGGCGATTATCCCCCCGGAAAATGCCCCCCGAAAAATACCCCCATGGAAAATCCCCCCGGAAAATAACCCCCAGAAAATACCCCCCACGGAAAATACCCCCCATGGAAAATACCTCCCCCCCCGTAAAATAACCCCAGGAAAATACCTCCGGAGGAAATATACCCCGAAATATACGCTCCTCCACGGAGAATATCCCCCCCGTAAAATACCCCTAGAAAAATACCCCCGAAGAAAATATCCCGGGGAAAATACCCGCCCCCCCCCCCCTGCCCGGAAGATACCCCTCGGAAATTACTACCCTCCTGTGGAAAATACCCCCCGCGGAAAATACCCCCTTGTGGAAAATAAGGCTTTCTTTCCAACTTTGAGAATTTTCTTTCAGTTTTTTTTTTATCTTCCGCAGGGAGAAGGAATTATGGTACTTATGTATTATGCGCCACTCACTCAAGTTTAAGCTGTGTAAAACTCGAGAACAAACCGGTTTCTTCCTTTAGTTTCTTTCAGCTTAGCGCAAGACAATACAAAGGAAAATGACATAATATATGAGAAGTATATAATTTAGGCTATATATTTGCACACAAGAGGAGGGGGGGTAAAGTATTTGGACATTCTGAGGTCAGAAAACAATTCTTACTTAATAATATGCAGAATAATTGTACCTAACACATTTTCCATACAGACCCGCTATACTTTACCCCCCCCCCCCCTAATGTGCAAATATATAGCCCAAATTACTTTCTAAAGTAACGAAGAAACAAACAAAAAATCAGTTTGTTCTCGAGCCAGTTTTACACGTCCCAAAATTGAGTGAGTGGCGTATAATACACATGTACCGGAACTTTTCATGGAGAGAGAGCCGGATTTCCCAATATTATTGTTTATTAATGATCAGAAATTAAAATTCAAAAAACAAGTTTTTTCCAACTGAAAGTAAGGACCAACATCAAAACTTAAAACGAACAGAAATTATTACGTATATGAAAGGAGTTTCCCCTTCCACAAGACCTTGCTCTTTACGCTAAAGTTTTGACCTTCGTCCTAATTATTTAAGAACGGTTCCGTTCTTTAATTTCTGCAGTGTTTAATTAGAACAATAAGCTTTGTTTTAAAATTCTATAAAAAAAACTTTTAACGTAAAGAGCGAAGTCTTGAGAAGGAGGCAACCCCTTTCATATACGTAATAATTTCGGTCTGTTTTAAGGTTTGATGTTGCTCCTTACTTTCAGTTGAAAATTTGTTTGTTCTTTTCGTTTAATTAAATAAAAAACAAATTTTTTAAACTAAAAGTAAGGAGCGACATTAAAACTTAAAACGAACAGAAATTATTCCGTATATGAAAGGGGCTGTCCCCTCCTCAACACCTCGCTCTTTACGCTAAAATTTTTTATTGTTTTAAAAAATAAAGTTGTGAGACAGAGTCAAACTTTAGCGTAAAGAGCAAGGCGTTGAGGAGGGGACAGCCACTTTCATATACGGAATAATTTCTGTTCGTTTTAAGTTTTAATGTCGCTCCTTACTTTCAGTTTAAAAAATTTGTGTTTTTTATTTAATTTCTGATCGTTTTTTAGTTAATGCAGCTTTTATTTTGGCTCACTGTCATTGAATAAGTAAACAAAATTTCCATAAAAATTTTACTTTTCTTTTGCTAAATGGCTGTCTCTAAATTTGGTTCTGACGTAATTTACAAATTAATGCACGTAACCCTAGTCAATACCTTGCTCTTTAAACTAAAGTTCGAATTTTGTTCCAATTCTTTGAAAATGACCGCTAAATCACAAAGGCCGTTAATTAGAATAAATAGCTCTTATGAAAGTACTAAAAAATCTTTGGCTTAAAGAGCGAGGCATTGACTAGAAGGTGAACCCAATCATATAGCTAATATTTTTTGTTTGTTTTAAGTTTTGATGTTGCTCCTTACTTTCAGTTTAAAAACTTGTTTTTTTATATTTAGTTTCTGATTTTTGTTTTAAATAATGATGGGAAATCCGGCGCCCCCTTCATAGCAATTTCCCTTCCCCCATGAAAACTTCCTTCATGGAAAGATCCTCCCACATAACCACCTACCAACCTTCCCCCCCCCCCCCACTACCAGAAAAAATCTCCCCTGAAAAAGTCTGTATACTTCCCAATAACTAATACTATATGTTAACATTGGGTAAAGTTCAAAACTTTCAGCCCTCCCCCGGGAACTTCGGGGTATTAAGTCATCCTAAAAGACATACTTATAATATTTTCGAACATGCTAATTAAAATGGCTATCTCAAAATTTCGATCGGGTGACTTTGGGAAAAAAATGAGCGTGGGAGGGGGCCTAGTTGCCCTTCATTTTTTTGGTCACTTAAAAAGGGCACTAGAACTTTTAATTTTCATTCCAATGAGCCCTCCCACGATATTCTAGGACCGATGGGTCGATTTGATCACCCCTGGGGAAAAGAAAAAAACAAACAAACAAATAAACACGCACCCGTGATCTTTCTTCTGGCAAAAAATGCAAAATTCCACATTTTTGTAGATAAGAGATTGAAACCTCTACAGTAGGGTTCTCTGATACGCTGAATATGATGGTGTGATTTTCATTAAGGTTCTATAACTTTTAGGGGATCTTAGCCCCTTTTTTCGAAAATCAGCCAAATTTTCTCTGGCGCGTAACTTTTGATGGGTAGGACTAGACTTGATGAAACTTAAATATTTGAAATCATCATTAAAATTTAATTCTTTTGATGGATCTATTTGTATCAAAATACCGTTTTCTAGACTTTCGGTTACCATTGAGCCGGGTCGCTCCTTACTTACAGTTCGTTACCCACGAACTGTTTGATTACTTACAGCACAGTTTATAGAATTAGCAGTATGATCATTCTCTATCTCTCCCATTATAAAAACCCGGACAGGGGTGCGAGTGCTCCGGAGAACGTTTTTGCAGATAGAAACATAGGCGTTATCAGATCTTTTGGCGGGTAGACAAGTCAGATTTCTCTTGGACACGAAACAAGTGGAAACCCGCTATTGCGAATAATGCACTTGGTAACCATTTTTCAGTGATTGACGATAACAAACTAATCCGCTAAGGCAGAAACAAGTGGGAGGAGCTTTTGTTCGCACCGAGACCGAAGACCAGAGATTATGTGCGATAAGCTTACTGTCTATAAACTGTGGTCTTGAGCAGATTGTAACATAATTCCTATTGTGATAAGATGCTTAGTGCTTTCACGCAGCCTTGAAATATATTTGGGGCATTGACATAAGCAAATAAAACTCATGTATTGCAACTCTTTGTTTCCCTATAAGTGTGCATTTTGTAGAAATTGTCTAAAATCCCAGCATATTCATATCAGTACGTTAGTCGCTGCAGTTAGACTATTACACATAGACATGCGCCCATAGAATATAGACACCACGTTTTGACAAGGAAATTATGTAAGAATTTGTTAGTTATTTGAATGTCGCTTACCGTCTATTCAGGTTATTCAAAAGGTGTAACAGCTATATTCCAGAAATAGCTTAGAGTATTAAGTTGAAATTTTCAGTGCTGATAAAGGCTTGTGACAGCTATTACTGGCTGTCAGCCATTCTGGCAGCCATGAATACATACAGGAGCAAATATATTTAAGTTTTAGGTCAGCAAGAAGAGTAACTTACTTGAGTAACGAAAATTATGTAATCTAAAAGGTGTTAACTTTGAAAAAATCTTTGAGGAGAGGGAAAAAGAATGTGCTACTTTTATTTTGACTGCTATTAATAAATGTTTGAAAGTACAAAGGTTTCATTTCAATTAAGAAAAGAATTAAAAATAGTGTTAAATAGAAAGCTTCATATTAAATTACCTTTAAGTGAAAAAAAGTATTACATTCGAATTACATTAGATTTCAAAAATAAATTAATATTAATGGGATGAATCCCATTTATTCAGAAAAATGTTACATAAATCTTTTTGAAATATCTCAGCCAATATATACCGTTTTTAAATATGAAAAATTATCTTGCACATAACTTTATATTGTCGTGCTGAAATCCGAAGGGTGTATATCATTCGCTTTCCGATAATGAGTTAATGTTCTCCTAAGGGTCCCATTATTTACCTTTATCAACCGTTTGCTTCTACTGGGGTATGTTTGCTTCGTTGAAGAAGTGATGAATCAGCAATTATTTGACGAATAATATTTTGGTATCTTTAGCCTATAGACAGAACCCCATAATTTCATTTGCTAAAACCATAACGAAGCTGTATTGCTCCATAACATAGTTTATACACGAAACAATATAGTTTATACACTAAAAACTATATTGTCATGCCTATGCAAACTTATGAAAACTTGAGATACACTCTTCCACTTTAGGCGTTTACCCCCCCCCCCCTCAGAAAATACCCCCCGCGGAAAATACTCCCCGGAAAATACCCCCTGAAACCCCCGCGTAAAATCCTCCCTGTGGATAATATCACCCCAGAAAATACCCCCAACCCCCAGAAAATATCCCCCTCGGAAAAGACCCCCCTGGAAAATACCCCTCCCCCATAAAATACCCCCGATGAAAATAACCCCCTCCCTCCCTGCGGAAAATATCCACCGAAAAATACTCCCCCCTCCCGGGGGAAAATATTCCCCCGTAGAAAATAAGGCTTTCCAAATTTGAGAATTTTATTTGAGTTTTTTCCGTAAGGGGAAGGAATTTTGGTACTTGTGTATTATACGCCACTCACTCAAGTTTACGCTGTGTAAAACTCGAGAACAAATCAGTTTCTTCGTTGCTTTCTTTCAGCTTAGCAGAAGGCAAGACAAAGACAAGTGACCGAATAGATGGGAAATATACAATTTTAGCTATATATTTGCACATAAGGGGGAGGGGGGGAAGTATTTGGACAGTCCGAAGTCAGAAAACAATTCTTACTTCTTAATATGCAGAATAATTGTGCCTAACACATTTTACATGCAGACCTACTTTTCTTTACCCCCCCCCCCCCCTTAAAAAAAATTATATCTTCTTTTTTTCTATTATACTCCATAGTTTTTTTTTTCTTTGAAGGTTATTTGACTTTATTTCTGCTCATTTTTGGCCTAATGAAGCTTTTTACTTTTCTTTGAAAACTTGTTCTGTATGTTTCCCATTAACAAATACTCTCTGTAAGTCACAGTTTATAGACAGTAAGCTTATCGCAGATAATTTCTGGTCTTCGGTCTCGATGCGAACAAAAAGCTCCTCCCACTTGTTTCTGCCTTAGCGGATTAGTTTGTTATCGTCAATCACTGAGAAATGGTTACCAAGTGCATTATTCGTAATAGCGGGTTTCCACTTGTTTCGTGTCCAAGAGAAATCTGACTTGTCTACCCGCGAAAAGATCTGATAACGCCTATGTTTCTATCTGCAAAAACGTTCTCCGGAGCACTCGCACCCCTGTCCGGGTTTTTATAATGGGAGAGATAGAGAATGATCATACTGCTAATTCTATAAACTGTGGTTCAAGACGGTCGATTCATTGACGTGACATCCTTAATGTACACTATACAGGAATCCCAAAGTCTGCCGGCCAGACATGGACACAGCAAATGTGATATATCACAACACAGTTGGTCATAGAAGTTTGATCGGTCAGCGTCTCCAAAAGCTAGCTTTAGGAGAATGTACTGCCTTATTATATGGTTAAATAAAAATACAACAAGTTTTTGCAACTGAAAGTAAGGAGCAGCATTAAAACTTAAACCGAACAGAAATTATTACGTAAATGAGGGGATACCCCCTTCTCTAAAACTTTCTCTTTACGCTAAAGTTTGACTTTTTGTCCCAATTATTTAATAAAAACCTTTCTTAACCTTTTTAAAAGTTCTAAGAAATCTCTTGCGTAAAGAG
Source organism: Artemia sinica (assembly GCA_027921565.1). Classification (NCBI taxonomy): domain Eukaryota; kingdom Metazoa; phylum Arthropoda; class Branchiopoda; order Anostraca; family Artemiidae; genus Artemia; species Artemia sinica. The sequence goes on from CM051275.1 coordinate 19,024,855, forward strand.
CGAGGTACTGAGGAGGGGGAATCTTCTCGTATACGTAATAATTTCGATTTGTTTTAAGTTTTAATGTTACTCCATGCTTTCAGTTGAAAAATTTGCTTTTATTTAATTTCTGAACGTTTTTTAAATAATGCTGGAATCCCCCCTCTATAGAAAGCTCCCTTCCCCAATGAAAAATTCTTCCATGGAAAGATCCTGGCACATAATCCACCCATCCGAAAAATCCCCCCCCCCCAATAAATATCTGTACATTTCCCAATATCCAACACTATGTATAAACAATAGTCAAAGTTTAAAGCTTGTAGCCCTTCCCTGGAGACTGTAGGGGGGGGGGGGTAAAGTCATCCTCAAAGACAATTTTGATCAGGTGAAGTTGGGGGAAAAGGGGTATGGGAAGGGGGCTATCTGCCCTCCAATATTTTTGATCAATTAAAAAGGGCACTAGAACTTTTAATTATCAATCAAATAAGCTCTCTCCCGATCCTCTAGGATCACTGGTTGGATATGAGTACCCTGGGGGAAAAAAAGCAAATAAACCACATCTGTGATCTTTCTTCTGGCAAAAATTCAAAATTCCACATTTTGTATATAGGAGCTTGAAACCTCTACAATATGGTTCTCTGATATACTAAACCCTATGGTGTAATTTTCACTAAGATCACTTGATTTTGGGTTGTTTCACCCTCCCCCTTTTTCGAAAACTGGGCAAAAAGTTCTAATGATTTTCATGAATATCACTTGATTTTTGGGGATATTTCTTTGACGATGTAACAAAACATTAACTGCTTCATAAATATTTTACATTATTGTTGTAGGAGGTTAAAATACGTGTAATTCTCCGTAATTTCAGTGCCTATAAGGACATATATGTGTTTAATAGATATTGAGCAATTTCATTGTTAACGAGTCATTAGTAACCAAAAATATTCGTATATATAAATTTTAATTTTTCTAGAACTCTTAATTATCAATCAAATAAAGTCTCTTCTGATCCTCTAGGATCACTGGTTCGCTACGAGTACCCCTGGGGAAAACAAGCAAACAAATAAACCACATCTTTCTTCCGGCATGATCTTTCTTCCGGCAAATAATTCAAAATTCGATATTTTGTGTATAGAAGCTTGAAACCTCTACAATAGGGTTCTCTGGTATACTGAATTTGATTGTGTGATTTTCATTAAGATCACTTGATTTTAGGGTGTTTTCCTCCTCCCCCCTTTTTCGAAAACTGGGCAGAAATTTCACTTGATTTTTTGGGGGTGTTTCTTTGACGATGTAACAGAACATTAACTGCCTCATAAATATTTTACATTATTGTTGTAGGAGGTTAAAATACGTGTAATTCTCAATAATTTCAGTGCCTATAAATACATATAAGTATTTAATAGATATTGAGCAATTACATTGTTAAAGAATCATTAGTAACCAAAAAAGAAGTGTTGTAGGAGAAATATATATGAAATCATTCGGGAAAATTGGTATTTTGGGATATTCTCGCATAAAAACCCGATCTAGATAGATCAGAAATGTGAGAAAAATCGTTAAGAGCCTTAATTTTGGTTTTTGCAAATGATATCATGTACTATGTTATTACATCATATAAGCATCTTTTATGACGTCATATATGGCATCATATAAGTATTTTCTTATATAATGTCATGCATAGCATAAATAAGATTGATGAATTTTCAACGCAACAGTGATTTATATAATATAATGTTTGTTGAAAGTCCTAAAAAACGAAAATATACAGTTTCAGTCATAGGCAGCGCAATCGCGCTGCCTAAGTAAAGAACGATGTTGGCGCAATGTATTATTATTTTTTGTTGTTGTTGTTTTCTTCTTCCATACCAGGGCACTTCGTATCGAAGAAGTTTTCGTAGAAGTTTCGAAAAGGGCTCTTTTGATTCGAAATTGGAGTGGCTTGTGCCCTTTTTAATAGTCGAGGGTGATTGGAAGGCAACTAACACCCCTTCCACGCCCACCATTTCCCCGAACACATCCAATCAACATTTTGAGATAGCCCTTTTTTTTAGCGTAGTTGATTTCCAGATAGAGTATATTTTTTTGAAGAGGACACTCGCCCATAACCCTCAGGGCAAGGGTTTTAAGTTATGCCCTGGGGGCATATAAGAACAATGTTGGCACAATGTATTATTTTTTTCCTTTAGACCAGGGCACGTATCGAAGAAATCGTCGTAGAAACTTCTAAAAGGGCTCATTTAATTGGAAATCGGAGTGGCTTGTGCACTTTTTAATAGTCGAAAGGTATTGGAAGGCAACTAACACCTCTTCCACAACCACCAGTTCCCGAAACACATCCAATCAAAATTTTGAGATAGCCAATTTGTTCAGCGTAGTTGATTTCAAGATAGAAACTATGTTTTTGAGGAGGACACTCCCCACAGCCCTCAGGGTAAGGGTTGTAAGTTATGCCCTGGGGGCATATAAGGTTTTTATAGAAAGGGTTGTCATAGAAACTTCAAAAAGGCTCTCTCGATTGGAAATTCAATAGTCAAAAGTAATTGGTAATTTTATATAAAAAGTAATTTTATTTAATTTAATCAGAAATTAAATAAAAAAACAGGCTTTTCTCAACTGAAAATAAGGAGCAACATTAAAACTTAAAACGAACAGAAATTATTACATATATGAGAGGGTTCGCCCCCTAGTCAGTACCTCGCTCTTTACGCTAAAGTTTTTTAGTACTTTCCAAGGAGCTATCTATTCTAATTAACCGGCCTTTGTGATTCAGGGGTTTGTGATTCGAACAAAATTCGAACTTTAGCGTAAAGAGCGAGGTATTGACTAGGGAGTGAACTCCCTAATATACGTAATAAAAACATACGAACATAGAAATTCGTTACGTAAGTTAATTCGTAAGTTACGTCAGAACAAAATTTCGAGAAAGCCAATTAGCCAAAAAAAGAAAATTAATATACGAATTTCGTTTTAATTATTCAAGTACGGTGCGCCAAAATCAAAAGTGGCATTAATTAAAAAACGTTCAGAACTTAACTAAAAAAACAAGTTTTTTTAAACTGAAAGTAAGGAGCAACATTAAAACTTAAAACGAACAGAAATTATTTCGTATATGAAACGGGCTGTCCCCTCCTCAACGCCTCGCTCTTTACGCTAAAGTTTGACTCTGTCTCACAACTTTATTTTTTAAAACAATAAAAAACTTTAGCGTAAAGAGCGAGGCGTTGAAGAGGGGACAGCCCCTTTCATATACGGAATAATTTCTGTTCCTTTTAAGTTTTAATGTCGCTCCTTACTTTCAGTTGAAAAAACATGTTTTTCTTTAGTTAATTCTGTAATAAGATGAGTTGAAAAATAGTAGTAATAGTAGTAAAAGTAGTAGCGGTCGTAGTAATAATATAAATTTTATTTTTTCATTTTATAACCTTGAATTTTTTGTTGTTATCTCTTTAATTCTGACATGCCTAGTACTTTCTTGTGATTTAGGAAAGTTTTTTTTTAGGGGGGAGGGGGGGGCATTTGAAAGTTTTTAATTGATTTAGGGCTTTTATATTTCTTTGTGTGGTTTTTTACTGTTTTATGTTTAAAGTCGATCTGTAATTTGTTTTTCGTCCTGATTACTGGGCGGCATGTGGGAGACTAGTGCGCTATAAGAAAATACGTTTCCTACTTCTTTGATATGGACTGAACCGGTTCATCCTACTAGCCAAGTATAAATGTATATATTATATTTATATATATCAATGTTTGTGGAGTTTAATTTGGCAAGCCATTTAATTGCATTTCTTATTTATTTGAAAAATAGTGGACATGGTTTTGTTTCATAGGACATGTCATAGTGGACATGTTAAGAGATATAATCTAGGTACTGAGAATTCTCTCTGATAGGCCAAGTATTTACAATTGTGTTAACTGGAAAAGCGGTCAATAATGTTTCGGCATTTTTCTTGCGTAATAAAGTCAGACATCAACAAAGGGTAATAGCCTCGCTTTTGATTAATGACTTTAGTTTTCCCAAAAACGAAGCTATTATTCTTTTCCAAAACATATACTCTTTTCTCATTGCTCAGGTGGCACAACTTAACGTGACTATGATCCGCCTATTATTTTTATTTATTATTCTTTCTCTTTTAGTACGTATCTAGGCATGTTTGCTTTTTTGATGGGATCTGAGAGCAAATATATTTTGCAGAATTATAAGTTAATAGAATAAACGCTAAATAAACTGTATTTTGGTTGCCATTCTACTCACCAGCCGACGACAGACAGTTCTATCTGCGTAGTTTTGAACAGGGTTGGCGGTATTTTTTATTTAGTAAACAAAAAAGGACGGTTCATAGAAAAATGAGCACCCCTCTATCTTTCAAACTTATGCCTCTTGAAAACCATAGCAAAGGTAAATCTATTTTCTGGGGCAAAGGGATAAATTTCTGGCTTTCGAGTTTTGTCCATATATTTGGTTTTAGTGTATTTGATTATGTTATGTAGGTCATTTTTTTTAACCAGATGGGTATGTTGTTTAATTTTAGGAAGTGGTTTCATCTTTATAATTTACTTGTTTCTATTTACCTAGTCATTTTTATCTTTAGTTTTTATTTTCATCACTATTAAGTATAGAAGCTTCACAGAGGTTAGAAAAGGTCTAAATTGGGGGCTATTGAGAAGGAAAAATCTTAAGAAAACAATTCTTACTTCATAATATGCGGAATAATTGTAGCTAACACATCTTGACTGCAGCTCCACTATACTCTATCTCCAGTCCCTCCTCCTTAGTGTACAAATATATAGCCCAAGCTATATAACTCCCCTGCATTCCACCACCTGCCACTTTTGTTTTTCCGGATTGTGTTTTATCGCAGTTGATTCATTTTGCGGGTAGACGGGTGGAAACCCAAAAGGCTTATTGGTGGAATACGTGGGAAATATATAATTTGGGCTATAGATTTGCACATTAGAGGGGGGTTCGAGGGTAAGATATAGTGGAGCTGCAGTCGAAGTGTTTTTAACACTTTGCACGTTTCCTTCTCCATGTTTCCTTCTCCATAGCCCTAATCTAGACCTTTAACAGAGGTTTATTTTTTGTACGTTTACTTGGCATTAACGACTTTCTTTATTGGAATTGAAATGACAATCTAAATTAAACACATCTTCAGTAAATCAAAACATATTTCATTTACTATAAAAGAAAACTCTGTCTAGCATGCAAAAAGCACATACTACTACTACTACTACTACTACTAACAACTCAACGCAGCACCAAGCGTCCTGAGGCCAACACAGCACCTCACGTTCCTCTTCCATCGCAATATGTTCAAATGCTCCCTCTTTAATCCTTCCCAGGAAGTTCCAATTGTCCTTAAATCTTTCATTATGATTTTCTCCCACCCCAACTGATTACGAAATGCTTTTTGTTTTGCCCTAGAGGGTGGGCAGAAAAGAACAATCTTTGGCAATATGTCATCCTTCATCCGCAGAACATGCTCTAGCCATTACAACCTTTATCTCATTATAGTCATTTAAAATGGGATTGAACCACACTTTTTGTACAGCCTACTGTTTGAAATATGGTCAGTCAGTCGCGCACCCAAAACAATCCGTAGACAATTTCTCTGGAAAACATCTTGCGAATCTTCCTCCGTAAATCGGAGCGCCCACGCTTAAGAACCATATTAATTTAAAAAAAAAAGTTTTTCCGAGGGAAGTAAAGAGCGAAGTTGAAACTTAAAACGGACAAAAATTATTACTTTGCAGCCTTTTTAATATATATTAATATAACTAGTATAAATAAACCAATTAATTATGTTTCCCTAGGCTTTTAGGATTATACAAAACTAGCGCTATGCTGAAAACACAAAATAATATAGGACTATGGTATAGTAAAAGTGTGGTGAAGCTTTCTAATTTAGTTAATTATTAATTTAGTAAAAATATATAAGACGCAAATATGAAGTTTTGAAATACCACTTTGTATTAAGATAAGGAACATATCCTGCTAAGTTCTGTTTAACCGGAAATGGAGAAATTACCACTTCCTAGCGATTACGTGGGAAGGTGTGGTTGATAAAAATGTATAAAAGATACATTTTATCGGAAGGGGGAATCTTATACTAACTTTATGCCGGACTAACCTCTGGTCCGTTGTTTTTAGAAATACCTTGGAACGTTGTCTTATCATTGTAAGTGTCTAAGTATCTATTTATATATTATTGTTGTTTTTGTGACTTGTGGTCTACTTGGGACAGCCAGTCCCAGTAGACAGAATATATCCGGTTATATTATATGTTAAATGAATAAAAGTATTGTATTTTAGACAACCTCTCTACGATCTACCTTTAGCCTCTCGAACATACCCAGTCGGTACGCCTCATTAGTTCGGTCATAGCCTAAGGCACGCTACCAAAGTTTAATTACCTTAGGGCCAGAGTTATCTCCCCTATAAAGGGAGAATAAAGGTATCTACGACTACAACCCCCAAATACCATAGAATAACACTTCACAACAACTGGTGGTCGCTAGAAAAACTGGGTCGAGAAGGCTAGATAAAAATAGTATATTGAAATAAAATGGCTTTACCAGAGGAAAAAATGACTTCCCTATCAACAGTACTTGAAATTGCAAAAATTATACCAGAATACGCGGGAAATCCAGATGTAGATGATTTTATCGAAAAATTAAAAATTTTCGACGAACTAACTGAATCGTTTGAGAATAAGGTCAAAGAGCAATGCGTTGCAGCCAGATTAAAGGGAAGCGCCCTTAAACATTTTGAGGCAATTAAGGAAAAAGAGCCCAAGGACATCAGTACTCTAATTGAATCTTTTAAAACAAGATTCATAGAGACAAGCATCTTCGAGAGGCTAAGAACAGAGGTAGTCACATTCGATACCTCAACTAGTATCAGGGAATATGCAGAGAAAATTTGTAGATCCGTGTGTTTACAATTAGAAAAAGGCGGAAATGACGAGACCATAAAGAAAGTACAACTACATACTTTTACCCAAGGGTTACCAAAAAAGTTATTAAGACTAATATTATCGCGGAAACCTGAAAATTTAGAGCAGGCTATAATACTAGTCGAAACAGAGGTAAAAATTGACGAAGCTATGAAAAAGTTTGACCAGATGTCAATAAATAACACGGGAGCCCAAGAAAGTTTAAAATATGAAAGGGGACAAAAAAGGGTGAGCTTTGTGGAGCCGAATCGTGAACCAAAAAGGCGCGACAGAGGCCGAGGGTCGCCGTCTAGGGAGATAGCTGACAGATTCCACGACCTTGAGAGATTAGCAGCTAATAACTATAGAAAATATGGGCACCCTCCCCAACCAAAGACAGATAGTTGGGAAACCAACAAGGACAGATCAAAAATATTTAGAAATAACCAGGAAACAAACAAACAATTTAAGAGAAAATTTTATTGCTATTATTGTAGCAAACCAAACCACTATGCAGCAGATTGCTGGCATAGAATACGCATAGAAGGCCAGACGTACAAGACAAAGCACCAATTCAGAACGCAGGGGGACAGAAATTTAGGAAGACAGGAACAAATAATACTTGGCAAACACCTAATAATATTCCTGAATTGAGGCCTAGGAGGCAGACGGTTAACAATACCCAGGGTCAAAGTAGCAGCGCTGAAGAAAACTGGTATAATCCCAGAAATTTTTGGCCAAACAGTGGGCATTTAAACGGAGAAACCAGCCTGTAAGGGTCAACAGAGCTGTTTCCTTACAAAGACCTCTATATAGTTTAGAATGTTGTGATACAAATGCAAATAATAATAATCTACCGATTCTGCGTTGTTTTAAAATTGAGTGTTTTCAAAATGTACCATGTTTACTAGATACAGGCGCATCTAAATCATTAATTCGAGAGGAAGTTTTTAATAGATTTCCTCCTAGTGTCAAAAATCGAGTAAGCAGATGCCAAAATACCCTAACATCAGTGACAGGGCACAAGCTGACAATTTTGGGAGAATGTCCACTAAAATTTAGTGCAGGGGATAAAGAAATAACAGTAACAGTAATAATATGCAAGCAGCTACCATTTCCTTGTATTCTAGGAGTAGATGCCATCAGAAAATATGAGATTGTATGGGAACCCATATCCAATACAATCACAATAAACCAGGCAAATGAAAATAATAGGCAAATTTGCGTAACAACAAATAACGAAAGTGAAGATCCGAATTATAACCTAAAAATAAGCGGAAAAATCACAATAGAAGGGGGAACAACAGCTCAAGTTCTAGCTACATTAAATGAAAAAGAAGGAAAGGTTAAAACAATGGATGCCGTGATAGGGGGACCCACCATAAAAAATACCCAATGATTTTCGTGGAAAATCAAGTTATAAAAATTGAAAATGGTATAACATACTTAAAACTATCAAATCTAAGTAATAACAAAATAAAACTGAACCAGGTAGAACTTGGATCAGTAGAAAAGATTTCAAATTCGGAAATAAAATCTCTAAACAGTCCAGAATTAAGCGCGAACTTCATTAGCCACGAAAATTTATCCTCATTAAAACCGCAACCACAAGAAGAGTATGGAATGGTGAAAACGGATTTTTGGCAACAATTTGATTTAAAACATTTACCGGAAAACGTAAAAACTAGGGTGGAAAATATTCTTTGGGATTTTAAATGGACTTTTGCAAGACACAAAGCAGATTACGGATTAACTCACTTAATCACGCACAAGATATCAACAGAGGGCCCCCCAATCAAAAAGTCACCGTATAAAACACCTTATCATTTAAAGCCATGGCTAGAAAGCCAAATAAAAGAAATGGAAGATCAGGGAATAATTAAAGAAAGTATTAGTGATTGATGCTTTCCATTAGTAATAGTCAGAAAAAAAGATAACACCTGGAGATTATGTATAGACTTTAGATCACTAAACGCCGTCACGGTTAAAGACGTGATGAAGCTACCAAGAATTGATTCGATTTTAGATTCGTTAGGGGGTTCAAAATATTACACTAGTTTTGATTTAATAGCAGGATATTGGCAAATCGCTTTAGATGCAGAAACTAAGCATAAGGCTACAGTAATCTTAGACGATGGGAGAACGTTCACATTTGAACGTATGCCGTTTGGCTTATCATTTAGTCCAAATTGTTTTAGTCGCCTAATGAATTTGGTGTTAAAAGATAACGAACCAGGAAGGAAAAAAGATACCTTGGCTTATTTAGATGATGTAATTCTGTTTAATGAAAACTCGGAAGACCACTTGGTCGGACTTAGAAAAATACTGGAAAAGTTTGAAAAAGCAGGCTTAAAATTAAAACCAGAAAAGTTAAAAATAGTAGTACCAAAATTAGTATTTCTTGGACACCTGATAAACCAAGGTACTATTTCACCAAATCCAGAAAAATTTACAGTCATAGAAAATTTACAGCCTCCTAAAGATCAAAAAAGCTGCAGATCAGTTTGTGGGTTGTTAAGCTATTTCAGACGATATACTAAAAATTATGCCACAATAGCACAACCTTTGACGAACCTTTTGAAAAAATCAGGCAAATTCGAATGTCCAGAGGACGCAAAACAAGCGCTAAATGAAATAAAAAGGCAACTATTACTGGCGCCAATACTAAAACTACCAGATTTGTCACAAGACGTCTGTTTGCAAACAGATGCTTCGGGGTACGGTATAGGGGCCATATTATTAAACATAAATTCTGAAGGAGTAGAATCAATAGTTCAATACGCCAGTAGGTCACTGACGGAAGCAGAAAAAAAAATACTCGACAGTTGAAAGGGAGTGTTTAGCAGTTGTAGTATTTACAGAATATTTTCGACAATTTTTACTTGGAAAAAAATTTATTTTACGAATAGACCAAAAATCATTAGTTTGGCTACATACGATGCAAAATACTTCAGCCCGGCTGACACGGTGGATACTACGTCTGCAAGCATATTCATATACCCCAATATATATAAAGGGCCGTACAAGTATTTTACCAGACTATTTGTCACGAAATCCAGATAAGGAAGAAAATATGATAGCAACCATCCGGAACGAACTGGAAGGGGTAGAAATACTGTCTAATGAAAATATTTCGAAGCATCAAAATAAAGATGATTTTTGTTTAGCAATGAAATCCTTTTTATCAAAAGGAACGGAACTGCCAGAGCACTTTAAACATTTTTTAAAGGACTTAGATAATTTTGATCTGGACGAAAGTAAAAATCTTCTAGTAAGATACCATAGACCATCGCAAGAATATAGAAAAAATGACTTAAAAATTATTCCAGTAATTCCAAAATCTCTGGAAGGAGAAGTTTTACAGATGGCACATGCAATGATTGGCTGTCACTTGGGAGAAGCAAAAACTATGGGGAGACTGAAGGGAAATTTTTATTTTCCAAAAATGTACTCAAAAGTAAAAGCTTTTATACAAAGCTGCCAAGAGTGCGCCAAACAAAAGTCGCCACCAAAGACCCCTAGGGCTGAATTAGGTCAATACCCCACCCCTTCAGGGGTAGTAGAAATAATGTCAATAGACATTTGGCGATCCGGGGGAAGTTTACCAGTTTCCAGGAAAGGAAACAGGTGCGTACTAACCATAGGAGACCATTTTAATTCATATTTATACGCTTTTCCAATTAAAGATGAAAAGACAAAAACCATTGCGAAAGTTTTGGTCAATCGCCTATTTCTGGAAGACGGGATTTTCCCTAGAGTTTTACTTAGCGACAATGGGCCATGTTTTACAGCCAAATTATTAGACGAAATTACAGAATATCTGGGGGCTAGACGATGGTTTACTCCAATTGTTGTCAACAGCAGTATGTATCAATTTAAAACACCATTTAAGTTCGTTTCTCTGTGGCCCGTCAATTTCGGGGAAAACGACACTTTTAGCTAAAATAATTAAAAATTGTAATGAAATATTTTTTTGAAAAACCAAACGAAAATTTATTATTACTATAGTATTTGGCAAGATTCCTACGATCAAATAAAAGCTATTGCCACAGCCACGTCCATACCAATACAATTCATACGGGGACTTGACGTTTTCAATAGTACTGAACCAAACTCATGGCTGATTATTAATGATCTGGCTGAATCAATTGAATAGTTCTCACAAGAAATGCTACAACTGTTCAGTGTTCACTCTCATCATGAACACATTTCCATAACCCTAGTTCTACACAATCTGCTTCATCAGAGCTAGTGTATGAGAACCCTTGCTTTGAGTTGCACCATCTATATTATCTACCGAGTTGTTCGTGATTCTAGTTCTCTAATAACTCTCAATAAACAAATATATCCAGGTGCCCCCAAATTTCTACTTTCATCGTACAGCCAGGTGACAAGTAAGCCCTATGTTTACATTTTGCTAGATCTTAATCAGAATACACCCGAGGATCTACGCGTAGTCACAGATGTTTTCGAAAAAGAAATTAATGTATATCTTTCGGTGAACAGTAGAAAAGGGTATTAGTTTTCATCATGGCATTGAAAAAAATACACGAAAATAGACACTTATTTTCAGTTCTAGGCACTTCAAAACTCTCACTCTGGAAGGCCAGACTCAAACATGGCCTTGACAAAGAATTTATTAATCTAATATCTGAACTTTGTTTAAATTTAACTGAGGGCCCTGTACACTTCGCAGAAGGTGTTAGACAACGGAAAAAGCCACATCGTTCCACCGTCCGTGCCTTGGTTTGCAAAAAGGAAGGAAAAAATTTTTAAAGATAACGTCTCCTTCATGCGGGCGGTACCTTTTTTCACTTTTACTGCCAATAATCACAGGACTAGTAAACAGTTTCCTCTAGATGGCTCAACCCTATAAATTGACTCCAATAGAACTTGTCCTCTCACCCGTAGAACAGTTTGAATACAATCTAAGCAAATTCATTAATGATGAAAATATTGCCAATGATAAAAACCTAGTTTTACTTCAAGATGTACTGCATTGTGTGCACAAACATAGACCTTATCGGGACAGATCCGCCACCATTATAGATCCCCCCAAACAGGAAACATCTCCTCAAGATTCTGCAGCAGCAAAATCAAAGGAGAAGGAATTGAATTCCATAGTGACTTCAATTGGAAACCTATTGCCAATGACCTATCGAGAACAGAGTAAAAGAGTATTAACATATCTCATGTTGGAAAGTGGAGGTGATTATCAAGTTCAAATTGATAACACAGGGAAACGAATTATAATTCAGGGAAAAGGTTATAATCTACTTGATTTAATTTGTGATATGGTTACGAATCGTAAAGGACTTTTATCGTTTGACAATAATCTATGCACCTTTCTAAATGCATCAGTCCTTTCTAAGGACTGTTCTCGATAGGTCATTGGCAATAGGTTTCCAATTGAAGTCACTATGGAATTCAATTCCTTCTCCTTTGATTTAGCTGCTGCAGAATCTTGAGGAGATGTTTCCTGTTTGGGGGGATCTATAATGGTTGCGGATCTGTCCCGATAAGGTCTATGTTTGTCCACACGACGCAGTGCATCTTGAAGTAAAACTAGGTTTTTATCATCGGCAATATTTTCATCATTAATGAATTTGCTTAGATTGTCTTCAAAGTGTTCTACGGGTGAGAGGACACGTTCTATTGGAGTCAATTTATAGGGTTGAGCCATCTAGAGGAAACTTTTTACTAGTCCAAAAGTCTTATTGGTAGTAAACAAATTCTAAAGAAATTAAGAGAATATAGTAGAGGTGCCAGCCCTCTAACAACGCCAACAACAGCAACACCATTTAAAAAAGAAGAAGAAGAAGAAGACTTTAAATCAATCTTGGAAAAAACTAGCACTCCTAGCAGCAGCAATGATTTGATAAAGTCAACGATGATGATGGCTAGACAAAAGCAAAGACGTATTGATATCGACTCATCGTCACAAGCACCACCCTCCAGTGTGTAAAAGGGGAGTGGACATTACACTACGTGTTTACGTTCAAAATGGATGAAGTTTTAAAACATGTCTATGAATATATTGGTGAAGCGGGAAATCTCAGTTCCCCCACAACGCTTTCTAAATTTGTCTTTGACATAGGTGGCAGTATATTAAAAAATGCAAAAGAGTATCTAGAAAATGAACCAAGTTACACTCTGCATCGGAATCGCAGGCTTCGTGGCAAACAATATCGACAAACTAAAGCCTTTTCCCCCTGCATATAATTCAAACTGATCTTTTAACTCTAGATGAGATTCAACGGCGTCACAATACACCCTACAAATATATTCTAGTGGCAATCAGTGTCTTTAGTCCCTATGCATATCCCATTCCATTGCAATCAAAGAGAGGTGTTGAAGTTTCTCAGGCTTTAGAAAGTATTCTTGAACACGATTGCTATATAAAAATTCAATCGGATCGCGGTAGTGAATTTGTTAATCCTCATATGCAAAAGGTTCTATTGAAATATAATACAACGCTCTATCGTAGTCATAGTCCAATAAAGGCAGCATTGGCTGAAGGATTGATCGGAACGATTTGTCTATTAATTTCAAGATATTGCACGCTGAAAAATGCTGCTGCTTTTATTCATGATTTAGATAAAATCATGCAAAGACATAACCAACAACCACATCAATTCCTGTCCAATGTTAGCCGTCGGGAAGTTTATTGCAATGGAAATACATTTGACGCTTTTCTAAAGCAATATTCCAGTGAAAAAACGACAACAACAAAAATTTTGAAGAAGAAATTCAATGTTAGCGATGCTGTTCGAATTAATAGAACCACCAATATTTTTGAAAAGGGGAATTATTTATGAAACATTGAACTTTTTAAAGTGTCCAAAATCCTAGACACTGATCCCAGGACATATCGGCTGCGAGACACCAAAGATGATGAGATCCTCGGTGGTTTTTATGAATATGAACTACAAAAAGTTAGAAACAGTAGTGAAATTTATCAAATTGAAAAGATATCAAATAGCCGTACTTGCAGGGGCAAGATACAGTTGCTTGTTCGTTGGCAAGGATGCAACTCTTATTTTGATTCTTGGGTTGCAGTTAAAGAAATTAACAATGCCCGATGATTTCTATGTGATATTCATGTCGAATGTCTCCTACCCTTTCTACAATGATTAGAATAGAACAAGTGATTTTTGGACGAAACTCTCTCCCACTATCAAATTCGATGGCGCGTATGAAGTGGCTATTGTCGACTGTATTCTCAAAAATACATATGACATCCTGAGAAAAGATCGCAAATATGATATAAAAATTAGACCCTGTGATTGGCCGCCACCACCCAATAGCGGAAAAGCATAAAATTCCAAAGATCAATTGGATGGGTTAGCCATATGTTGAATTACCCTACGAAGAGCTCACCTGTATGAATGATTTATCTCGTTCTATCAATAAAACAATTTCCGCTCGTAAAAAATGAGCCTTTCATTTCAACTATTCAAAGGAAGAGGGCAAGATCTACATTAGTTCACCCATTTCCAATGAAAAGGTTAATCTCAATGATAATCTAAAAGATGTTCTTGGCTTTAAGTCCAATATAATCAATGGTAAAAGTGCTGGAAACACTAATTTTATTTTTGCTGACTACCCGCCTGCCTTCTCCACGGACACTTGTATATTTCTCTATGCTTCATTTGTTGAAACATCCAGAGCTGGGAATAGCAATGTCCCCCTCCTATGAGTTCTTGAACGAAAAACCAATCAAGAACATCTTCATCATTACAATATAAAGCATCTTCAGTGTATCCCCGTAAACATTTCCTATTTGGAACTCTGTCAGTTAACACTAAGAACTAAATTAGGTGATCCTCTAGCAATATCAAAAGGTTTGGCTGTGATTACATGCCATTTTGACCCGTCGTTGTCGGTGTTGAAAAAAACAAACAAGATGTCTAATAGAAAAGTGGTATGCATTTGTCCTGATATTGACTGCTAGGTTAATACTCTTGGCCCAAGACAACTGGGCAATGAAATGGACTATTACAAAGGTCGCTCATCATTATCTGGTTATGGTCTTGGCAGTTAGTTCGCTAAGCTGTTTCGCTCTGCACTACCTCTGGCTAGAAAATATATTGTACTGGCTGCGACAGATTTTGCATCCTCTACACTTTACGATTGGATCTCTGGCAAGGATTGTAAAAAAGGGCTTTGGAAAATCTTAGGTCAAGTGCACGAACCCTTGGTGAGCAATTGAAATATCACCAAAATGGAAAAGGCTTGAAATGGTTGAGAAACAGTGCACCACTCATCAGTCTCTACTCAGGTCAGAAACGAAAGACATAACCCCTGTCAAAGAAAAGAAGGAAAAAGACGACACATACAGTAAGCAGAAGAAGAAGCCCCAGGAAGAGAATTGTTGCATCGAAACTGGATTTCTTTTCATATACTGAACAATGGCATATCTATCGCAAAAGGATTCCCAAGCTTCCATTACTTCATCTTTAAATCTATTCAATGCAGAAAATATAGATGTGAGTGTAAAACATGGATACTATGAACAATTTTATCCACAACAACCCCTCTCCGATAATATCCACTTTTGAATTTATTCCAATGAAGACTTCTTTATGGACATGTCTTTGACATTTATAGATTTACAAATGATAGTCCGGAAATCCGACACTACATTGCGAGTTCGTGCTGATGGAATAGCCTATGAAAATTGTTTATCACATAATTTATTTCGTCAAATCAGTGACTACATAAATCGCACTTTGGTGAGCACTAGCAACAATTTCTCGAATTATACAAGCTATATGCAGTTCATGTTGATGACACCCAAGTCATACAAGGAATTGAGAGGCACCTCCAATGGATATGAATATATTACTGATACTAATTGTACAGATGCACTTAAAAATGCTGCAACTAGTGAATTACATCTAGTTGGAAAAATATATCATGAAATATTTAATATATCCCAATGGCTACCACCCAATATTAAAGAGGATATAAAATTGTCGCTTGCTCCATCCAATTTAATTTTACGAAAAGAACTTCCTACCAATCCTGATGTAACTCTCTCCCTTACCTCGGCAATACTACATGTACGAAAGCAGCAGGTTATGAGTACTGTTGCTTTGGCAGTGGAAAAACTGAGAGCCAGTGGAAATAATGTTAAACTACTTGTTCCTCATACTATCACCAATCAACGTCATATTGCCATAGGCTCACATACCTTCACCGACTCATCCTTTATCACTGGTGAAATTCCGTCAAAATTAGCATTGACATTTGTGAAAATCGCTAGTGCAATAGGATCGTGGACTGACTGCCCACATAAATTTGAACTGTTTGGGCTTTCATCTCTTTTCTGCAAAGTAAATTGAATCCCACTCTACAATCTATCTTTTGGTAAATCCTATAGGACATTGTATGAGTTGACAATGCAAACCCTAGATCATGATTCACAACTATTTGAAAATGGTATAACCGAAGAAATGTTCGCTAAAACACATGGTATCATTGTACTAGACATGTCTGGCACCCAGTATATAAGTATAGTACGAACGGGGAGTGTGTGTTTAGAGTGTACATTTGCCGACCCATTACCTGAGAGTATTACACTAATCTCGCTAAATCCATTTGAAACCTTTTGGGAAGTAGCTCCTGAAGGCAGTGTTCTAATAGACCTTGCATCATGAAGACCAGTCAAATAATCAATGTATTTAATTTGGACCCCTACATGTCTAAATACAGATCCTATTGTCTGTTCTCGGACTTACTGGGAAAAATTCAAAGTTTTAACAATACCCTAATCATTGTTAATAGCAGTCCAACGACCGTGAATACCGACCATTGGTTGTGCATGTTTCAAACAATGAAGACGATTTAATTTTTTGATCCTCTCAGGCTACCCTATACATTCTACACTCCACATATCAGCAACTATATTGTGAGCAGTGGGAAAGCTATTTTTCAAAATCCTAAGAGAGTAGAGGATCTGACGACTAAAAATTGTGGTTTCCTTGCGCTACTATATTTCGTGTTCAGATTTCGCGGCTATACTTATAAGCAGTTTCTCAACATTTACGTAGACAGTCCACGTCTGAACGACTTTATGGTGGAAAATATCCTCTCAGACCAGTATAATATTGATTTTAGTGCCCTACGATTAAAGTGCTTAAAAAATGTATGAGAATTTTTTTATTAATAAAGAAAAAATGTATATATACAACAATGTCTTTATTCTACACTTTAGATTTCTCCTTCTTCTTCTTCTTCGATGTATAGGCAACGGTCGAGAACAAATAATGCTGGTATATCATTTGAATTCACTGTATATTGATCTTGATTGGCTGCAAAGTAAGGGTCACATTTTCTACAGTCCAATGTAACTTCACTCTTGTCGTATCTCTTTGTATAGTCAATTATACTATTTGCATTAGTATTGTGAAATTCACATGTTTAAATTTGTTTATTTGAAGCAATATCACATACAGTGTTTTCAAATGGTGAATCACAATCGGTAACCGACAAATAAAAATCACTAGGTTTATAGTCATAATAGGCAGTGTCGTTACAACGACTACGTAGAAACCAAATTGTCTTGTTACCCCAACAGTTGAATCGTAGACCAGATTCTTCCTCCCAAAATAATTTAAAACCAGGACGATACCAATCTCATAGAAATAAACTAAAATCACGTTTAGGGTTCTTTCCAATCATACCGAGATAAGTATTCTCCCACTGATCACATTTGTCACAGTGGCAAATGGAGCATAGTTCCTCTCTAGGGTGAGAGTCACAAATCTCATCAAGACATGAATTACAACCTTTAATTTGTACTGCATATCCTCTATGCAATCTACATGGATTGCATAATTTGTACTTTTCATTATAGTCATCAATAATTTTACAATTCTCACATGGTGACCAACTGCCAAGAGTGTACATATATAGTGGACATGTATAGAACGTTTTTGGTTTCCTATGTCAACTCTCTCACAGCTAAAAAGAAACTAATCCGAGTTCGATAAATTCAGAGGGTGATGGGAGAGGAAAAACTCTGTGACGTTACATAACCTATTTCGAAGGAGGAGCCATCTACATAGAATCAATGGCAATGTTTTCAAAAGTATATCTATGATAATATTCTGCTTTGTTTCATTTAATATATCAATAAATTGAGTAACAGCATTTGAGTCACGTCGTAAAAACTTCATACAATAGTCCAATGGGGGAGAATCATTCCCCATTATCTTGTCAAGTGTTCCCTGTGAGAATATCTTCCGTTGAAGTGATAACTCGAGAAAATCGTCATCTAGAATCAAATGTTTTTCCATAATCACAAGATTTGACCTTATTCTCTCTTTCTCAAATTTATTCATTTTTAATCCTAACACTCTCACTGCTGACTCTAGACTAACCACGATTCGTTCTACTTCAGGGATATTCGATAAACCAAAAAAATCTAACAAAAAGAAAGGCAACATTTTCGATTTCGAAACAATTTTATTGTGTGTGATCATACAGTAATAATATATATATTACACATATACAATTATTGATACAACTTATTGTCCTCTATACACTTCACTATTGCATTTAAAGCACTCTGAAGTCTATTAACATGTGCTGTATCAACTTTTGCAGCGAAGCATAATTGATCATCCATTTTAAATTTGCTCAAAGATAACACATGTCTTGCATATACTTCATCCCATTCAACACAAAGCCGTGATCCTCTCGTGATTTCTACCACAATGTTTGGTGCTCTTGTATCATTGCTGCTGCTACCAACTCCACTATCAACTTCTAATAGTGTAAACATTTCCCTCATTATGGCAAATATACCTCAATGAATAAATAAACGAGTAAAGTCAAACTGTTCTCACTCCTTGAATTCTATTCTCAAACTAAGAACAACTATACTGAAAATCCTTCCTTATATTCACTACGTCATTCCCCACTGTATTCAATACACTTAGAAACATCTCTGATTAGCCTTGAAAAAGGATGTGGTTTTGTACTCGTAGGATTATATCCCTCTGATTGGCTGTCATCTTGTACTCACATTATTCTACCTCGTTGGGGTCAATGATCTTGTACTCGTTGTGCCTCCTCACCGCTTCCTACTGCTGTAACGTTGCCTTTATAAAGGCCATTAGGCTTCTTCAATGAAGGATGTTTCCTTGGGGGAAGGGACATTTCTATAAAGGGGGTGCCGGATTTCTCAGCATTATTTAAAAACGACCAGAAATTAAATAAGAAAAATTATTTTTTTCAACTGAAAGTAAGGAGCAACATTAAAACTTAAGACGAGCAGAAGATAATACGTATATGAGGCGGTTTCATCCCTAGTCAATACCTCAACCTTTACGCTAAAGTTCTTTTTAGTACTTTCAAAAGAGCTATCTATTCTGATTAACCGGCCTTTGCGAGTCAAGGACTTGTGATTCGAACAAAATTCGAACTTTAGCGTAAAGTGCGAGGTATTGACTAGGGGGAAAATTACCTAATATACGTTATAAAAACATACGAATATAGAAGTTCGGTACGTAAGTTAATTCGTAAGTTACGTCAGAACAAAATTTCGAGAAAGCCATTTAGCCAAAAAAATAATAATATGTAAATTTCTTTTTAATTATTCATTTACGGTAAGCCAAAATCAAAGCTGCATTAATTCAAAAACGTTCAGAAATTAAATAAAAAAACAAGTTTTTTAAACTGAAAGTAAGGAGCGACATTAAAACTTAAAATGAACATTTATTATTCCGTATGTGAAAGGGGATGTCCCCTCCTCTACACCTCGCTCTTTACGCTAAAGTTAGTAGGGAGGCCTCAGGAGGTACTGATCTAACATAATTTATGCATGTTTTTATGGTTTTTGTCACTGAGAATGAAAAAACTGGATTTTTCTCACTTGAAAAAACATGGTTTTTTCTCACTTTTATGGATGTTTTTTGGATGGTTATGAGTGTTAGTCGATTTATTTTTTGTTTTTCATGGATGTCAACAGCAATTTATGCATGTTCTTATGGTTTTTGTCACTGAGAATGAAAAAACAGGATTTTTCTCACTTTGATGTATTTTCAAGGTCGATTTATTTGTTGCTTCCAAGTGTAATGACACTGGGGTGAAGTTTGCACATGCGCATTAACGGGGAAGAGATGTATTGATCTAGGACTCGAGGGGGAAATGGATTTCTGAGAAATTGATTGCGTAACCGAGGGGGAAGTGGATTTCTGAGAAATTGATTGCGTAATCGACTAGGACAAATAAATTTCCGAGAAATTGATGTACATAATCGGTGGGGGAATGTATTGATCCGATAACGGGAAACAGGATCACATGTCTCCTTCAAAGCCAATCAGGGAGTCGGTTACATCTCCTTCTAAGCCAATCAAAGGACTCGAGGGGGAACTGGACTTCCGAGAAATTGATTGCTTAACCGGAGGGGAAGTGGATTTCTGAGAAATTGATTGCGTAATCGACTAGGACAAATGAATTTCCGAGAAATTGATGTACATAATCGGTGGGGGAATGTATTGATCCGATAACGGGAAACAGGATCACATGTCTCCTTCAAAGCCAATCAGGGAGTCGGTTACATCTCCTTCTAAGCCAATCAGGGAGTCGGTTACATAAGGTTTACCATTACATCACAATTCGCCCTTGAGATTTCGTATATAACGGACATGCGTTGTGATTAAACTCTCATAAAGTTCTATGACACCATGGATAAAACATTGAACATTGACACGGAAGCTTCATCTACAATCATTAACAATGTGAGATCTATTTACTGAATTTTCATACTTTATTTTCAAATAAAATTAAAAATAGTCCCACTCCAGTAAATTCAAGGTATATCCCCCCCCCCCACACAATACAAACTCCACTATATGTTGTTTATACTCGCTAGAAAGTGTAAAATATGCTCTTTTTTATCATGTAAACCTCCCCCCTCCCCCCGCTGTTTACGACTTTAATTCTTCCAATGGAAATAACTACGTTTTTGTTAAATTCTGTATCTTACCTAAAAGTAACTGTCAACTTTTCTGTCAACTCTTAATATACTGATTCCCTCTTATGACTTAAGCATTTCCGCAAAGATTTAAAACCTTATTTATTCATATCTGTCATATACATCCTGCTTCTTAATCCTTACGATAGCGGCTTAGCCAAAAGGTTTCTCTGAGAAGATACTTTTCCAGTCCAATTAAAAACATCGATTTATAATGTGAGTTCTATTTAGTAAATTTCCTAGGTTATTTCCAAATAAAATCATTTTACATAGTCACCCCTCCAGTAAATTCAAATTCAGGTAACCCCCCCCCACAATACAAAATTCACTATGTGTTGTTTATACTCGCTAGAAAGCGTAAACTACGCTCTTTTTTACCATGTAAACCTCCCCCTCCCCCTCTCTTTACAAATTTAATTCTTCCAATAGAAATTACTATGTTTTTTGAACTCTCTTTTGACAGCCAATTTCCGTCAACTCTTAATATACTCTGACCCCATTATAACCCTAAACCGTGAAGATTTAAATAGGGAATAATTAGCTGACACCCCACAAATGCACTTCCTGCTTGTTAATTCACTTGAATTACGTTAGCGGTTTAACCAAAGGTTTGACTGAAACCTTTGGGATACTTTTTGATCAAATTAACGTCATAGCTTCTTCTTCACAAATTTTACTTTTGCTTTACTGAAAAGGGAGAGGGGCTTTCTTCTGTAAAAACAGGGGGGGGAGATTGTTAAGAGGGGATGGGTGTCAGTTTCATGTAATATTAATTTTCCATTTTAAGTATTCAGTGTTTATGTGGGGGGGGGCTTAGGGTTGCAATGCCTCGCTTCTAACATCTTCATTGTAAAGTAAAAACAAACTGTTTCTTCGCGTGAAAAGTAAGGGGCCGGGTTTTCTAAGAAAAAGATACATAGCTTTATTATGCGTAAATTGAATAGCATTTGATTTCTGAGCCTAGTATATTTCTCGCAAATTTTTACTTTTTGCTTTACTGAAAATGGGAGAGGAGGCTTCTTTGTGATAAATGCATTCTAGACAAAATTATGGTTAGGGGGGAGGCACTAATTTTTCTTCTGTAAAAAAAGGGGAATCATTTTTTCAATACTAAATTTTTTCTTCTTTTTAAGGACAATTTTGAAGAATGTGTGCCCCCTCCTGTAAAAAGAGCAAGGGGTGATAATAAAACCCCTGCGAAGGCGACAGTTGTGCAGTATGGCCGCTGGCCGAGGTCCTCCAGACAAGTGATGTCTGCCCAAGTCCAATCCAATCAGGAACCAATGCAGCCTGCCAGTGACATCGCCGTCGCCGCATCTGTGCAAGCCGTAATAGCTGAAGCATCCAGGGGCACGCTTTACCAGCCCCTGTATCCTCCATGCAAGCTGCTTCGCCAGGGCCTTCAAGAACTGACGCATATATTCAAGGTCAGGACGTTGCCCTCCAGCATGCATTGCCATGGCATTCAAGAACTGCCACGTCTATTTCAGATCGTGAGGTTGCCCCCAATCATGCTTTGCAAGGGCATTCAAGAACTGCCACGTCTATTTCAGATCGTGAGGTTGCCCCCATCATGCTTTGCCATGGCCTTCAGGCACACAAGTGCAGCCGGAATATAAAAATGTAAGCATTTTTACCCGCTACTTCCTACCTGGATATAGAAATATCTAAACAAACCTATTTTTCAACCTAATACAAGCTTGTCGAAGACATTAAAATGTTATTTTCGCTATAATCCCTCCCCACACTACTTGTCTTAAGTTTCACTGCTCCCTCCCCTCAGAGATACCTAAATATAATGTTATTATTTTTTGCTTGTCAAAGAAACCGCTCTTTTTTTCTACCACCTTATTTTCTCTGCCTACTGTAGACATCTTCGCTATCTTTTCAACCACATAATAATATTTTTAGCTAATTTCTAGTTTACTGTTAGAGATTCCATTATCTCACCATTTGAAACTAATAATGCTATTTTTCGCAATAATATTATAGTTTTAAAGGGAACTTAGAAGTAAGCCATTCATTTCATCACAGTAAAAGCGTGTCAGAGATATTAAAAGACATTGTTCCCCCTTTTAAATTAGGTCAATTATTGTATAGATTCAGTCAGCTGAATTCGATTAGCGAAGCCAATAAAGTCACTATATCCTGGACATAATTTTCCCATAGTAAAATCTTCACGTTATAAAACTGCATTATTTAAAAACAATTTTCAATCGGAAAGAGAAGTATATGGCCTGAAGGAGTTAGGCTATCAAGTAAAGACCCCAGTTTTTTTTCAAGGCAGATATAGAGTATTAATATGAACTTTTTTTGAGGAGTTGTTTGAACAAAATCAAAACCTTCTATGTCATCTTGTATTAAGTTGGAACTATCAGAATATATGGTGTAAACTGAGCACATGTAAATAATAATCCAATTTTTAAAAATAGGGATGATTTAGACACTTTGACAATAAACTATTTTTCTTTTATAGATTACATTGGTTCCATATGATCTGTCCCCCCCACCAACTGAAGAAAGAAGTACTGAACTCATTGAAGGGGCAAGGGAATTTCATGAAATTCACGACAATGAATCGCCAACTATCAACGAATTGCATGGTATCGTTAATTCTCTAGAAATTCCAGATAACATTGATGATTTTTTAACCGATTATTTTAATGTTAATAATAGCGCAGTTGAGCAAGGCAGTGTAGCTAATTCAGATTCGGACTTTCCATTGCTAAGTCCAAATACACTAAAAATCTTATGCGATTTCGTCAATGAATTAACAGGGAACCCTCCCCCCACTGATTACACACTTCCACTTCAAACAACTGAAGTGGCTTCCCATGGCTCTATTATTGAACAACGTGGGGGAGGGGGTGGTGATAATATACATGAGGGGGAGGATGGAATGTCTTCAAACAATCCTCTTGATGAACAATGTGGGGGAGGGGGTGGTGATAATATGCATGAAGGGAGGGGGAGGGTAATATTCAATTTACATCCTTTCCTGACTTTCAGCTCTCAAACTCAATTTTAAACACAATATTTGTCTACACTGCAACTTTTGGGGATCCTTTTAATTCGCTTTTGGGTGGTAATTTTGTGTTTGACCCTGTAGAAATTGTTCATGAATATGTAGATAGAATTCGTGCACTGCTAGTAAACCATATTCAGTTGTGGGGAGGTAGGGATTCAATTAATGTTTCTATTGTTTTAAATGTGTTTTATTTAAATGAGAGAAAAAGTGAGGTTTACATCATTATATACACACCGAGATGCGAGCGGTCTATCCACATTTAGATAATTTTGAGGGTGTTTTTATGGACTGGATAGATCACATTATTACGCATCTCGAGAATTATAGTGAAAACGGAAGTGGGTATGTAGTTTTATTTGTTGAAAATTTAAGCGTTAATATCTGTAAATTAAAAAAAAAATTATTTTAAGAGGGGGAGTGGGCCGAGGGCTATAGTTTTAAAATATAATCTCGATTTAGTAGGTTGTCAAGGTTTCCAGTGAATCTGTTTTGAAACAGCTCAAAAATGTTTCAAGTACTCTTTCCTCATATCAGCATTTCAGCCTCTAGCAGATGACGCTACAAAGACGAATTTAGATCATTGGGCTGTGCATGGGAAGGAGGGGTCCGATTTTCCCATTGTAGATTTTTCTTGTTTAGAGGGGAAATACCCAGTAACGCTCAGGTCTATTGGTATTTTTGAAAGGGCCAGTGCCCATTTAAATATCGGCGTTATTGTGGTTCAATACGAAACCGAATTTGAGGATTGGATTCGTTCTAAAAAGAAGGGGGTGGTGTTCCCAGTAAGAGGCCCGTCGATTGAATTGGTTAAGCACTGGGTATGGTTGTTGTACACACCACCTAGTGAACCCAATGCAATTGGGTTCATTTCAACCCAATTACAGACATCAGTAGAGTTCTGGGGGAGGGTAAGAATAAGGGGGTCCGTTTCTACTGTCCGACATGCCTGTCATGATTTTGGACAGAATTAAAGTTACAAAATCATATGAAGCATTGTAGACGGCATGGCTACCAGTCAGTGAAAACGATTTCAGGGGATAGGGCCATTTTACGCTTTAAAAATTTTCAAAACACCCTCCTCCAGAGCAATAAAATCTCTTTGGATTGTGAAGCGAAGCTAGTGGAAGTGAACGATCCTTGATTTCCAAATCGAATCAAAGAACATCGAGCTATTGCAGTCTCCTACGCTCACGCGCAAAGAGACAGTTCTAACACTATGCAGCTGTTAGAAATAGTTGAAACGTTGGATGAGGGAGTTTTCATGGTCAAGGCATTTACTAAATCAATTGGCACCGCTAATGGCGCTATTTCTCGTTTGAGAAATACCCATTATCCAATGTTTTTGTCTGCAGAGGATCATCTCGCGATTAAAAATCAAAAAATATGTTGGGTTTGTAAGGGGGAGTTTGAAGAGGGGGATAAGGGGAAAGGGAAAAGAGGGGGAAAGGGGAAAGTCAGAGACCAAAATCACTTGTGGCAGGAAATATCCTCTGGGGGTAGTAATTTTAGAGGGGTAGCGCATCAATCGTGCAATATAAACGTTAGCCAGCAGTTTTTTATTCCAGTTTTTATTCATAATTCATATTATGATTTAAAATTTATTTTACCGGCACTGGCACGTATGCAGAGGGAGGGAGGGGGAGTAGATAGTCCATGGGTAAATAATTCATTTACCTATAACATCATTCCAAAATCAGCAGAGAAGCTCTTGCTTCTTGAGTTGAAATGGCAGGTAGTAAATAATGGGAATACGTGCTGGAATAAAATCAGGTTTTTGGATTCTTTTAGTTTTTTTTCCCAATGCATTAAGTCAATTGATACAAGTGCAGAAAAGTGACAACTTTGATAGTTTTCCTTTGCTTAAACAGCACTTTCCAGACAGTGAAATGTATAACCTATTAACCTGTAAAGGTGTATATGCATACGACTATTACTGTTCTGGCGCTCACTTAAGCAAGGTGAAACTCCCTCCAACTGAGGCTTTCTATAATTCACTCACCAACAGTGAATGCACAGCCGAAGAATATGAATTTGCCAGGAAGGTGTGGGCTAAGGGGGATTGTAAAAATTGGTAGGATTATTGTAGACTGTACTTAGCCAGTGACGTTTTAACTCTGTTAGATATTTTCTGCAAGAACACAGACCAAATCTATTCAGAGTTTGGACTAGATATAGGATATTATTTTTCCACACCACATTTGGTGATGGACTTGATTTTGCAAATTAGTAGGGAGGAAATAGGCTTAATAACTGATGTAGATCAACACCTTTTTGTAGAAAGATCAATGAGGGCTGGGTATGTTTTTCATGGGGATCGCGTTTTGTCAACCGATCCAAGCGGAAAAAACAGCACCGGTGCAAAGTCAAATGCACTGTTCTTGGACATGAACTCATTATACCCCTCGGCAGTGTCTCAATACTCTTTGCCGTGTGGTAACAATAAATGGCTTGAGAATCCTTGTGAGTTCCCCGACATTAACACTGTCGAGGACAATGGGCCACAAGGATGGTTTTTCGAAAATGATGGTCACATTCCATTGGCCCTTCATGATTCAGTCATAGATTTTGTTTTTCCCTGTATCAATCGACCAGTGACTAGGGACTCGCTGAGCCCCTACAATCGATCATTGGTTGAGGATATGAGGACGCACTGGACCCCCTCTAAGCAAAAACTTATATCAGATCTGGACCCTAAAGAGAATATCGTTGTTCATCATGTGCTTTTTCATTGGATAGTGAACAATGGTTTCAAGATCACCAAAATGCATAGGGTCCTGCAATTCAATCAAAAACCCTACTTAAAGACGTTTATCGACACTTTTGTTGATAAACGCTCTCGGGCAAACACTAAAGTAGAGAAGGAAATGTACAAACTCATTCTAAATTCAGCGTTGGGCAAAATGTGTGAAAGCGTACGGAACAGATTTCGTTGCGACGTCGTGACTGACCATCAAGAGTGTGCACGAATTATTGCAGACCCCAATTTTACATCGTTCACGAGCATAGAGACAAGCATGGTTCTTCTACACAGGAAAAAGAGAAATGTGCTACTGAACAAGAATATAGCAGGAGGTAGTTCAGTACTTGAAATTGCCAAGAAGCTCATGTTGTCGTTTTTTTACAATGTGTGCAAGGTGCAATGGCCAAGGGAGGGGGAGGTTCATGTTTACTATGGGGATACAGATTCTCTGCTGTTAAAAGTAAAAACCGGGGATTTATTGGGGGATTTAGAAAATGGGGAACACATCAGCTCGCGGATGGATTTCACCAACTGGAATCTGTCCCTCTATCCCGAGTTGGTGAAGCGTCAAGCTCCCAATAAACTACTAATGTTAAAATCAGAGACGGGGAGTGATTTGATATCCAAGGGGATGTTCCTGGGTCCTAAAGTTTATTGCGTCGAAACTCATAACAGGGATGTAAAGCAGGCGTGTAAAGGGGTGCCTACACATTTTGCAAAGAACAATTTCAACATGAGTGTTTACAGAGACTGTGTAGAGAGTAGCCTAGTGCTGAGAGCACAAGTGCTTGCAATTCGCTCTCTACAGTATAAAAATTATACTGTAAGAGTGGAAAAGAATGCAATGTCATGTATATCCGACAAAGTCTTTGTGCTCGAGAATGGTGTAAGTGTACTACCCCAAAGTCACTACCGTATTTCAGACCGGGCTGAATGTATAGACTATCGCAATCAACTTGGTCTGGATAAATTAACCTAACTTAACCCAAACCTGACCTCACCCTAACCTTTCATAAATTAGCTTAACCTAAACCTGTAGCAGCAGTGACGGTGACTATTGTTTACATTTTTACCCCGGGGGTGGGGGGTGGGGGGTCCCTGCCGCGGTCGGATTTCGCTCCGTGGCTCCCGGGGGGTGGGTCCCGCCCGTGGCCTGTTTTCGGCCCTGCGGCTCCCCAGACGGTAAAGGCTATTAAATTCATAATGTTCAACTGTGCTATTTTAAGTTCATGTTCGTGTTCATGTTAAGTTTTTTACAAATAGTGTGCTAATGTACAAAAAGTGATGTTGTGTGTGTTCTTGCTGAACAAAAATGTGTGTACTATTCTTGAAAAACAAAAAGTGTTTTTTTTATGACAATAAGTGTTGTACATATAGTGTCGTTTTTCTTGTTATACAAAAAGTGTTTTTATAATAAATGTTGTTCATGTTTGAACTAATTGAGTTTTGTTCTTGTTGAAAAAGTGTTCTTATGTCGAATAAATAAATGAAATATTGTTGTTGTTGCTCTTGTACTAGATAGATCTATGGGAAAATTATATAGTCATTAGACAAGTATGGTTTACAGTTAGTTGCAGTTTGACTGTTGTCAACAGCAGCAGCAGTATGTATCAGTTTAAAACACAATTCAGGTCGTTTCTGTGTGGTCCATCAATGTCTCGGAAAACGACACTTTTAGCTTAAATAATTCAAAATTGTAATAAAATGTTTTTGGAAAAACCAAAGAAAATTTATTATTGCTATAGTATTTGACAGGAGTCCTAAGATAAAATAAAAGCTATTGCCACACCCATACCAATACAATTCATACGGGGACTTGATGTTTTCAATAGTATTGAACCAAACTCGTGGTTGATTATTGATGATTTGGATGAATCCATTGAACAATTCCCACAGGAAATGCTACAGCTGTTCACTGTTCGCTCTCATCATGAACAGATTTCCATAACCCTAGTTCTACACAATCTGTTTCATCAGAGCAAATGCATAAGAACCCTTGCTTTGAATTGCACCATCTATATTATCTATCGAGTTTTTCGTGATCCTAGCTCGCTAATAACTCTCAATAAGCAAATATATCCCGGCGCCCCCTAAATTTCTGCTCTCAGAGTACACTCAGGCGACAAATAAGCCCTACGGCTACATTTTGCTAGATCTTAATCAGAGCACACCCGAGGATCTACGTGTAGTCACCGATATTTTCGACAATGAAATTACAGTATATCTACCTATGAGTAGTAAAAAAGGTCATTAGTTGAAATCATGACACTGAAGAAACTACATGAACATAGGCATTCATTTTCTGTGTTAGCCACTTCAAAGCCATAACTAAAAATAAACTAACTAAAACTAAACAAAACTATACTAAAATATAAACTAGAACATTAAAATAAAACAAAACTAAAACTCCAAACTAAACTCTAGCTAAAATTCTAAAGTAAAACGAAAACTCTTAACTAAAAAAAAACTAAAAGTAAACTAAAACTCAAACTAAAACTCTTAGGTAAAACTCTAGCTAAACTAAAACTCTAATCTAAAACTAAACTAAAACTAAACTAAAAAAATAAAGGTAATATATAAACTTAAAATAAACTAAAAATCTAAACTAAATAACTAATAAAATAATAAACTAAAAATCTAAACTAAACTAAACTAAAACTAAACTAAACTTCTAAATTAAAACTCTAATTAAAAATCTTAAATAAAACTCTAGCTAAATTAAAACTCTAAACTAAAACTAAACAAAAAAACTAAACTACTAAACTAATTAAAATCTAAACTACTAAACTAACTAAAATTCTAAACTAAAACCAAACACTAATCTAAAGCTAAACTAAATTAAACTGAAAATCTAACTAAAACTCTAAATAAAACTAAACATTAAACTAAAACTAAACTAAAAAACTAAACTACTAAACTAACTAAAATCTAAACTACTAAACTAACTAAAATTCCAAACTAAAACTAAACACTAATCTAAGACTAAACTAAATTAAACTGAAAATCTAACTAAAACTCTAAAATAAAACTAAACATTAAACTAAAACTAAACTAAAAATCTAAACTAAACTAAACTAAAACTAAACTAAACTGCTAAATTAAAACTCTAACTAAAACTCTTAAGTAGAACTCTAGCTAAACAAAAACTCTAATCTAAAACTAAACTAACTAAAACTAAACTAAAAATAAAGGTAATAAATAAACTTAAAATAAACTAAAATCTAAACTAAACAACTAATAAAATAATAAACTAAAAATCTAAACCAAGCTAAACTAAAACTAAACTAAACTTCTAAATTAAAACTCTAATTAAAACTCTTAAATAAAACTCTAGCTAAGTTAAAACTCTCAATTAAAACTAAACTAAAAAACTAAACTACTAAACTAACTAAAATCTAAACTACTAAACTAACTAAAAATTCTAAACTGAAACTAAACACTAATCTAAAACTAAACTAACTTAAACTGAAAATCTAACTAAAACTCTAAAATAAAACTAAACGTTAAACTAAAACTAAACTGCTAAATTAAAACTCTCACTAAAACTCTTAAGTAAAACTGTAGCTAAACTAAAAATCTAATCTAAAACTAGACTAACTAAAACTAAACTAAAAATAAAGGTAATAAATAAACTTTAAATAAACTAAAAATCTAAACTAAATAACTAATAAATTAATAAACTAAAAATCTAAACTAAAATAAACTAAACTAAAACTAAACTAAACTTCTAAATTAAAACTCTAATTAAAACTCTTAAATAAAACTCTAGCTAAATTAAAACTCTAAACTAAAACTAAACTAAAAAACTAAACTACTAAACTAACTAAAATCTAAACTACTAAACTAACTAAAATTCTATACTAAAACTAAACACTAATCTAAAACTAAACTAAATTAAACTGAAAACCTAACTAAAACTCTAAAATAAAACTAAACATTAAACTAAAACTAAACTAAAAATCTAAACTAAACTAAACTAAGCTAAAACTAAACTAAACTGCTAAATTAAAACTCTAACTAAAACTCTTAAGTAAAACTCTAGCTAAACTAAAACTCTAATCTAAAACTAAACTAACTAAAACTAAACTAAAAATAAAGGTAATAAATAAACTTAAAATAAACTAAAAATCTAAACTAAATAACTAATAAAATAATAAACCAAAAATCTAAAACTAAACTAAACTAAACTAAAACTAAACTAAAAAACTAAACTACTAAACTAACTAAAATCTAAACTACTAAACTAACTAAAAATTCTAAACTAAAACTAAACACTAATCTAAAACTAAACTAAATTAAACTGAAAATCTATCTAAAACTCTAAAATAAAACTAAACGTTAAACTAAAACTAAACTTAACTATTAAACTAAAACTAAACTCTAGTTAAAAACGCTTAACTAAAACTGAACTAAAACTAAACAAAATATAAACTATAACACTAAACTAAAACTAAACTAAAAAATCTAAAGTAAACTAAACTAAAACTAAACTAAACTACTAAACTAACTAAAAATTTAAACTGTCTAACTAACTAAAACTAAACTCTAAACTGTAAACTACTAAACTAAACACTAAACTAAACTATAATAAAATCTAAACTACTAAACTAACTAAAAATCTAAACTACTAAATTAACTAAAACTAAATTCTAAACTCTAAACTACTAAACTGACTAAAAATCTAAACTATAACTCTAACTAAAACTCTTAACTACTAAACTAACTAAAACTCTAAACTAAAACTAAATTCTAAACTTTAAACTACTAAACTAACTAAAAATCTAAACTATAACTCTAACTAAAACTCTTAACTACTAAACTAACTAAAACTCTAAACTAAAACTAGACACTAATCTAAAACTAAACTAAACTAAAACTAAACTAAGCTACTAAATTAAAACTCTAACTAAAACTCTTAAGTAAAACTCTAGCTAAAATAAAACTCTAATATAAAACTAAACTAACTAAAACTAAACTAAAAATAAAGGTAATAAATAAACTTAAAATAAACTAAAAATTTTAAACTAAATAACTAATAAAATAATAAACTAAAAATCTAAACTAACCTAACCTGCAATCCTCTTCCGCTAATATTTCCGGCTCCCTGATTGGCTTAGAAGGAGACACGTGATCCTGTTTCCCGTTATCGAATCAATACATTCCCCCACCGATTATGTAAATCAATTTCTCGGAAATTCATTTATCCTAGTCGATTACGCTATCAATTTCTCGGAAATCCACTTCCCCCTCGGTTACGCAATCAATTTCTCAGAAATCCACTTCCCCCTCGAGTCCTAGATCAATACATCTCTTCCCCGTCAATGTGCATGTGCAAACTTCACCCCAGTGTCTTGACACTTGGAAGCAACAAATAAATCGACCTTGAAAATAAATCAAAGTGAGAAAAATCCTGTTTTTTCATTCTCAGTGACAAAAACCATAAGAACATGCATAAATTGCTGTTGATATCCATGAAAAACAACAAATAAATTGACTAACACTCGTAACCATCCAAGAAACATCCATAAAAGAGAGACAAACCATGTTTTTTCAAGTGAGAAACATCCTGTTTTTTCATTCTCAATGACAAAAACCATAAAAAAATGCATAAATTATGTTAGATCAGTACCTCCTGAGGCCTTCCTACTAAAATTTTTTATTGTTTTAAAAAATGAAGTTGTGAGACAGAGTCAAACCTTACGTAGAGAGCGAGGCGTTAGTAGTAACCTACCTATTGATGGAAACGGGGCAATGAACGGGACAAAAAACCTACAAGCCTGAGGCATGGATTTGTGTGCAGTGTTACACCTAAACACCTTACCAGGTGCAGTCACCTATTACTACGAACGGTACATGTCTTACCAGACAGGTTTCTGAGGCAACACCCGTTTTCTGGTTCATTCATAGATGTATAGGGGATTACACAAGAATCTGTGTATAGTTAACAACTAATGTTTTTGAAAAGGGTAATTACTTGTAGGTTCAATAGCCAAATTTAACTTCCGTTGGTTAAGAATGCGTCACGGGTAATTAAAGAATGAGGAACGGAATGTATCAACTATACAAAGAATATGCGCAGATACGTAATAGATTTGACGCCTACAAGAGATCTTGGTACAAGGTATTCAATAGCATAATGGGCTCTATATCATTTTGCGTAAAGGCTAACTAAATTTGCGAAAAATAGTATAGCATTTGCGAATTGGACTCTATGAATGATCTTAAATGGTGATTGAATAATAGGGGTGAGAATGATCTCAATTGGTGATCGGATTGTATGAAGATGGTAAAAAAGGGTTAAATTGATTACCAGTTAAGGTAAGCCCGAAGGGGTTGTTAACTCAGGCCATTTATTATAAATTTGGAAGAGCATCAATCTACGAAAACGATTAACGATGAGAAGATGACCTTGTGAGTTGACCTAGATTTACTTCCCCGATGTGTTCTGTATAATACACAAGTACCGTTTTAACAGTGTTGTCAATATAAAATATGGTCTAACGTTATAGTATACTAAAAAGCTGATGCTAATAGAGATGTAGATTTCAAGAAAAGAATTTTAATAATGAAATTTAGAACAACCCTTAGAAATCCTTGCAAATCAAGTAGTGAGGTGTATATGAGCATGAACTGTCAAGGATCATAAGCACAAATGACCCTAACCACCAGAGACATCAACCTCCCAAGGTCCTTTACCTCAACCTCCAAGGGGCTCCCTCTCCCAACTTTTTGGCCTCCTCCCACCATTTTTTTATGCTTTGTTTTTTGAAGTTTTTTTTGAATTTTTTTTATTTTTTTTAACATGGTATTTTTTTCAACTTTTTTTTACATCTCTAAGAATGACATGAAACATACTTAAACCATAAAATAAATCACATTTAATATTTTCCAAATTCAAAATGAGAATGATATAGAAATGATAGTCGTGACTTTTACTATTAGAAAAATATTATTGTAAGAGCACTTTTTTTTTCGACTAAATTTTTTTTGGACTTCGAAATTATTCAAAAATTTTTTTTATTGACATCATTTGTCAGATACGTCGGATAACATTGACAAAATCTATGTATTAGAATGAATAAATTCTTTATCAACATCTTTTGTCGGATACATTGGAGAAAATTGACAAAATCTAAATATCAGATTAAATAAATTCTTTATCAGCATCCATTGTCAGATATGTCGGATAACATTGTCAAAATGTAAGTATCAGAGTGAATAAATTCTTTATCAACTTATTTTGTTGGATACATCGGATAACACTCACAAAATCTAAGTATCAGAGCCAATAAATTCATTATCATCCTCATTTCTCAGATACATTGGATTAAATTGACAAAATCTAAGTGGCAGAGTGAATAAGTTTTTATCATTATCTTTTGTCAGATATGATTGATAAAATTGAGAAAATATAGGCATCAGAGTGAATAAATTCTTTATCAATGTCTTTTGACAGATACGTTTGGTAACAATGACCAAATCTA
Source organism: Artemia sinica (assembly GCA_027921565.1). NCBI lineage: Eukaryota > Metazoa > Arthropoda > Branchiopoda > Anostraca > Artemiidae > Artemia > Artemia sinica. The sequence continues at coordinate 19,059,005 of CM051275.1, forward strand.
AGTATCATAGTGAATAAATTCCATATCAACTTCTTTGTCAGATATATAAGTATCAGAGTGAATCAATTCTTCATCAATGTCTTTCGATAAAAATGTTTGATAACGCTGACATAATTTAAGTATCACATTGAACAAATTCTTTATTAACATTCTTTATCGATATCATTTGTCGGATACGACGGATAACATTGACAAAACCTATATGCTAGAATGAATAAATTCGTTATCATCATCCATTGTTGGATATGTCATTATGAAAAAAATGTAAGTATCAGAACCAATAAATTCATTAACATTTTTTTTATCAACATCTTTTCTAAGATACATCGGATAAAATTGACAAAATCTAAGTGTTAGAGTGAATAATTTTTTTTTATCAACATCTTTTGCCAGATACATCAGATAAAATTGACAAAATGTAAGTATCAGTGTAAATAAATGCCTTATTAACATCCTTTGTCGGATATATCGGATAAAATTGACAAAATCTAGGCATCAGAGTGAATAAATTCTATAGCAATGTCTTTTGACAGATATGTTTGATAACACTGACCAAATCTAACTATCATAGTGAATAAATTCAATATTAAATTCTTTGTCGGATAGATCAGATATCATTCACAAAATCTAAGTATCAGAGACTTTTTTTGAATTTTTTTTAATTTTTTTGACATGGTATTTTTTCAACTTTTTTTTAATCTATTAGAATGACAAGAAACATACTTAAAACATAAAAAAATCACATTTAATAATTTCCAAAATCAAAATGAGAATGATATATAAATGATAGTCGTGACTTTTACTATTAGAAAAATATTGTTTTTAAGAGCACTTTTTTGGACTAAATTTTTTTTTGGACTTCGAAATTATTCAACTTTTTTTATCGCCATCATTTGTCGGATACGTCGGATAACATTGACAAAATCTATGTATTAGAATGAATAAATTCTTTATCAACATTTTTTGTCGGATGCGTCGGAGAAAATTGACAAAATGTAAGTATCAGAGTGAATAAATGCTTTATCAACATCCTTTGTCGGATATATCAGAAAAAATTGACAAAATCTAGGCATCAGAGTGAATAAATTCTATATCAATGTCTTTTGACAGATACGTTTGATAACACTGACCAAATCTATCCATCATAGTGAACAAATTCAATATCAACTTCTTTGTCTGATACATCAGATAACATTCAAAAAATCTAAGTATCATAGTGAATAAATTCTTTATCAACGTGATTTGTCAGATATGCTAAATAAAATTGAGAAAGTTCTAAGTATCAGAGTGAATAGATGCTTTATCAGCATCCTTTGTCGGATATTTCAGATAAAATTGACAAAATCTAAGTGTTAGAGTGAATATTTTTTTATCAACATCTTTTGCCAGATATATTGGATCAAATTGACAAAATATAAATGTCAGAGTGAATAATTTTTTTATCAACATCTTTTCTCAGATACATTGGATAAAATTGACAAAATCTAAGTGCTAGAGTGAATAATTTTTTTTATCAAGATCTTTTGCCAGATACATCGGATAAAATTGACAAATTCTAAGTATCAGAGTGAATAAATTTTTTATCAAAATCCTTTATCAGACACATCGGATAAAATTGACAAAATGTAAGTATCAGAGTGAATAAATGCTTTACTAACATCCATTGTTGGATATGTCGGATAAAATCGACAAAATCTAATTATCAGAGCGATTAAATTCTATATCAACATCCTTTTTCCCGGGTACATAGGATAAAACTAGCAAAATCTAAGTGTCAGAGTGAAAAAATTTTTATATTAACATCTTTTTCAGAAACTTCGAATAAAATTGACAAAATATAAGTGTCAGAGTGAACAATTTTTTTTTTATCAACATCTTTTGTCAGATACATCGAATAAAATTGACAAAATTTAAGTGTCAGAGGGAGTAAATGCTTTATCAACATCCTTTGTTGGTTATGTCGGATAGGATCCACAAAATTTAAGTATCAGAGTGAATAAATACTTTATCAACATCCTATGTCGGATATATTTGATAAAATTGACGAAATCTAAGTTTTAGAGTGAATAAATTCTATATCAATGTCTTTTGACAAATACGTTTGATAACACTGACCAAATCTAACTATCATAGTGAATAAATTCAATATCAACTTCTTTGTCGGATACATCAAATAACATTCACAAAATCTAAGTATCAGAGTGAATAAATTCTTTATAGACATGATTTGTCCGATAAGCTTGATAAAATTGAGAAAATTTAAGTATGACAGTAAATAAATGCTTTATCAGCATCCTTTGTGGGCTATGTCAGATAAAATTGTCAAAATATAAGTGTTAGAGTGAATAAAGTTTTTTTCATCAACATCTTTTGTCAGATACATTGGATAAAATTGACAAAATCTAAGTATCAGAGTAAATAAATGCGTTTATCAACGTCCATTGTTGGATATGTCGGATAAAATTGACAAAATCTAAGCATCAGAGTGATTAAATTCTATATCAACATCCTTTTCGGGGGTACATAGGATAAAACTAACAAAATCTAAGTGTCAGAGTGAAAAATTTTTTATATCAACATCTTTTTCAGAAACTTCGAATAAAATTGACAAAATCTAAGTGTCAGAGTGAATAAATTTTTTTTACCAACAACTTTTGTCAGATACATCGAAAAAAGTTGACAAAATCTAAGTGTCAGAGTGAATAAATGCGTTTATCAACGTCCTTTGTCGGATATGTCGGATAAAATTGACAAAATCTAAGTATCAGATTGAATAAACTCTCTATCAACATCCTTAGAGTTGTGCGCCGCTCTAAGTGAACCTAAATTAACCCAACTTTTTGCATATCTCTCTCACTATCACTGTGTGTCTGAGCGGGTGTGCTGGCATCTATAACCGGTGTAAACTAAATTTAACCCAAATTTTTGCATACCTCTATCACTATGAGTGTGTGTAACCTGGTTTGCTGCCATCTAAACCGGTCTAAGCTAAATCTATCCTACAACGTAACGATGCATAAAGTCAAAATGAATAAAACTTGGATTTTATGGATGTTATCTGATTAATCCGAAAAAGACGTTGAAAAGGAATTTATTCACTCTGATACTTAGATTTTGTCAATTTTATCCGATGTGTCTGACAAAAAGATGTTGATAAAAAAATTTATTCACTCTGAAATTTAGATTTGGTCGATTTTATCCGACATATCTGATAATGGTTGTTGAAAAAGCATTTATTAATTCTGATACTTAGATTTTGTCAATTTTATCCGATGTATCTGATAAAGGATGTCGATAAAAAAAATTCACTCTGACACTTAGATTTAGTCAATTTTATCCGATGTATCTGTCAAAAGATGTTGATAAAAAAATTTATTCACTCTAACACTTGTATTTTGTCAATTTTATCCTATGTAAACGGGAAAAGGATGTTGACATAGAATTTATTCACTCTGATACTTAGATTGTGTCAATTTTATCCGACATGTCCGACAGATGTTGTTGATAAAGCATTTATTCACTCTTATAATTAGATTTTGTCAATTTTAACCGATGTATCTGACAAAGGATGTCGATAAAAAAAATTCACTCTGATACTTAGATTTAGTCAATTTTATCCGATGTATCTGGCAAAAGATTTTGAAAAAAAAATTATTCACTAACACTTAGATTTCGTAAATTTTATCCTATGTATCCTTGAAAAGGATGTTGATACAGAATTTAATCACTCTGATACTTAGATTTTGTCAATTTTGTCCGATGTATCTGACAAAAGGGGTTGATAAAAAAATTTATTCACTCTGACACTTAGATTTTGTCAATTTTATCCAATATATCTGGCAAAAGATGTTGATAAAAACAAAAATTTATTCGCTCTAACACTTAGATTTTTTCAATTTTATCCGACAAAGGATGCTGATGAAGCATTTATTCACTCTTATATTTAAATTTTATAAATTGTATCCTATGTACCCGAGAAAAGGATGATGATGATGATATAGAATTAAAATCACTCTGATACTTAGATTTTGTCAATTTTATCCGTCATATCCGAGAAAGGATGTTGATAAAGAATTTATTCACTCATAGACTTAGATTTTTTGAATGTTATCTGATGTATTTGACAAAAGGATGTTGATATTGAATTTATCCACTCTAATACATAGATTTTGACAATTTTATCCAACGTATCCAAGAAAGAATGTTGATAGAGAATCTATTCAATCTGATACTTAGATTTTGTCAATTTTATTCTATGTATCCGAGAAAAGGATGTTGATATTGAATTTATCCACTCTAATACATAGATTTTGACAAATTTATCCAACGTATCCAAGAAAGGATGTTGATAGGAAATCTATTCAATCTGATACTTAGATTTTGTCAATTTTATCCTATGTATCCAAGAAAAGGATGTTGATATAGAATTTAATCACTCTGATACATAGATTTTGTCAATTTCTCCGACATATCTGACAAAGGGTGTTGATAAAGTATTTATTCAATCTGACACTGATATATTGTCAATTTTAATCGATGTATCTGACAAAAGATGTTGATAAAAAAATTTATTCACCCTGACCCTTAGATTTTGTCAATTTTATTCGAAGTTTCTCAAAAACATGTTGATATAAAAAAATTTTTTACTCTGACACTTAGATTTTGTTAGTTTTATCCTGTGTACCCGGGAAAAGGATGTTGATATAGAATTTAATCACTCTGATACTTAGATTTTGTCGATTTTTCCGACATATCCGACAATGGATGTTGATAAAGCCTTGATTCACTCTGATACTTAGATTTTGTCATTTTTATCCGATGTATCTGAGAAAAGATCTTGATAAAAAAAATTTATTCACTTTAACATTTAGATTTTGTCAACTTTATCCGATGTGTTTGATAAAGGATGTTGATAAAAAAAATTTATTCACTTTGACACTTAGATTTTGTCAATTTTATCCAATGCATCTGGCAAAAGATGTTGATGAAAAAAAAGTTATTCACTCTAAGACTAAGATTTGTCAATTTTATCCGACATATCCGTCAAAGGATGCTGATAAAGCATTTATTCACTCTGATACTTAGATTTTCTCAATTTTATCAAGCATATCTGACAAATCATGCTGATAAAGAATTTATTCACGTTGATGCTTACATTTTGTGAATGTTATCTGATGTATCTGACAAAGAAGTTGATATTGAATTTATTCCCTATGATAGTTAGATTTGATCAGTGTTATCAAACGTATCTGTCAAAAGACATTGATATAGAATTCATTCACTCTGATGTCTAGATTTTGTCAATTTTATCCGATATATCCGACAAATTTTATAAAGTATTTATTCACTCTGATACTTACATTTTGTCAATTTTATCCGATGTATCTGGCAAAAGATGTTGATAAGAAAAAAAAATTATTCACTTTGACACTTAGATTTTTTCAATTTTATCCGATGTATCTGAGAAAAGATGTTGATAAAAAAAAGTAAATGAATTTATTGGCTCTGATACTTACAATTTTTCATAATGACATATCCAGCAATGGATGATGATAAAGAATTTATTCATTCTAATACTTAGATTGAGTCAATTTTATCCGACGTATCCGACAAATGATATCGATAAAGAATGTTAATAAAGAATTTGATCAATTTGATACTTAAATTATGTCAGTGTTATCAAACGTATCTGAAAAAGACATTGATAAATAATTTATTCACTCTGATACTTAGATTTGATCTGTTTTATCAAACGTATCTGTCACAAAACATGGATAAAGAATTTATTCACTCTGATGCCTAGATTTTCTCAATTTTATAAATCATATCTGACAAAAGATAATGATAAAAATTTTATTCACTCTGGCACTTATATTTTGTCAATTTTATCCAATGTATCTGAGAAATGAGGATGATAATGAATTTATTGGCACTGATACTTAGATTTTGTGAGTGTTATCCGATGTATCAAACAAAAGAAGTTGATAAAGAATTTATTCTCTATCATACTTAGGTTTTGATATAGTTATCCGACATATCTGACAAAGGATGCTGATAGAGAATTTATTTAATCTGATACTTAGATTTTGTTGATTTTCTGCGACGTATCCGATAAAAGATGTTGATACAGAATTTATTCATTCTAATACATATATTTTGTCAATGTTATCCGACGTATCCGAAAAATGATGTCGATAAAAAAAAGTTGAATAATTTCGAAGTAAAAAGAAAATTTAGTCCCCAAAAAAGTGCTCTTACAAACAATATTTTTCTAATAGTAAAAGTCACGACTATGATTTCTATATCATTCTCATTTTGAATTTTGAAAATATTAAATGTGATGTTTTATGTTTTAAGTATATTTCATGTTATTCCAAGAGATGTAAAAAAAGCTGAAAAAAATATCATTTTAGAAAAAATTAAAAAAAAACTTCAAAAAAGTCTCTGATACATAGATTTTGTCAATGTTATCCGACGTATCCGACAAATGATGTCGATAAGAAAAAAGTCGAATAGTTCCGAAGTCTAAAAAAATACAGTCCAAAAAAGTGCTCTTACAAACAATATTTTTCTAATTGTAAAAGTCACGACTATCATTTCTATATCATTCTCATTTTGAATTTGGAAAATAGTAAATGTGATTTGTTTTTTATGTTTTAAGTATGTTTCATGTCATTCTAAGTGATGTAAAAAAAAGTTGAAAAAAGATCATGTTAAAAATAATTAAAAAAAAAATAAAAAAAAACTTCAAAAAAATCTCTGATACTTAGATTTTATGAATGTTATCTGATGTATCCGACAAAGAAGCTGATATTGAATTTATTTATTATGATAGTTAAATTTGGTAAATGTTATCGAACGTATCTGTCAAAAGACATTGATATAGAATTTATTCACTCTGATGCCTAGATTTTGTCAATTTTATCCGATATATCTGATAAAGGATGTTGATAAAGCATTTATTCACTCTGATACTTACATTTTGTCAATTTTATCCGATGTATCTGGAAAAAGAATTTGATAAAAAATTTAATATTTTCCAAATTCAAAATGAGAATGATATAGAAATGATAGTCTTGACTTTTACTAATAGAAAAATATTGTTTGTAAGAGCACTTTTTTGGACTGTATTTTTTTGGACTTCGAAACTATTCGACCTTTTTTTTTATAAAAAAAAGAGTTAAACAAAGGATGCTGATAAAGAATTTATATAATTTGATGCTTAGATTTTTTCAATTTTCTCCGACGTATCCGACAAAAGATGTTGATAAAGAATTTATTCATTCTAATACATAGATTTTGTCTATGTTATCCCACGTATCCGACAGATGATGTCGATAAAAAAAAGTTGAATAATTTTGAAGTCAAAAAAAAATTTAGTAAAAAAAGTTCTCTTGCAAACAATATTTTTCTAATAGTAAAAGTCACGACTATCATTTCTATATCATTCTCATTTTGAATTTGGAAAATATTAAATGTGATTTTTTATGTTTTAAGTATGTTTCATGTCATTCTAAGAGATGTAAAAAAAGTTGAAAAAATATCATGTTAAAAAATTTTTTTTTTTCAAATTAAAAGAAAATTAAAAAAAAGTCTCTGATACTTAGATTTTGTGAATGTTATCTGATATATTCAACAAAGAAGTTGATATTGAATTTATTCATTATGATAGTTAGGTTTGGTCAGTGTTATCAAACTTATCTGTCAAAAGACATTGATATAGAATTTATTCACTCTGATGCCTAGCTTTTGTCAATTATATCCGATAAATCTGACAAAGGATGTTGATAAAGCATTTATTCACTCTGATACTTACATTTTGTCAATTTTATCCGATGTATCTGGCAAAACATGTTGATAAAAAAAATTATTCACTCTAACACTTAGATTTTGTCAATTTTATCCGATGTATCTGAGAAATGATGTTGATAAAAAAATATAAATGAATTTATTGGCTCTGATACTTACAATTTTTCATAATGACATATCCAACAATGGATGATGATAAAGAATTTATTCATTCTAATATATAGATTTTGTCAATGTTATCCGACGTATCCGACAAATGATATCGATAAAGAATGTTAATAAAGAATTTGTTCAATTTGATACTTAAATTATGTCAGTGTTATCAAACTTATCTGTCAAAAGACTTTGATGAAGAATTTATTCACTCTGATACTTAGATTTTCTCAATTTTATCAGGCGTATCTGACAAAGCATGTTTATAAAGAATTTATTCACTCTGCTACTTAGATTCTGTGAATGTTATCTGATGTATCCAACAAAGAAGTTGATATAGAATTTATTCACTATGATACTTAGATTTGGTCAGTGTTATCAAACGTATCTGTCAAAAGACATTGATAAAGAATTTATTCACTCTGATGCCTAGATTTTCTCAGGTGACTGCACCTGGTAAGGTGTGTAGGTCTGAAACTGCACAAATATCCATGCCTCAGGCTTATAGGTTTCTTGTCCCGTTCATTGTCCCGTTCCCATCAATAAGTAGGTTACTACTGGCATTGAGAAGGGGACAGCCTCTTTCATATACGGAATAAGTTCTGTTCGTTTTAAGTTTTAATGTCGCCCCTTACTTTCAGTTTAAAAAACTTTTTTTTATTTTATCAGTATTAGTTTCACGTAAGGGATATTCAAAACTTCCAAACATTACAAAATACAAATACAGTAATGAAGAAGTTGAACTTAGTTCGAATTAACATTTATTTTTTATTTATTTATTATTTTTTTTTGCTGGGGCTGTTGCTGGTAGCTCATGCTTTTGTTTTATATTAATTCTAGAGGACCGAGCTCGCTTGGTAAAGCGAAAGATAGTTTTTAATGATTTTGTTTACGAGTGGATACTGGGTATTTGTGACGTCATCCAGATGAAAAATATTTGCCAAAAATAAAGGTCCTAAGCAAATTTTCTCAAAGTTGCGATCTATATAGATCGTTTTTTTCACACGAAAGTCGGCAGCATATCAATTTTTAGAAAAAATTGTAGCATTGTTTGGAGAATAATTACAGCTGATAAAATAAATATAAATATACAGAATTATTGTTCGTTTCATAAGATTAAATAGAATTTTAGTTTTTACTATTTTATCATCTATTGCTCCGCAGTAAATCGTGATAGATTATATTTTTATGAGCCATAAATAAGTCAATATTAATTAACATTGATTATTTTCAGGTTGTTGCGTTAACAGGCTGGATGGTTTCTGCTCTATTAATATTGCCAATTTTTATGTATGCTAACACTGTGCCGTCTCCTCGAGGCCTAAATTGTAACATTGTTTGGCCAGAGTTTTACTATGGTCTGCCCATTTTTACTATTTATTCATTCTTTGCTGCATTTGCTGTCCCCACTACCCTCATCATGATTTTCTACTGCATGGTTGTACAAAAACTTAAGGTGAGATTCTGTATTTCTTTTTATAAACTTGTTTAGTTGTAAAGGTGAGGGAAAATGCAATTATATTTATTTATGTTTGATTTTTAGTCGCTATATTTTAATATTAATAGTATACTTAAAATAGCTAAATGAACAAATTAAAATAGGGTATTGAATAAAGAGAAATGAAACTCCTAAAACTGACACCCCAAAACTAATTTTAAACTATTTCTTATTTTTATTTTCTACGAAATTTAGTCTTACGTTATCTTGATCATCAATTTCTGATAAAATAATGCATCACTTTTAGGAAATGTAAAACTTTGCTTCCAAAAAAAATAGCAGTAGTTTTGTTCAGTTTTAGTCCAGCCCTATTTTTGGCGTAACACCTTAAATTGGGTTATTTGTTAATCCAGCCAAGCAAACAAGAGCTTGTGTCATTAATTCCTAAAAAAAACTTTTCAAACTTTTAAAACATAACACTTAATGGTTCGTTTTGGAAACGCTCATTAAGATTTCAATTTCAGTTTCAGTAGTGACTTATTCGTGTAAACTTTTTTTTGTCACCTTGCGAATTTTAAACCTCAAATAAAAATAATTTCATTTCGTAACAGTTTCTTTTTTTAAAAGTAATATAGGCAATCAGTACAAGTGTAGTGCAACTGGATGGGGTACAATTAGTGGAATATTTGTGTTTCTTTCGAAGCTCAATAAAAATAAGTAAGTAATCCCAGTAAAATTCAGAGAAGAAAAATATATCACACTTGCCCGCGTAAAAAACAAAAAGTCCTCAACATAAGTAAAAACGAAGAAGAGAAACATAGTGGAAAACTTAAAATAAAATGGACAATGAAAAACTTGGGCAATCCAAGCATTAAGTTCTTTGGTGTCTTTTTAGTATTTAAGTTTCCAATATTTTTCTTTCTTAGTTAACACTGATTTTCATTTTTCAATAAGGTGGGTTTTTACTTTGTGTTGAGAGTAATTTATTGCTTTTTCAGACGAAAGGCTTTTGAGTAGTTTTTCTTCGCTGAATTTTGCTATAAATTCAGTTACCTACATTCACTGATGAGATTTTTTTCAGAGCTAAATCGGGGTTTATCTCTTTTTTAGTTTGGCTCTCTATTTTAGTTATCTAAAACCCCATCCAATCATGCCACCTGTAGTTGGTTCGATTAGATCTCAACTGTTTGTTGTATTCTTTCAAAAATGAATAAGAAATACTTTTCCCAAAAATATCAATCAAGTGTGAAGTTCTGTTCATTTTAAGTATAAATTATTATATGACTTAATTTCATCTCTTTTTAGGTTTTAATATGGCTCTTTACTTTTCTATATGACTTAATTTACTTTTCTATTTAAAATATTTGATTGGAAAACGTTTTTTTTTTTTTAATGAATTCGTCTAAAAACCTGTCTTTGAAAAGTGGGTAGCTTATATAATTCCGATAATTACTCCTGGGGCTGCAGGGATTAAGCCAACCATAAAAATCTGCTTTACCAGACCTTTTTGCTACTTTGAACAAATGGATATCTCAAAGTTCTGATCTGATGTCAAGAGGGTTACAGGGGTTACCCGGTACAAAAAAAAATATCACATGAGAGACCGGCTGCTTGCCCTCCAATCCCTTGACCCTAAAAATGACTCTAGAGTTTTCTATTTCTGATCTATTGAGCCTTCTTCAAAGTCTTTTTTTACAACCCTACTTTCCATACTAAGTGGTCAGAAATTCGAAAATACATGGGAGACACATGGCTCTTCACTGAAGTGCGCTGTCTCTGATCATAATGTCTTCAAAAAACAGATTTTTCAATATCAAATGACAAACTTTTATTGAGTATTTTAAATAAACGTGTAACAATCAGAAATACAATTTTGCAATCGAAAAGATAAAATTTAATCATAAAGAAATATGCACACAATAACACACAACACTAATACCCCCATGGTTTCTTTTCCAATAAAGCAGGGTGAAGAACTAAGTTACACGCTCAGCAATTTAGAGATAGAAATGATAGAATATAAAGATTAATAGCTTATATTGTTTAAACCCAATTAATAAATTAAATGGAAAAGAAAAATTAGAGGAATTAGCGATTTTTTACTTACACCAGCAATTATGCAAGTACATTAAAAATGATTATATAGCGATTGTACAAGATTTTGGTTTCGTTTTTTTTTGCAAGTTTCATTTTCTTATACATCACCTTCGTATGTTGTAGCTGAATCACTCTTATTATTTTGTATAATAGATTTTGATTCCATTGGTTCTTCAAAAAAAAAAATTGTAATAAGCTATATATATATATCTATTGTTGTAAGGTAAACTCTTGATTCTTGTATCTAGACTGTTGGACCTCGGCAGAAATCTGAAGAAAAGAAGAAATCCCATCGTCGCGTAACCCGTCTAGTGCTAACAGTTGTCACTGTGTATGTCCTCTGCTGGCTACCCTACTGGATTATTCAGGTAAATGAAGCTACAAAACTGAAAGGCTAGCTCAACTAAATTGACTTTGTTTTCCAATATCTATAAATTCTAAAAATTAGTGCTTGATTGAAGTCTCAAAACCAACAAAAAAGTAGAAGCTCTCTGAGGACTAGGGGATTATGTGACTAGCCTGCACAATATAAAGACTAATTTAAAAGCCTTTCATTAGTCTATCAGCGACAGTGATTTCAATCAATTTTTGTACACAACGTGGTAACGAACTGTAAGTAAGGAGCGACCCGGCTCAATAGTAACCGATACTCTAAAAAACGGAATTTTGATACCAATAGATACTTCAGAAGAATCAGATTTTATGCTGCTTTCAAATATATAAGTTTCATCAAGTTTAATCATACCCATTAAAAGTTACGCGTTACCCATTAAAAATTTGCCTTATTTTCGAAATAAGGGGGAAACAACATCTAAAAGTCATTGAACTCTAATGAAAATAACACTGTCAGATTCAGCGTATCAGAGAACCCTACTACAGAAGTTTCAAGCTCCTATCTGCAAAAATGTGGAATTTTGTATTTTTTACCAGAAGAAAGATCACAGATGCGTGTTTATTTGTTTTTTTGTTTTTGTTCCCAGAGGTGATCGTATCGATCCAGTAGTCCTAGAATATCATGAGAGGGCTTACTCGAACGGAAATTAAAAGTTCTAGTGCCCTTTTAAAGTGACCAAAAAATTGGAGGGCAACTTGCCCCCCGCCCACAATCATTTTTTCTTGAAGTCACCCAATCAAAATTTTGAGATAGGCATTTTGTTCAGCATAGTCGGATATTTAATTAATATGTCTTTGAGGATGACTTAATCCCCCACAGTTCCCGGGGGAAGGGCTGCAAGTTATAAACTTTGCCCATTGTTTACATATAGTATTGGTTATAGGGAAGTATACAGGTGTTTTCAGGAGGAATTTTTTCAAGCGAGGGGTCGGGGTTGGAGTAGGGGTTACTGGGGAGAATCTTTCCATGGAGTATATTTCCTTGGGGGAAGGAACATTTCCATGAAGGGGGCGCTAGATTTCCCAGCATTATTTAAAAAACAATCAGAAATTAAACATAAAAACAAGTTTTTTTTCAACTGAAAATAAGGAGCAACATTAAAACTTAGAACTAACAGAAATTGTTACGTATATAAGAGGGTTTGCCCCCTAGTCAATACCTCACTCTTTACGCTAAAGTTTTTTAGTACTTTCAAAAGAGCTATCTATTCTAATTAACCGGCCTTTGTGATTCAGAGATTTATGATTCGAACAAAATTCGAACTTTAGCGTAAAGAGCGAGGTATTGACTAGGAAGCGAACTCCCTAATATACATAATAAAAACATACAAATATAGAAATTCGTTACTTAAGTTAATTCGTAAGTTACGTCAGAAAAAAAACTCGAGAAAGCCAATTAGCCAAAAAAGGAAAATTAATATGCGAATTTCGTTTTAATTATTCATGTACGGTGAGCCAAAATCAAAGCTGCATTAATTCAAAAACGTTCAGAAATTAACTAAAAAAACAAGTTTTTTTTAACTGAAAGTAAGGAGCGACATTAAAACTTAGAACGAACAGAAATTATTCCGTATATGAAAGGGGCTATCCCCTCCACAACGCCTCGCTCTTTACGCTGAAGCTTGACTCTGTCTCAGAACTTTATTTTTTAAAACAATAAAAAACTTTAGCGTAAAGAGTGAGGCTTTGAGGAGGGGACAGCCCCTTTCATATACGGAATAATTTCTGTTCTGGCTTTGAGTGCTAGTTGCGCAATCAACTATCAGACGATCACAGGAAAAAAAACGTTATTTGTGTAATCGATTTCTCTGATCTTGGGTGAAGTTAATACATTTCTTGGCACTATTCCAAAACAGATTTTACAGTGATTTAAAATGGTTACTTGGCAGTTTCCGATAATTTCAGAAAATTTTCATTGGTAAGAAATTTGAAGCGGAGGGGGGAGGGGGGTCCGAAGTATATAAAAATGACGCGCTAGTCAACTGAAATACCAAGCCAGTGATGATGTGATGATCTTAGAAGAAAATTCTGAGCAATAGGTTTTATGTTAATGAATGATGCCTTCCCAAACGAGTCGGTTAGTATGAGTTTTTGCGAGAGCACCATGTCTCCTTGCCGGGAACCCATGTCTTTCCTCTTACGAGGCCCCAATGACCCCATCTCCAACTCCCCCCCCCCCCCCAATTTTTTGCCCCCACAGCTTTTTTTTTAACTTAGAAATTTTTCAACTTTGTTTTCATGTTATAAAATGATATTACATATACAACCAAAAGAAATTCACTTGTGATATATTCGAAATACGAAAGGAAAATGGTATACATGTGCTACACAATATTTGTAGTTACATTTTTTTGGACTTAATTTTTTGAAATTTAGAACTTTTTTCAACTTTTTGTTTTGGACACGGGAATTTTTTCAACTCTTTTTTTTAAGTTTTGAAATGATATTGCATATACTTATACCAAAACTTCCACTGATATTTCTTGGAATATTAAATGAGAGTTAAATTATATCTAGTATTATCAAAATCATATTAAGTATTTGAAGAGTAAATTGATCCTCAGGAGTTTCTTACGAAATTACGGGGTAGTGAAATCGTCTCCGCAATACGTGCGCATTTGACGGGTATTATTACAGAATCTTTGGTGAACATTGTTTTTGGATTTTTTTTTTTTATGCAGCAGCCCCCATGGTACTCATTGGTTGGTCATCGTGAGCAGTTAGTTTATTTTATTTTTTGAATCAGTATTGATAGTGTTATGGAAGGATTAACACTTAAATATTGTGTTAAAAAGTCAACATGAAATATATAAAAAAAAGTGTGGGTTCATGAATGCTGACAAAGATAAATGTTTGAACAACAAAACAATACTAGTGGCGATATCATTCGAAACTTGTGCGTGCGTTGTCATAAAAGTGAGTGATTAAATTTCTTTGGATTATTGAAAAAATTCAAATTACTGAGGGTGGATATGCGAGAGTAACATTTCCAGAGAAGTTAGTGCTCAAAGATAATAGAAGTCTAAAACTAATTGTTGACGACGAGGGCATACTTCTTTCTCATGGTGCGGGTGACACGTTACCTGTTGATAAACCCTATTGCAATATTTCGTGTATTAGCTTCCAACGGAAGATGAAAAGCAGACAGGCGTACTGCTGCACCAATGTCATAAATCATATAACGTATATGTGTCGGAACTGCAATCTATATAAAAATAATGTGGTACTAGACAAGGAAATCACCGGCAAAATGAAAAAAGGCATCAGTCGTTAATATCATCATGAAATATAAATATAATTCCATGTAAAACAAATCATAGGTGAATGTGTCATTGGTAGTTTACTAGCAGATAACATCATTGAACAGAATAATAGCAATGATGAAATGAGTGATGAGCTTGTAAGTGCAACCATATTCAAAGTCGTGTATGACCCCAAAATGAAATAAGTGCAATGTCAAGAGAAAACATGTTGAATTATTCTATGGAATGGATTTGAAATATTCAATCTTTTATGATAATATTAATAACAAGTACTATTGCACGTGCCATTGTTTATACAAAAATATTTCATTGTATTACTTTGTTACGTTTCCGTTATTTTTAGGGTACGCTAGCACCCATCGCTTAGAATTATTTTCAAAAATCAGAGATGCAACAACAGGAATTTTTAGACATATGCACTTTTACCGTTCTCACAAGGGGTGTACTAGAGTCTGAAAAAGGTGTTTAGGGTTTTTCCAAAGTCTGAGAGAGAGAACTGGAATTTATTCCAAGACCACGCACGCATAACATAATTTTTCTCTTCAATTGTCCGAGACACGTGACCTGGAATTTTCAGGGGTTTTTACTAAAGTCTTAGACGTATTAAAAGGACTTTTCCGAAATCAGAAACGAGCGGCCTGAATTTTCTTTCAAAAGTCAGAGACATGACATTTGAAATTCTCAGGGGTTTTTACAAGAGTCTGAGTCGTATGAAGAGAATTTTCATCAAAAACAGAAAAAAGTGAACTGAATATATAGAAAGACAGACTAAAAGACAAACAGACAGACGGATAAAAAGATACCTAGACAGATAGACACAGAGACAGACGGACAATAAGACACATAGACAGACAGACAAAAAGAAACACAGACAGACGGAAAAAACACAAAGACACACAGACATACAGACAAAAAAACACACAGACAGACAGAAAAACAAAAACACAAAAAAGACAAATAGAAAGGACAGAAAAATAGACAAACAGAAAAATAGACGTAAAGACACTGAGACAAAAAGACACATAGAAAGACAGACAAAAAGACACACAGACACAGAAACAGACAAACAAAAAGGCACATAGACAGACAAAACAAAACACAGAAAGACAAAAAAACACACACCGACAGACACAAAAACAAACAGAAGAAAAGACACATAGACAGACAAACAAAAAGACACACAGACACACATACAGACAAAAAAAAACGCACACAGACAGACAGACAAAAAGATACAAAGGCAGGCTAACCAAAAAGACAAAAAGACACACAGACAGACAGAAAAAAAGACAAAAAAGACATACAGACACATGGACAGACAGACAAAAGACAGACAAACAATAAGATACAAAGACAGAAAAAAAGACACAAAGACAAAATGGCACATAGAAGAGAGAAAAAAAGACACACAGACAGACAGACATAGACATACACACACAAACACACACATACACAAACAGACAAAGAGACGCACAAGAGACAGAAAAAAAGACACACAGACAAAAATGCACACAAACAGGCAGACACACAGACAGACAAAAAAACACACCTATACGGAAACAAAAAGACACAAATACACACAGACAAAAGACACCCTCTCAGACAGATAAAAAGACACAGAGACACGCAGACAGACTAACAAAAGACACAAAAACACACAGACAGACAGACAAAGAGACACTCAGGCACACAAACACACATAAAGACACACAGACACATAGACAGATAGACAGACAAAAAGACACACAGCCAAATAGAATAATAAAATACACACAGACAAACGGACAGACAGACAAAAAGATACAAGGAGAGAAAGAGAAAAACCCACAGACAGACAGACAAAAATGAAAAAAGACATATAGACAGAGAGACCAAAGGAAAAACAGACATACCCACAAATAGACAAAAAGGCACACAGACAGACAAAAGACAAAGAGACAGACAGACAAAAAGACACACAAACAGAGAGAGAGAAAGAGACAAAAAAGACACACAGATAGACAGAATAAAAAGACAGACAGGCAAAAAGAAGCACAAACAGACAGACAAAAGACGCATATGCAAACAGATAAAATGACACACAGAAAGACAGACAAAAATAAAAACAGATATACAGACAGACAGAGAAATGGAAACACAAACAAAAAGAGACACAGACACACAGACAGGCAGACAAAAAGACACTCATACACACAGACAAAAAGGAACACAGACAGACAGACAAAAGGCACCCAGACATACAGACTAAAAAAAGAGACAAAGACACACAGACTATAGATAAAAATATACACAATACACGCGCACACACACAAACAGACAAAAAGCAACAAAAAGGTACAGACAAAAAGACACAGAGAGAGAGAGACTAAAGGACATAAAGACAGAAAGACAAATAGACACACAGACAGACAGAAACACAGGCTCACAGACGCACAAACAGACACACAGACAAAATGACATTCTGACACACATACAGAGAGACAAAAAACACACAGATCAACGGAAAGACCAACAGAAAGACAACCGACACACAGACAAAAAGACACAGACATACAGACACACAAGCACAAAGAGACAAAAGCAGACACAAAAACAGACACAAGGCTACACAGAGAAAAAGACACACAGACAGACAAATAAAACAATACACAGACACAAAGCTGAATAGGCACACAGATATACAGACAAAAGACACACAGACAGACAGACAAAAGGAAAAAAAGACACGCATACAGACAGACAAAATCACACACAGAAACACATGTAGATCAACAAAAAAACAAAAAGACCCACAGACAAACAGACAAAGGGACACACAGACACATAGACAAACATTCAAAAAGACACACAGACAAAACTGACGGACAAAAAGACACACAGACAGACAGACAAAAATACACACAGATGCAAAGACAGACAGACAAAAAGACATAGAGACTCACCGACACACAGACACAGAGACAGACAGATAAAAGACACACAAGCAGACAGACAAAAAGAAAGAAAGACACACAGACAGACACACGAAAGCACATACAGAAACACATGAAGATAGACAAAAACACACATATAGATAGACAAGACACACATAGACAGACAGACGAAAAGACACGCAGACAAACTGACGGTTAAAAAGACCTACAGACAGGCAGACATTCAATTTTTCTTATGATGATATTAAACATCTAATGTTGTTCGTGCCATTTAAAAAAAAAACTGTTTCTTCATAGTACTTTGTTATTTTTTCTATTTTATTTAGGATACGCTAGCAATTCCAATGTTTAGAATATTTATTCAAAGGTCAGAGATGTAAGAACTGGAACTGTTAGAGGCATAGGCACAACAATCGGGCTCAAGAGGGCTAAATAGAGTCTGAGATAGGTAAACAGAGGTTTTACCAAAGTCTGAGAGAGATGAACTGGATTTTATTCCAAGATCATAAATTGACACAACTTTTTTTTCAAAAAATCTTCCAAGCATTTTTTTTTAATTATTGCACACGCTCTGTCTGGTGTCACATTCTGATAAACTGTGTGAACACAGTGTAGGTAGTTTGTCTGTCTATGTGTCTTTTCGTCTGTCTGTCTTTTTGTACTTTGTCTATCTCTCAATGTGTCTTTTTGTCTGTCTGTTTTTGTGGCTGTTTGTCTTTTTTCTGTATATAGGTGTGTCTGTGTGTCGTTCTGTCTTTGCGTCTTTTTGTCTGTCTATCTGTGTTTCTTCTTTTTTCTGTCGGTCTGTGTGTGTGTCTTTTCTTTGTGGGTCTGTTTGTCTATTTGTCCGTCTGTTTGGGATTCTGTGTGTATTTGTGTCTATTTATCTTTGTGTCTGAGTGTCTTTTTGTCTGAATGTCTGTGCGTCTTTTTGTCTGTGTATCTGTGTCTTTTTGTCTCTATGTCTGTCTGCGTGTCTTTTTGCCTGCCTGTTTGTGTATCTGTTTGTCTTTTTATCTGTCTGTGTGTGATTCTTTTTGTTTGTGTGTCTCTGTGTCTTTTTTTCTGTCTTTCTGTCTGTCTGTCTCTTTCTGTGAGTCTGTATTTTAGTCGATTTGTCTGTATGTTTTTTTGTTTGTTTTTTGTCTCTCTTTCTTTTTGTCTGGCTGTTTGTGTGTCTGTGTGTCTATTAGTGTGTCTGTGCGTCTTTTTGCTTGTCTGTCTGTGTGTGATTGTTTCTCTTTATCTCTATTTGTGTTCTCTGTGCTGTTTGCCTGTCTCTCTCTTTTTCTTTTTTGTCTCTGTGTCTTTTGTCTGTCTGTCTGTGCGTCATTTTTTTGGCGTATCTGTTTGTGTTCTCAGATATATTATGAGCTGGCAAACCTTTGGTCATCTTATTTCAGGTATTCAAAAAGGCTAATGAAACGGAAGGGATTTTGTCTCAGTGAAAAATTGATACATGTTAAAAAGTCCCTTTTTATTACAAAGGCTTCGAGTCCTATCTTCCCCTCTAATTCTTGAAGCAGTAATAACATCAATACCGTGGTAATATTAATTGAAAATATTAATATGGGCTTATGGTTGGGAGGCAACAATAGGACAGGGCATTATGTAAAAACTTTAAATTGTAAATTCCGAAACGTGAACTTAAATTTAAAACTTCCTCCCACCAAAAAAATGAAGACTAGGCTGCCCTTGCCTATGGACGAACAAACCAGAAAAAATAATGACTAAGCCCTCAAGCCATATTTGTGGCAGTGAATGTAATAGAATCCCTAAGAAATAGGGCTTTAATAAATGGTGTTGAGGAAGGAACTAGAAGGCAAATATCTGCTGGGTTCAGTAATAAGATTAGTTGAATTTGTCATCGGAAAAGTGTTAAATTCAATTCAACAGAAAATTCATAAAAATAATCACAATTTTTCAATATAATTATAATATATTAATAACCACTACAGGCATAATAACTATAATGCTATAATAAAGATTATTTACATATAATAATTCTGTTAAACTCCGTGATTATACTTCTAAATTTGGATTTCATTTTATAAACGGGGGAAGTTACCCTGACGAATAAATTCGATAAAACAGATCGTGGTAACGAACCGTAAGTAAGGAGCGGCCCGGCTCAATAGTAACCGAAACTCTAAATAAAAGAGTTTTGATACCAATAGATGCATCAAAAGAATCAGATCTTTATGTTGATTTCAAATATATAAGTTTCATCAAGTTTAATCCTGAGAATATTTGCCGTATTTTTAAAACAGGGGGAAACAACCCCTAAAAGTCATAGAACTTTAATGAAAATCACACCATCAGATTTAGCGTATCTGAGAAACCTACTATAGAAGTTTCAAGCTCCTGTCTGTAAAAGTATTGAATTTTGTAGTTTTTGCCAGAAGCAGGATCGCGGATGCGTTTTTATTTGTTTTTTGTTTTGTTGTTGTTTTTTTTTCTCCAGGGGTGATCGTGTCAATCCAGTAGTCCTAGAATTTTATGAGAAGGCACATTCAAACGGAAATTAAAAGTTCTAGTGTCCTTTATAAGTGACCATAAAATTAGAGGGCAAATAGGCCCCCTCCCAAGATCATTTTTTCTCAGCATCACCGGATCAAACTTTTGGTACAGCATAGTCAAAAATCTAATAAATATGTCTTTGAAGACGACCTAATCCCCCACAGTCCCCGCGGGAAGGGATGCAAGTTATGAACTTTGCCCATTGTTTACATATAGTGTTGGTTATTCGAAAGTATACAGACGTTTTCAGGGGATTTTTTCTGGTGGGGGGGGGGGGGGTCGGGGGGAGGGATTACATCGTAGGGGGTCGGAGGAAGGGGTTACTGGGGAGGATCTATATAATTAACCGTCGGATCTGTCTATGGTAACTAACCGGTCTTTGTGATTCAGGGGATTTTGATTTGAACAAAATTTGAACTTCCAAATAGTTCGTGTAACGAACTGTAAGTAATGAGCGACCCGGCTCAGTGGTTTTTGATACCAATAGATACATCAAAGAATCAGATTTCAATGCTGAATTCAAATATCTAATTTTCATTAAGTTTAGTCCTACCCATCAAAAGTTGCGCGCCTGAGAAAATTTGGCTGATTTTCGAAAAAAGGGGAAAAGATCCCCTAAAAGTTATAGAGCCCTAAAGAAAATCACACCATCATATTCAGAGTATCAGAGAACCCTACTGTAGAGGTTTCAAGCACCTATCTACAAAAATGTGGAATTTTGCATTTTTTGCCAGAAGAAAAATCACGGATGCGTGTTTATTTGTTTTTTGTTTTTTTGTTTGTTTTTTTTTCTCAGGGGTGATCGTATCGACCCAGTGGTCCTAAAATATCGTGGGAGGACTCATTGGAACGGAAATTTAAAGTTCTAGTGTCCTTTTTAAGTGACAAAAAAAGTGGAGGGAAACTAGGCTCATTTTTTCCAACGCTCATTTTTTTCTCAATGTCACCTGATCAAAATTTTGAGATAGCCATTTTGTTCAGCATGGTTGAAAATATGATAACTATGTGCTTTAGGATGACTTAATCCCCCGAAGTCCCCGGGGGAGGGCTGAAAGTTATGAATTTTACCCAATGTTAACATATAGTATTGGTTATTAGGAAGTATACAGACGTTTTCAGATGGGATTTTTTCTGGTAATAGGGGGGGGGGGGTGGATGGGTTGGGTGTTATGTGGAAAGACCTTTCCATGAAGGAAGTTTTCATGGGGAAGGGAAATTGCTATGAATGGGGGCGCTGGATTTCCCAGCATTATTTAAAAAAAAGATCAGAAATTGAATATAAAAAAACAAGTTTTCCAACTGAAAATAAGGAGTAACATCAAAACTTAAAACGAACAAAATAATACGTGTATGATTGGTTCACCCCCTAGTCAATACCTCGCTCTTTAAGCAAAAGACTTTTTAGTACTTTCATAAGAGCTATTTGTTCTAAATAACGGCCTTTTTGATTAAGGGGTAATTTTTAAAGAATTGGAACAAAATTTGAACTTTAGCTTAAAGAGCGAGGTATTGACTAGGGGGCGAGGCCCCTAATATACGTATTAAAAATATATGAATATAGAAGTTCGTTACGTAAGTTAATTCGTAAGTTACGTATATTTATTACTAATAAAAACGTTCGTAAATAAAATTAAACAAGGTTCGAGAAAGCCATTTAACCAAATAAAAGTAAAATTAATATGCACATTTTGTTTTAATTATTCATGTACGGTGAGCCAAAATCAAACTTACATTAATTCAAAAACGTTCAAAATTAAATAAAAAAAACAAGTTTTTTTAACTGAAAGTTTTTTTTAACGACGTTAAAACTTAAAACGAACAGTAATTATTCCGTATATGAAAGGGGCTGTCCCCTCCTTAACGCCTCGCTCTTTACACTAAAGTTGGACTTTCTCACAACTCTTATTTTTTTTAACAATAAAAAACTTTAGTGTAAAGAGCGAGGCGTTGAGGAGGGGTCAGCCTCTTTCATATACGGAATATATTCTGTTCGTTTTAAGTTTTAACGTCGTTCCTTACTTTCAGTTAAAAAAAACTTGTTTTTGTTTATTTAATAGCATAAAGAGCGAGGTATTGACTAGGGGAGCGAACTCCCTAATATACGTAATAAAATTATACGAATATAGAAGTTCGTTACGTAAGTTAATTCGTAGCCATTTAGCCAAAAAATAAGTAAAATTAATAAGTAAATTTCGTTTTAATTATTCATGTACGATGAGCCAAAATCAAAGCTGCATTAATTCAAAAACGTTTTTACGTTTTACGTTTTTAATTAAACAAAAAGAAAAAGTTTTTTTTAACTGAAAGTAAGGAGCGACATTAAAACTTAAAACGAACGGAAATTATTCCGCATATGAAAGGGGTGTTCCCCTCCTCAACGCCTCACTCTTTACGCTAAAGTTTGACTCTGTCCCACAACTTTATTTTTAAAACAATAAAACAATTTAGCATAAAGAGCGAGGCGTTAAGGAGGGGCTTTTTCATGTACGGGATGATTTCTGTTCGTTTTAAGTTTTTATGTCGCTCCTCACTTTCAGTTGAAAAAAAAATTGTTTTTTTTATTTAATCTCAATAAGAGTCATACCATTATTTTACTGTTTGGGCATTTGTGTTCTATATTTGAATCCCTTCCCAAATTGAAGAATATTCATGTTTTTTTTATAAGCCATTCCGGTTTTTTCCTCCTATTTTTTCACAGAATTGACATAACCATCCAATTGACAAACAGTTCCATGTAACGAACTTTAAGTAAGGAGCGACCCGGCTCAATAGTAACCGAAACTCTAAAAAACATAATTTTGATACCAATAGATATATCAAAATAATTATCTTTTTATGCTGATTTTAAATATATAAATTTCAATTTAATCTTACCCTTCAAAAGTTACGAGCCTGAGAAAATATTCCTGATTTTTAAAAAGGGGGAAACAGCCCCTAAAAGTCAAGTAATCTCAATGAAAATCATACCATCAGATTCAGCGTATCAGAGAACCCTACTGATTCAAGCTCGTATATACAAAAATGTGGAATTTTGTATTTTTTCCAGAAGAAAGATCACGGATGCGTGTTTTTTTTTTCTTCAGGGGTGATTGTATTGACCCAATGGTCCTAGAATATCGGGAATGGGCAAATTCAAAAGGAAATTGAAAGTTCTAGTGCCTTTTTTAAGTGACCAAAGAAAATGGAGGGCAACCAGGCCCTCTCCCTTGCCCTTTTTTCCCAAATCATCTGATCAAAATTTTGAGAAAGCCTCTTTGTTCATCATACTTGAAAGGCCCAATAACTATGTCTTTGGGTATAAAATGACCCCCCCCCCCAAAGTTTTTCAACTGAAAGTAAGGAGCAACATTCAAACTTAAAACGAACAAAAATTTTATGTATATAAAGGGGGTTGCCCCCTCCTCAACACCTTGGTGTTTTTGCTAAAGTTTGTATTTTGTCCCAATTCCTTAATAATGACTCCTGAAACACAAGGGCCGTTTAATCAGAACAAGAAGACACTTTTTTTAAAGTACTAAAGAAACTTTAACATAAAAAGCGAGGAAGGGTAACCCCTTTTTAATAAAATCTGTTCGTTTTAAGTTTTAATGTTGCTCCTTATTTTCAGTTGGAAAAACTTGTTGTTGTTTTTTTTTTATTTAATACTAAAATAGGGCCGGGAAAACTAAGCCCATGGCTTCAATTGGCTTTCAAAGAGTATATTATCCCTTTGAAAATATTAACTTAAAAAAATCCTTAAAAAGAAGTTTTTCAACGAAATGTAAAGGCTATATTAAACTTAAAATCAGGAAAAATAAAAAACCCATATAATCAAATAGTTCGTGGTAACGAAGTGTAAGTAAAGAGGCTTGTTGACCGAATCAGTCTGTAAATCTATCCGCTCAGCATATGGAAAAGCTGTCAAATGCAAGTGGTCATTTAATCGATTTATTAAGTCAAAACTATTCAACGCCGTCGTCTCTCCTGCCATCTGGTACATATCACCCTTGTGGAAATGTTGTCCCTCACCGAGTGTCGAAAATGTATGCTTTTTCCAGGGGTGACCGTATAGACCCAGTGGTCCTAGAATGTCGCTAGAGGGCACATTCAAACGGAAATTAAAAGTTCTAGTGCCCTTTATAAGTGACCATAAAATTTGAGGGCAAATAGGCCCCCTCCCAAGATCATTTTTTCTCAACATCACCGGATCAAACTTTTGGTTCAGCATAGTCAAAAATCTAATAAATATGTCTTTGAAGACGACTTAATCCCCCACAGTCCCCGGGGGAAGGGCTGCAAGTTATGAACTTTGCCCATTGTTTACATATAGGTTTGGTTATTAGAAATATACAGACGTTTTCAGGGGATTTTTTCCGGTGGTGGGGGGGGGGGGGGGGGGGGTCGGGGTGAGATTACGTCGTAGAATGTTTCAATGGAGGATTTTTTCATGGGGAAGACAATTTCCATGAAGGGGGAGCTGGATTTTCCAGCATTATTTAAAAAGCAATCAGAAATTAAATAAAAAAAACAAGTTTTTTCAACTCAAAGTAAGAGATACATTAAAACTTAAATGAACAGAAATTATTACATATGTGAGGGGATTCTTCCCCCTCCTCAATACCTCGCTCTTTACACTAAAGTACTTTTAGTAATTTAAAAAGAGCTATTTATTCTAATTAAACAACATTTGTGATTCAAGGGTCATTCTTAAAGAATTGGAACAAAATTCAAACTTTAGCTTAAAGAGCGAGGTATTGACGAGGGGGCGAACACCCTCATATACGTAACAAAATTATACGAATATAGAAGTTTGAAACATAAGTTAGTTTGTAAGTTAGTTTGTAAGTTAGTAATGAATGTGCATTGTCAGTTTCATATACATATACTGATATTTAGTAATCAAAATGTGAATATTATTTGATTTATTAAAGTTATAAGAGTAAAAACATTTATGTTTTTTCAGTAAAGTGCAAATATTGTTCTGGCCTTGGGAAGGCATAGGGGTTTTGCGGCCAACTTATGTTAATTTCTGCTCGTTTTGAGTTTGACTTGGTTATTTATTGTAATTTCTATTCGTTTTGGGTTTCATTTATTTATCGATGATGATTTGTGGTAGTTTCACGCTTGGTAGATTATTTGATTGTATTTTTTGCTCATTTTTTGTTTAATGGAATTCTTTACTTTTCTTTGAAAAACTTATTTTGTGGAAAAAGCTTTTTTAATTAATTTCTGTTCGTTTTATATTGACATAGTTTTTTTCAGGGAAAAAGAAAATAAAACTTTAAATCTTTCCGTTTTTTAAGACTTTATAGTTTGGCCTGCTATTTGTATGTAGGAGAAAAATTTTCAGCAATTTTAAAAAACATATACCCATTTAAAAATCTGGACACAAATAGTACTGTTTAATTTAGTTTCATACCTCCTCTAGTTGACCTGAAATGGAAAACTTGATACCATTCGCAAAAAAATCTGTTTACTTTCTTTGATAGCTCGGATACACTTACGCTATTTTGATTTGGCAAGGGTTGTAAGTTATGCCCTGGGGGCATATAAAGCTTTTAATGAAAGGCAACTAACCTCCCCCCCCCACGCCCATAATTCCCCCAACATGGCTATCTCAAATTGGCCATGGCTATCTCAAAATTTTGATTGGATATGTTTGGGGAAATGATGGGCATGGGGGGGGGGGCTAATTGCCCTCTAATCACTTTCGACTATTAAAAAGGGCACTATCCCTTTGAATTTCCAATCGAGTGAGCCTGTTTTGAAGTTTCTACGACAACGCCTTCTATAATGTTTTTACTTCTATAACTTTAATAAAACAAATAATATTAACATTTTGATTACTAAATCTCAGGATATGTATATTAAACTGAATATGCACATTCATTTGTATTTTTTCAGTAAAAAGCAAATTTTATTCTGGCCTTGGGAAGGTATAGGGGTTTTGTTCCCAAATTATGTTAATTTCTGTTCGTTTTGAGTTTGAAACGGTTATTTATTGTAATTTCTGTTCGTTTTGGGTTTTATTTATTTATCGATGCTGATTTGTGGTAGTTTCGCGCTTGGTAGATTATTTGATTTTATTTTTGCTCATTTTCTGTTTAATGGATATCTTTGCTTTTCTTTGAAAAACTTATTTTGGGGAAAAAGTTTTTTTAATGAATCATCCTTAAAGACCGATTTTCCAAAGTTTCAACTACGTTGAATAAAATGGTTATCTAAAAGTTTTGATTGGATATGTTTGGGGGAACTATGGGCGGGGGGGGGGGCTAGTTGCCCTGCTATCTTTTTAGACTATTAAAAAGGGCACTAGCTCTTTGAATTTTCAATCGAACGAGCCCCTTTTGAAGTTTCTACGACAACGCCTTCTATAAAAACCTTATATGCCCCCAGGCCAAAACTTAAAACCCTTGCCCTGAGGGTTGTGGGGGAGTAACCTTCTCAAAAGTATATTTTCTATCTGGAAATCAACTACGCTGGACAAAATGGCTATCTTAAAATTTTATTGGATGTGTTCGGGGGAATGATGGGCGTGGGGGGGGGCTAGTTGCCATCCAATCACTTTCGACTATTAAAAAGTGCACTAGCCCTTTGGATTTCCAATCGAATGAGCCTGTTTTAAAGTTTCTACGACAACGCCTTCTATAAAAACCTTATATGCCCCAAGGGCATAACTTAAAATCCTTGCCCTGAGGGCTCTGGGGGAGTGTCCTCCTCAAAAATATATTTTCTATCTGGATAAAACCTTATATGCCCCCAGGGCATAAATTAAAGCTCTTGCCCTGAGGGTTGTGGAGGAGTGTCCTAATCAAAAACATATTTTTATCTGGAAATCAGCTATGCTGAACAAAATGGCCATCTCAAAATTTTGGTTGGATGTGTTTGGGAGAATGATAGGCGTGGGGGGGGGCTAGTTGCCCTCCAATAATTTTCGACTATTAAAAAGGGTACTAGTCCTTTGAATTTCCTATCGAATTAGCCTGTTTTGGAGTTTCTACGACAACACCTTCTATAAAAACCTTATATGCCCCCAGGGAATAACTCAAAACCCTTGCCCTGAGGGTTTTGGGGGAGTGTCCTCCTCAAAAATATATTTTCTACCTGGAAATCAACTACGCTGAACAAAATGGCTATCTCAAAATTTTCAAGGGGTGTGTTTTCGGGAATGATGGGCGTGGGGGGGGGTCTAGTTGCCCTCCGATCACTGGCAACTATTAAAACGGGCACTAGCCACTCTAATTTCCAATCGACTGAGCAATTTTCGAAGTTTCTAACGACAACTGCTTCGATACAAAGAGCCCGGGTATGGAGAAAAAAAAACACATTTTTTTTATATTGATTGGATGTGTTTGGAGAAAAGATGGGCTTGAGAGGGGGTTAGTTGCCTTCAAAACACTTTCGACTATTAAAAAGAGCATTAGCCGTTTGAATTTCCAATCGAATGAGCCTGTGTTGAAGTTTCTACGACAACACCGTCTATAAAAACCTTATATGCCCCCAGGGCATAACTTAAAACCCTTGCCCTGAGGGTCGTGGGGAGTTTCCTCCTCAAAACATATTTTCTATGTTGAAATCAACTACGCTGAACAAAATGGCTCTCTAAAATATTGATTGGATGTGTTTGGAGAAAAGATGGGCGTGAGAGGGGGGTTAGTTGCCTTCAAATAACTTGTGACTATTAAAAAGGGCACTAGCCCTTTAAATTTCCAATCAAATGAGCCCTTTTTCAAGTTTCTACGACAAAGATTTCAATAAAAACCTTCTATGACCCAAGGGCATAGCTTATAACCCTTGGCCTGAAGACTGTTGGGGGAGTGTCCTGCTCAAAGGTATAATTTCCTGAACTTTGAACTGCGTGGAACAAAATAGCTATCTCAATACCTTTATTGGATGTGTTTGGGGAAATGGTGGGCGTGGAAGGGGTGCTAGTTGCTTTCCAATCACTTTCGACTAGTAAAAAGGGCACTAGCCATTTCAATTTCCAATCGAATGAGCCCTTTTTGAAGCTTCTACGACAACGCGTTATATAAAAACTTTATATACCCCCTGAGCATAATTTACAACCCTTGTCCTGAGGGCGGTGGGGGGGGGGGGGATTTCATCCTCAAAGGCCTAATTTCCAGATCCTAAAACTACGTTGAATAAAATGGCTATCTCAAAGTTTTGATTAGATGTGTTTGGGGAAAAGGTGGGCGTGAGAGGCGGGTTAGTTGCCCTCTAATCACTTTCGACTGTTTAAAAGGGCACTAGCCCTTTGAATTTCCAATCGAATGAGCCTTTTTTAAAGTTTCTACAACGACGCCTTCTATAATAAACCTTATATGCCCCCATAACTTACATCCCTTGCCCTAAGGGGGACTGTCCTCAAAAACATAATTTCTATCTGGATATCAACTACGCTGAACCAAATGCCTATCTCAAAATTTTGATTGGATGTGTTTCGGGAAATGTTGAGCGTGGAAAGGGTGTTAGTCAACTTCCAATCACTTTTGACTATTAAAAAGGGCACAAGTCACACCAATTTCCAATTGAATGAGCGCTTTTCGAAGTTTCTACGACAATTTCTTCGATACGAAGTGCCCTGCTCTAAAGGAAAAATTAATAAATAATACATTATGCCAACATCGGTCTTGTATGCCCCCAGGGAATAACTTAAAACCCTTGCCCTGAGGACTGTGGGGGAGTGCCCTCCTCTTTAATTAGTCCCAGTTTCTTGTCTCGTTCTCAAGTGTCCCCGTTGTTTCCTTAGGCAGAGCGATCGCGCTGCCTATGATTTTTGCAACAACTTTCTATATAAACCTTATTTGCCCCCAGGGCATAACTTACAACCCTTGCACTGAGGGCTCCGAGGGGTTTATCATTCCAAAAGACCTAATTTCCAGAACTTTCAACTACATTGAACAAAATGGATTTCTCAAAATTTTAATTCGATGTGTTTGGGAAAATGGTGGGCGTGAGAGGGGCGTTAGTCGCTAAACAATCACTTATAACTATTAAAAAAGGCACTAGCCCTTTCAATTTCCAATTGAATAAGCTCTTTTAAAGTTTCTACAACAGCGCTTTCAATAAAAACTTTATATGCCCCAGGGCATAAATAACAACCCTTGCACTGAGGGCTCTGAGGGAGCTATCATCCTAAAAGACCTAATTTCCAGAACTTTCAACTACATTGAACAAAATGGATTTCTCAAAATTTTAATTCGATGTGTTTGGGAAAATGGTGGGCGTGAGAGGGGCGTTAGTCGCTATCCAATCACTTTCAAATTTTAAAAGAGGCACTAGCCCTTTCAATTTCCAATTGAATGAGCCCTTTTGAAATTTCTACGACAGCGCTTACAATAAAAACTTTATATGCCCCCAGGGCTTAAATTACAACCCTTGCCCTGAGGGCTGTGGGAGGAGGGGTTGTCATCCTTAAAGACCTAATTTCCAAAACTTTCAACTACGTTGAATAAAATGGCTATCTAAAATTTTTGATTGGATGTGTTTGGGGAAAAGGTGGGCGTTAGAGGGGGGTTAGTTGCCCTCATATCACTTTCGACTATTAAAAAGGGTACTAGCCTTTTGAATTTCAAATCGAATGAGCCCTTTTTCAAGTTTCTACGACAAAGATTTCAATAAAAACCTTATATGCCCCCAGGGCATAACTTATAATCCTTGTCCTGATGGGTGTGGGGGGGGGGGGGCTAGTTGCCCTCCAATCACTTTCGACTATTAAAAAGGGCACTAGCCCTTTGAACTTCCAATCGAATGGCTTTTTTTGAAGTTTCTACGACAATACCTTCTTTAAAAACCTTATATGCCCCCAAGGCATAGCTTAAAACCCTTTCCCTGAGGGCTGTCGGGAAGTGTCCTCCTCAAAAACACATTTTGTATATGGAAATAAACTACGCTTAACAAAATGGCTATCTCAAAATTTTGATTGGATGTGTTTGGGGAAATGATGGGCGTGGGGGGGGGGGTAGTTGCCTTCCAATCACTTTCAACTATTAAAAAGGGCACTAGCTCTGTCAATTTTCAATCGAATGAGCATTTTTTTAAGTTTCTACGACAACGCCTTCTATAAAAACCTTTTATGTCCCCAGGGTATAATTTAAAACTCTTGCCGTGAGGGTTATGGGGGAGTGTCCTCCTCAAAAACAAATTTTCTATCTGGAAATCAACAACGCTGAACAAAATGGCTATTTCAAAATTTTGATTGGATGCGTTTGGGGGAAGGATGAGCGTGGAGGGCTAGTTGCCCTCCAATCACTTTCGACTAATAAAAAGGGCACTAGCCATTTCAATTTTCAATCGAATGAGCCCTTTTTGAAGCTTCTACGACAACACGTTATATAAAAACTTTATATGCCTCCTGGCCATAATTTAAAACCCTTGTCCTGAGGGCTGTGGGGGGGGGGGGGGTATTGTCATCCTCAAAGAACTAATTTCCAGATCTTAAAACTACGTTGAATAAAATGGCTATCTAAAAATTTTGATTGGATGTGTTTGGGGAAAAGGTGGGCGTTAGAGGGGGGTTAGTTGCCCTCAAATCGCTTTCGACTATTAAAAAGGGTACTAGCCCTTTGAATTTCAAATCGAATGAGCTTTTTTTGAAGTTTCTACGACAATGCCTTCTTTAAAAACCTTATATGCCCCCAAGGCATAGCTTAAAACCCTTGCCGTGAGGGCTGTGGGGGAGTGTTCTCCTCAAAAACGTATTTTCTATCTGGAAATGAACTACGCTGAACAAAATGGCTATCTCAAAATTTTGATTGGATGTGTTTAGGGAAATGATGGGGGTGGAGGAGGGGGGGGGCTAGTTGCCTTCCAATCACTTTCAACTATTAAAAAGGGCACTAGCTCTTTCAATTTTCAATCGAATGAGCATTTTTTGAAGTTTCTACGACAACACCTTCTATAAAAACCTTATATGCTCCCAAGGCATAATTTAAAACCCTTGCCCTTAGGATTGTGGGGGAGTCTCCTCCTCAAAAACAAATTTTCTTTCTGGAAATCAACTACGCTGAACACAATAGCTGTCTCAAGATTTTGATTGGATGCGTTTGGAGGAATGATTAGTGCGGGGGGAGGGGGCTAGTTGCCCTCCAATCACTTTCGACTATTAAAAAGGGCACTGGCCATTTCAATTTCCAATCGAATGAGCCCTTTTTGAAGCTTCTACGACAACACGTTATATAAAAATTTTACATGCCCCCTGGGCATAATTTACAACCCTTGTCCTGAGGGCTGTGGGGGGGGGAGGGGGATTGTCATCCTCAAAGACCTAATTTCATGATCTTAAAACTACGTTGAATAAAATGGCTATCTCAAAGTTTTGATTAGATGTGTTTGGGGAAAAGATGGGCGTGAGAGGCGGGTTAGTTGCCCTCTAATCACTTTCGACTGTTTAAAACGGCATTAGCCCTTTGAATTTCCAATCGAATTAGCCTTTTTTAAAGTTTCTACGCAACGTTTTTAAAGTTTCTAAAACTTTTAACTACGTTGAATAAAATGGCTATCTAAAAATTTTGACAGGATGTGTTTGGGGAAAAGATGGGCGTGAGAGGCGGGTTAGTTGCCCTCTAATCACTTTTGACTATTAAAAAGGGCACTAGCCCTTTGAATTTCAAATCGAATGAGCCCTTTTTCAAGTTTCTAAGACAAAGATTTCAATAAAAACCTTATATGCCCCCAGGGCATAACTTTTAATCCTTGCCCTGATGGGTGTGGGGGAGGCTAGTTGCCCTCCAATCACTTTCCACTATTAAAAAGGGCACTAGCCCTTTGAACTTCCAATCGAATGAGATTTTCTTGAAGTTTCTACGACAATGCCTTCTTTAAAAACCTTATATGCCCCCAAGGCAAGGATTAAAACCCTTGCCCTGAGGGCTGTGGGGGAGTGTCCTCCTCAAAAACATATTTTCTATCTGGAAATCAACTAAGCTGAACAAAATGGCCATCTCAAAAATTTGATTTGATGTGTTTGGGGAAATAAAGGGCGTGGGGGGGGGCTAGTTGCCTTCCAATCACGTTCAACTATTAAAAAGGACACTAGCTCCTTCAATTTTCAATCGAATGAGCATTTTTTGAAGTTTCTATGACAACGCCTTCTATAAAAACCTTATATGCCCCCAGGGCATAATTTAAAACCCTTGCCCTGAGGGTTGTGGGGTATTGTCCTCCTCAAAAACAAACTTTCTATCTGGAAATCAACTACGCTGAACAAAATGGCTATCTCAAACTTTTGATCGGGGGAGTTTGGGGGAATGATGAGCGGGGGGGGCTAGTTGCCCTCCAATCACTTTCGACTATTAAAAAGGGTACTAGCCCTTTGAATTTCCAATCGAATGAGCCTGTTTTGAAGTTTCTACGACAACGCCTTCTATAAAAACCTTATATACCCCCAGGGCATAACTTAAAACCCTTGCCCTGAGGGTTGTGGGTGAGTGTCCTCCTCAAAAACGTATTTCCTATATGGAAATCAACTACGCTGAACAAAATGACTATTTCAAAATTTTGATTGGGTGTGTTTGGGGGAATTATGGGCTTTGGGGGGAGGCTAGTTGCCCTCCAATCACTTTCGACTATTAAAAAGGGTACTAGCCCTTTGAATTTCCAATCGAATGAGCCTTTTTCGAAGTTTCTACGACAACTCCTTCGATACGAAGTGCCCGGGTATTGAGAAAAAAACTAAAACACATTGTACCCACATCGTTCTTTACTTAGGCAGTGCCAGCGCACTTTCTATGATACTAATCATAGGCAGCGCGCTAGCGCTGCCTAAGTAAAGAACGATGTGGGCACAATGTGTTGTTGTTTTTTTTTTCTCCATACCCAGGCACTTCGTATCGAAGGAGTCGTCGTAGAAACTTCGAAAAGGGCTCATTCGATTAGAAATTGGACTGGATAGTGTCTTTTTTAATAGTCGAAAATGATTGAAGGGCAACTAGCCCATTCCTCCACGCCCATCATTCCCCCAAACACATCCAATCAAAATTTTAAGATAGCCATTTTGTTCAGCGTATTTGATTTGCACATACAAAATATGTTTTTGAGGAGGACACTCCCCCACAACCCTCAGGGCAAGGGTTTTAATTTATGCCCTGGGGGCATATAAGGTTTTTATAGAAGGCGTTGTCGTAGAAACTTCAAAACAGGCTCATTCGATTGGAAATTCAAAGGGCTAGTATCCTTTTTAATAGTCGAAAGTGATTAGAGGGCAACTAGCCCCCCCCAACGCCCATCATTCCCCCAAATACATCCAATCAAAATTTTGAGATAGTCATTTTGTTCAGCGTACTTGATTTCCAGATAGAAAATATGTTTTTTGAGGAGGACACTCCCCCACAACCATTAGGGCAAGGGTTTTCAGTTATTCCCTGGGGCATATAAGGTTTTTATAGAAGGTGTTGTCGTAGAAACTTCAAAACACCTCTTCGAAGAAACCCTCTTTAATAGTCAAAAGTGATTGGAGGGCAACTAGCCCCCCCCCACGCCCTTCATCCCCCTAAATACATCAAATCAAAATTTTGAGATAATCAGTTTGTTCAGCGTTGTTGATTTCCAGATAGAAAATATGTTTTTGAGGAGGACACTCCCCCACATCCTCAGGGCAAGAGTTTTAAGTTATGCCCTGGGGTATATAAGGTTTTTAAAGAAGGCGTTGTCATAGAAACTTAAATAAAAGCTCATTCAACTGGAAATTCAAAGGGCTAGTTCCCTTTTTAATAGTCGAAAGTGATTGGAGGGCAACTAGCCCCCCTCCCCACACCCATCATTCCCCCAAACACATCGAATAAAAATTTTTAGATTGCCATTTTGTTCAGGGTAGTTGATTTCCAGATAGAAAACATATTTTTGAGGAGGACACTCCCCCACAACCCTCAGAAAAGGATTATAAGTTATGCCCTGGGGGTATATAAGATTTTTATTAAAATCTTTGTCGTAGAAACTTGAAAAAAAGCTCATTCGATTTGAAATTCAAATGACTAGTACCCTTTTTAATAGTCGAAAGTGATTTTAGGTCAACTACCCCTCCTCTCACGCCCACTTTTCCCCAAACACATCCAATCAAAATTGTTAGATAGCCATTTTATTCAAAGTAGTTGAAAGCTTTGGAAATTAGATCTTTAAGGATTACAACCCCTCCCCCAACAGCCCTCAGGACAAGGGTTGTAAGTTATACCCTGAGGGCATTTAAAGTTTTTATTGAAAGCGTTGTCGTAGAAACTTCAAAAGGGCTCATTCAATTGGAAATTGAAAGGGCTAGTGCCTTTTTTAATAGTTGAAAGTGATTGGTTAGCGAATAAAGACCCTCTCACGCCCACCATTTTCCCAAGCACATCGAGTTAAAATTTTGAGATATCCATTTTGTTTAGCGTAGTTGAAAGTTCTGGAAATTTTGTCTTTTAGGATGATAACCCCCTCAGAGCCCTCAGTGCATGGGTTTTAAGTTATGCCCTGGGGGCATATAAAGTTTTTGTTGAAAGCATTGTTGTAGAAACTTCAAAAGGGCTCATTAGATTGGAAATTCAAAGGGCTAGTACCCTTTTTAATACTCGAAAGTGATTGTAGGGCAACCAGCCCTCCCCCCCCCCCACGTCCATCATTCCCCAAACACATCCAATCAAAATTTTGAGATAGCCATTTTGTTCAGCGTAGTTGATTTCCAGATAGAAAATATGTTTTTGAGAGGGAAACTCCCCCACAACTCTCAGGCCAAGGGTTTTAAGTTATGCCCTGGGGGCATATAAGGTTTTTATAGAAGGCTTTGTCGTAGAAACTTCGAAAAGGGCTCATTCGATTGGAAATTGGAGTGGCTATTGCCCTTTTTAATGGTCGAAAGTGATTCGAGGGTAACTAGCCCCCCCCCCCACGCCCATCATTCCCCCAAACACATCGAAACAAAAGTTTGAGATAGCTTTTTTGTTCAGCGTAGTTGTTTTCCAGATAGAAAATATGTTTTTGAGGAGGAGACTCCCTTACAACCCTCAGGGCAAGGGTTTTCAGTTATGCCCTGGGGCATATAAGGTTTTTATAGAAGGCGTTGTCGTAGAAACTTCAAAACAGGCTCATTCGATTGGAAAAAGGGCTAGTACCCTTTTAATAGTCGAAAGTGATTGGAGGGCAACTATCCCCCCACGCCCATCATTCCCCCAAACACATCCAATCAAAATTTTGAGATAGCCATTTTGTTCAGCGTAATTGATTTCCAGATAGAAAATATGTTTTTGAGGAGGTTTTTACACAAACCTTCTCCCTCCCATTTGCCCATTATGTTTCAAAACTAAATGTTGCCTTAAGATTAAATCAAAATGCACTGCTATAATGCTAATTCCAAATTAGGCATCTTAGCAGTATCCCAAGAACGACTGAGGGTATTATGTTCAAACTTTCGAGGCTACTTCTGCTCTTAAAATTTAACCAAATCAAAATAGTGTAAGTGTATCCAAGCTATCAAAGAGAGTAAACAGATTTTTTTGCCAATGGTATCAAGTTTTCCATTTCAGGTCAACTAGAGGAGGTATGACAATAAGTTAAACAGTACTACTTGTGTCCAGATTTTCAAAATGGTGTATGTTGCTAAAAATTGCTGAAAATTTTTCTCCAGCATACAAATAGCAGGCCAAACTATAAAGTCTTAAAAAACGAAAAAGATTTAAAGTGTTATTTTCTTTTTCCCTGAAAAGACTATGTCAATATAAAA
Source organism: Artemia sinica (assembly GCA_027921565.1). Classification (NCBI taxonomy): domain Eukaryota; kingdom Metazoa; phylum Arthropoda; class Branchiopoda; order Anostraca; family Artemiidae; genus Artemia; species Artemia sinica. The sequence goes on from CM051275.1 coordinate 19,095,281, forward strand.
CGAACAGAAAATAATTTAAAAAAACTTTTTCCACAAAATAAGTTTTTCAAAGAAACGTAAAAAACTCCATTAAAAAAAAATGAGCAAAAATAAAATCAAATAATCTACCAAGCTCGAAACTACCTCAAATCAGCATCGATAAATAAATGAACCCCAAAACGAACAGAAAATACAAAAAATAACCGAGTCAAACTCAAAACAAGCAGAAATTAACATAAGTTTGGCACAAAACCCCTCTGCCTTCCCAAGGCCAGAACAAAATTTGCACTTTACTTAAAAAATACAAATGAATATGCATTGTCAGTTTAATATACATATACTGATATTTAGTAATAAAAATGTTAAAATTATTTGATTTATTAAAGTTATAAAAGTAAAAACATTTAAATTCTTTTCAGTAAAGTGCAAATTTTGTTCTGGCCTTGGGAAGGCATAGGGGTTTTGCGCCCAACTTATGTTAATTTTTGCTCGTTTTGAGTTTGACTCGGTTATTTTTTGTAATTTCTGTTCGTTTTGGGTTTCATTTATTTATCGATGAGGATTTGTGGTAGTTTCGAGCTTGGTAGATTATTTGATTTTATTTTTGCTCATTTTTTGTTTAATGGAGTTCTTTACTTTTCTTTGAAAAACTTTTTTTGTGGAAAAAGTTTTTTAAATTTAATACAATTAAGGCTACTCTTATGAAGGTGAAAGTTTGACAGAATATTGACGGAGAGTTTGAGCTAAATCAAAACACACTATGCGCATGCAGATTGTCAAGAGGGTGTATCTCAAGAATGGATTTGGGTATTAAGTTGGAATTTTAAGAGAATACTTAAAGGGGAAGATCAATTGATAAAAGCGTAATATATGCATGCATTACGTTGTTCCACCTGTGTCAACATGAAACTTCCGGTGTATCATGGAAGCGATGTTCAACTGACCAAAAGGTAACACTACTAACTAACTAATACCACCAACACTAATACTACTGCTACTTTTAATACTTCTTCAAATGCAACAACTAGTAAGGCTTAGAGGATTAAGGTGAAAAGGGCGTCAAAAGAGTGTCGAAAGAGCACATCAATAATATTCTTCGAACGTCTTCTGTGCGTCTCCTGAACGTTCTTCGAACGTCGACTGTGTCAAGGTGAAACTTCCGGTGTATCATGGGAGCGATGTTCAACTGACCAAAAGGTAATATGCACGTGCTACTACCGCTATTAATACTGTTGCTACTACTTTTACCGCTACTACTAATACAACACTGACACTGCAACTACTTATACTCACACTGAAACTAGTGTGATAATATTAAAATTAAGCCTATGAAGTTAAAATTAGAGGAAATATTTATGGCAAATTCGGACTAACAAAACACACATTTAGATTGTCAAAATAGCCTATTTTACGAATTGATTTGTGTATTAAGTTGGAACTCTCAAAGAATGCTTAAAGGGGAAGATCAATTAACCAAAAGGCAATATGTGCACACTACTACAAATACTACTGCTACTGCAACATTTACTAGTTCTACCACTATTTGTTCCAACCACCAGTGCTCCAACTGCTACTCCTATCGCAACTACTTGTAAGGTTAAGATCATTAAGATACTGCTACTTAAGCTAATATTACTACTATTAACTCTACTCCTACTGCTACTACTGCTACTACTACTGTGAGTAAACCTAAGGATATTAAGGCAAATTTTTGGTTAATATTGAAACTGTATTGAAATAAATCGAAACACACTATGCCCAGATAGGTTGTCAAGAAGACGTATCAGCAATGCTTCAGGATCGATTGATGGTATTAAGTTGAAAATGTCATCGTGTATTGAAACGAATGTTCAAATCAAAACAAATGAGCCATGTGCATACTGCTACTAATGCTACTACTGCTAGTACAACTATTGCTACTTCCCAAGATGAGGGTATTAAGGTGAAGCTTTCAAGGAATATTTAGGTGGATGTTGAACTAAATCAAAATGAACCATGCTCATGTAGATTGTCAAAATGATGACAAAGCACTATTACAATAACGGCTTATATTCTTAAGTTAGAACTTTCAGGGTAAGTTATGACAGATTTTGAACTAGCCAGAAGACACTATGTGCATGCTTTTAATACTACTTCTATGTTTACTGTAAGTAATGACACTAAGGGCATTAACTTGAAACGTTTAGGGGAAGTCTCAATTAAACGAAAAAGATATATACGTGCATGTATTAAAAGAGCATATAAGCAGATCTTGGGCAGCGCTGCTTTAACATAGCTAGTAATATCATTTATATTCTAAAGGAGCTAATTCAATCGGAAATTCAAGATTCTGGTACCTTTTTAAGAGTCGAAATTGATGGAGGACAATGAGCCTTCCTCTAGCGCATAATTTTCCAAACCCTTCCAATCAAAATTTTAAGATAGCCAATTTGTTCAGCATAGCTGAATGGTCTTGTAACTGTGTTTTATGGCTATTGCACATCTCAAACCGCCATATTTATGCAATTTCCTTATTATGTTTAAAAACTAAATGTTGCCTTAAGATTAAATCAAAAGACACTGTGGGTATACTGGTTGTCAATAAGACATTTCAGCAATATCTCAAGAACGATTGAGGGTAGGCTTTATGTTCAAACTTTCCTGGCTATTTCTATTAGTACTTCTGCTCTTAAAATTTAACTAAATCAAAAGATTGTAAGTGTATCCAAGCTATCAAAGAGCATAGATAGAAATTTTTGAGAATGGTATTAAGTTTTATTTTTCAGGTCAGCTAGAAGAGGTACAAAACTAGATTAAACACTATGATTTATGTCCAAATTTTTGAAAGGGTGTATGTCGTTAAAAATTGTTGAAAAAGATTCTCCCGCATACGAATAGCAAGCCGAACAATAAATTCTTAAAGAAAACCGAAAAGACCAAATCTATTATTTTCTTTTTCCCTGAAAAAAACTATGTCAATGTAAAACAAACAGAAAATAATTTAAAAAAAACTTTTTCCGCAAAATAAGTTTTTTCAAAGGAAAGTAAGGAAATCCATTAAACCAAAAATGAGCATAAATAGAATCAAATAATCTACCAAATGGAAAACTACCACAAATCAGCACCGATAAATAAATGAAACCCAAACAAATTGAAATTGCAAGAAATAACCGAGTCAAACTCAAAACAAGCAGAAATTAACAGTAGTAGGGCTCAAAACCCCCGTGCCTTTCCAAGGCCAGAACTTAATCTTGCACTTTACTGAAAAAGTTTAAATGTTTCACTTTTATAACTTTAATAAATCAGATATTATTAACATTTTACGTATACAATAAACTGACAAGGCAAATTCATTTGCATTTTTTTTCCGTAAAGTGCAAAATATATTCTTGCCCTTGGAAGGCACAGCGGTTTTGAGCCCTATTCATGTTAATTTCTGCTCGTTTTGAGCACTAAAACTTCGGATTTCTAATCGAATGAGCCCCCTCCGAAGTTTATGCAACCATCCCTTCTGTGCAAAGTGCCCCTGGAAAAAAAAACTATAAATAATAAATCGTTGAAGCCTTATGGTTTTTACTTCTGGCAACGCTGTAGCGTTGCCTCTGATATATGTTTTATGTTGTAGTCTTTTTTTTTTCTTATTGTTTTATTCTGTTACATTTCTCGGTATATTTCTGAATTTTTTTTTTTTCTGAGTGTTTCCTTGGAAATTACATTTTCGCTCAACCACAAGTACAAAATTACGAATAGGTTGAGTTAATGAAATGTTTTCTCTTAGTGTAAAAAAATTTCCGCTCATCCACAAGTGCAAAATAGCTTGAGACTGTTTTATGGTAAAAGATTTGTGACATTTATTATTTAGAATTATGCTTTAAATTAACTGCAGGTGCTACTATAAAAAAAAGAAAAAAAAAATTTAATTGAAGAAAAATACTTAATGAAGAACAGACTTTAGAATTTGCTCATTTTGACTCATTGACATGTTTTGACTCATTTGACTCATTATGACATGTTTTACTCATTTTGAACGATATACATTTCAGAGGGCTCATTGAAGGTATGTGCAAAATTTAAGCCAAAGAACTAACTTTTTGTGATTAAGCCAATAAAGATCAATCCCCCTACCCTCCACCACCCAAAAAACAACGGGCTAGTATGAAGCTATGTTTAGAACTTAATCATAATGAGGACTCTCGAATAAGCTGATCAAAGTATAAGCTTAGACCAGAAACTTACAAAGAAACTTATTTAGTAGAACATTGGAAGGGGGGTGGGCTGAGGACGATTAAGAAAAAATTTATACGATAACATAAATATTTCTGAAATGATATCTTTAAAAATAAATCAGTCAAAAGATGCATACACTTGGAAAGTAGTAAAAATAAGCTTAGGATGCTTCAAGGCTCTTACAATTTTTGCAAAATAAAGAATAAAAAATGTTCTTGCTTTAACGTGAAGTTAGCAGAGCTTGTTTAATAAATGTTGGGCAACGCAGTTGTACAACTCTTGACAGGTACTCATCAAAACTATATCTATCATGGATGACCGGTTGCTGCATGATAATCCTTTGAGTAAGTTGATGTGGAATTGAGTAAGTTTATGTGAAAATAAATAAATTGGAATATCGAGCCGTCATAGAATATTTTCTTTTGATATGCAAGACACCCATGCAAACCAACGATGCGGTGTACACTGTGTATGGGGACTTTGCCCAATCATTTATCACCGTTAGTTTTGGGCAACTGGAATTCAAAGTGGCTGTTCCAGCTCGATAGACAGTGAACGTTCAGGGTCTCTGAAGACTGCACCCACTGACAATAATGTCACTAAAATCTACCAAACGACCGTCGAATTAAAGTAAAAGAGATATCATAGGCTATAAATATGTCCAAAAACGTGTTTACCGCATCTGGAATCAAGATTTAGTCAAGAGCTATCCACTCTTTGGGAGTTTTGTTTGCTCATGTTAGATTGAAACGTTTTCGAATGAATATCTCCAACGCTCTGTTGGTACGATTTTGACGCAATAAGTACGATCTTTGGTGCCTATTAATTGGTATGAATGAGACTTGGACGAACTGCCATGCACCCGAATCAAACATCCAGTGAAAACAGTGAACTGCAAAGGGGAATTGGCTCCAAAAAAGCAGAAATTATTATTTTGGAAAGGGGGAATAATGACATTTTTTGGTTTGGCCATGGAGTTCAATTAGTCCATTTTCTCCAAAGAGGAAAAACTTTACAGAGCATATTATTCACCATTAATATACAAGCTAAAGGCAGAAACTGCAAAAAAACAAAAATAAAAACGGCAACATTTTAAGCAAAAAAAAATCCTGCTTTACCAAACACTATAGTTGCCATAGCGAAGATCTATAAATTATGGCTTGAACTGCTTGACCGCTTTCCTTACTCACCAGATAAGGCTCCATGCGATTTGTTTTTGTTCCCTTGTCTAAAACCTTCGCTTGAGGACAAAGATTTTCGTCAACTGAGGAGACTATTACCTTCGCAATAGTTATTTTGCAGAAAAAGTTGCCTAGTTGGACGGGTTAAAGAGATGGGAGCATCGAGCAGTTCGTGATAACAAACTGTAAGTAAGGAGTGATGCGGCTAAATAGTAATTAAAACTCAAAGAAACAAAGCCTTGATGACAATAGATACATTTAAAGAATCGAATTTTGATGCTGATTAAAAGTATATGAAATTCATCAAGTTTAATGTTGCCCATCAAATGTTACAAGCCTGAGAAAATTTGCCCAATTTTTTGAAAAAGGAGGGAAAAACCCGTAAAACATCAAATGATCTTAATCAAAATCACACGATCAGATTCAGCATACAACTGTAGAGGTTTTTAAGCTCCTATGGTAAAAAATGTGGAATTTTGCATGTTTTGCAAGAAGAAATATTATGGAGGCGTGTTTACTTGTGTTTTTGTTTGTTGTTTCTTTTTTTTTGCTTTCCCCAAAGGTGATCATACAGAACCAGTTGTCCTAGAAAATCGGGAGAGGGCTCATTTTATTACAAATCAAAAGTTCTAGTACTCTTTTTAAGTGACCAAAAACACATGGGAGGGCAGTTAGCTCCCCTCCCATGCTCCTTTTTCCCCAAAGTCACCCGACCAAAACTTTTATATAGCCATTTTGTTCAGCATAGTCGAAAAATTTAAGAACTAGGTCTTTGAAGATGTATTGTCTCCCCACTGTCCCAGGAGATGGGCTGCAAGCTACGAAATTTTCCCATTATTTACATAAAGTATTGGTTATTGGGAAGTATAAAGATAATTTACCTGTAAATGGCTTATAAAACTGCTAATAGATGTTTCTGAATTTGTGGCTGGATCATTTTATTCTATCTTTATTTGCATAGTTATTTGGCATTTACAGTTTTAATATTTTATTTTAAAAACAATTATTTAATTTTTTTAACAATCTGCACGAAATAAGCAATTGTAAAAAAAAATGTCCTTTAAAAGTAAATATGTGTTGTAGAAATCGTTGAGGGTAAACAAAAGCTGGTAAAAAGAGTTTTTGAGGTATCTAATTCCAGTGTTAAAAATTGAGTCAACTAAAAAAAATTGAGTTTAGATACTTCCTATTGTCCACTATAAAAAAAAAAGAAAAAAAAAATACTGTCCATTGGAAAAACTTAAATTTTAACACAATTATCAAGTTAAATTCGCTAGCTAAATCTTTTTAAGTACGCTTGTCATTTCATTTCAAAACGAAATTATATTAGGAAAATTGGAAGCTGAAAGTGTTAAATATATTTCCATTTTACTGAAACGATCTCAATTCTTACCTAGTGTAAACAAACTTCCTTCGATACTTTTAATAGGTTTTAACAGTTTTCGGCGTTGCTAAGAAACATTAGATCACTAATGTTTAAAACTGTCTTTTAAATGCTTTCGGAACTTCCTGTTTTTCCCTGGATTTACACTTCATTTATTTCAGTTTTTTTAAACCAATTAAGTATATCATTGGATAACGCTATGTTTTGTTGTAACAGATTATTTATTTTTTCTGTTTTATTGTAAAAAAAAAAAAACGTCATGAATCAATACAACCACATTGGGTTTCTTAATATTTGTTCTAATTGAGGTTTACTTGGGTAAAATTTTAACTGAGCTTAAAATTAATAAATTTTAACATGGCTTTAAATTTCAAGCAAATAAATGTAGAAAAAAAAATTTCTTTTTGCTATGATTTGGTATAACCACACTTTTTCTTCCAAAATCTATTTCATTCATTAGATTTATCAAGTCTACTCACACTAGAGTTTTCAAGTCTATCTAAGAAAAAAAATGTTTGACCAACTTAAAGTTTCACAAGCCTATTTAAAAGCGTTCAAAATATCTTACTCTCTTACGTTTGTTTGACTCAGCATACGTGCCAAGTAAATTGCTAACCGATCAGTGACAAAACACGAATCATTGTGTCCCTGTTTTACTTTTTTTCTCATTGAGGTCCCCCTTTCCTCTGTTTATATGCTATATAAGTCTAAGCCAACCCGACAAAAAAAAAAACACTTTTTGTCCAGTATCAAGTGTCACATATAATAGAAATAACCAACCTTCAGAATATATTTGTTTTCATGTTTGTTTTTCAATATATTTGTTTTCTGTCTGCTTCTGTCTACACGCCCTGCAAGTTTCAAAACTATCAGAGACAGGAAAAACATTCTGTAGCGTAACGGAAAACAGTGGGCAATGGGAGATCCTCTTTTATTTAAACTTCACCTAAAATGATACAAGAAATGAACGTAAATTAAATTCTTTTTTAAAAACAAGTCTTTCAAATAGAAGTAGAGAGCAACATTAAAACTTAAAATGGACGAGAATTACCTTACATAATCTCCTTCTTTGAAGTTTTAATATGGCTCTTTACTTTCATTTTAAAATAGTAATAAAAAGTGGAATTAAAAATCCGAGCGAACAGGAATTATCCTACATATGAGAGTAGCTACGACCCTACGTTATTGAATGCTCGAAGAAAAGAGTATTAAGATAAAAAGTTCATTGATGGGGCTGCTGCCCCTGTTATATACGAATTAAACCTCTCGCGGGAGAATTTCAAATTCTTTCCGAATCACATTTTGAAAACACTTTTTCCAGGCCAAAATATAGCGAAGACTATTCAGAAAAGACATAAAAAAGTAAAAAATGTCAATTTATGAAGTGGCCTCATATGTAGACGTTAAGGACGCATGAGGAAACATTCAAAGCATTCAGGACAAACAGGAGTTTGGCACTTTTTACACTCGAAAATTTTTTTTAAGTTAGCAGGTCTACTCATGGCACCTCGATGTGTTTTTCTTTTCGGATTACGATGGCCAAGACCTGACATTCCATCCAACCTGACTTCTTTTGAGATTGACTGGGTAAAAATCCGCTTCGAAAGAGGCAGACAACCTGGATGCCCAGGACTTATGCGCATCATAACCATGCCCTTGTTTAGATGCGACACTGCGGCAAACGCTTTGAATTCCAGAATGTCAGATTCGGTTCCAGGCAAAAGTTATGAAATAGTCGAATATACCACCTCTTGTTCCTAAAATCATTCTTATAGTGTGATGTGAGAGAGTCCAAGAGGTCAACACCTTCCATGCATTTATTGTATTCTTTGACAGAGAATGGTCTTCCAACGCCTTCTTTCTTCTTCTCCGAGCTACTCAGTATCTCCACAATATTAACTGGATGGTACCCAGCGTATGCGGAGCATAGGACAACAAGGTTGTTGTCTTTCCACCGAAACACTTTGACGCCTTCCGCTGACGTTGCTTTTTCATTTCTTTCTCTCAGACCGGTTTGTTCAGACCGTCGCCAAGTCTGTTGGCGTCAAGTCCGACGCTGTAATTATTTTCTTTTGCTAACGTTTTTACGAGAGCGATAACGTAGCAATTAGACTCGTGGACTATCATCTAAAGGATTTCCGAAGTCATCAATGCTTTGAAATAATCAACAGCGTCTGCCTCTTCATTTAGATTTAAGAGATTGCTTTGCTCACCAGTAAAAGAGAGTACACTTGCTCCAATAGGGTTGCCCCGCTTACTTTCCTATGCCTCCCCCTCTCACTTTAGTTATCCTGGCAACACTGCTTACTGATGGCGTAGAATTATCGTTCCTAACCGTGTAACACCTATCTGGTGGCTTGGTTGATATAATAGCAGCTGGTTGCATACTAGAATTAGTTCTTATCCTTTTTGACGAAGGTGGTGGCTTTTCGCCATTTGAATCGCTTTCAGACACAACCTCGGGACTCGGTTCAATAATTATGTTGTGACCGAAGAAAGTGTTTGCAACTTAAGACACATAAGACTCAGGTTGCGTCTTAACCGTCCTCTTCATCACTTTAAGATCTACATCAGACTCTTCGTAGTTGAGGTCACTTTCCTTGTTTTAATGAACATGAACATAATGAAAATAATGAACATGATCACCATCTACCTAAATCAAAGTGATAATGTCAACTTCCACGGTTAGGTACCTCTCCAGATGTATTACTATTTGTTGGGCACTGTCCTCAGACGTAGACAGTGGTGATTGTGCATCTGGACCGACTTGTCCTCATGAGTAGACAAAAAGAAGATGGCTATAAATCCTAACCTAAATGCTTGTACAACATAAAAGAGCAACCAGCATACAGAGAGTAGACTAGTTAATTCTGGTGAAAAATTCACGCAACTCAAAACTTCTTGGTTAGATACAAAAAAAAATTCAGAATTTGAACTCACCTTTTGTGTGTAAGCACAATAAATAATCCTGATGTTGACCGCTACCTTTTGTAGGTTTTGAAACTGCTCGCTAGATGCCTAGTACAGTACGATAAAAGCGCTTATTAAGAAGAGACAGCCCTGAAGTTCTGGCAAAAAAAACAGTGAGTTCTAAGCTGGAGGAGGGTTAAGGCGAAATGTTACCAAAATCACCAGCGCCTGCGAGAGGGTTAATATATGTTAGTTTAGAGTTCAAGTTACTCTTTATTTTCATTTCAGCAAGTTTCTTTTTCGATAAAACGCTGTCAATAATCAGAGGCAACGCTATATTGTTGCCTATAGTAAAGGCCATACGGCTCCAATGTTTTATTATTATTATTATTATTTATTTATTGTTTTTTTTCCCAGAGGCACTTCATTTTGAAGGGGTCGTCGTAGAAACTTCAAAGGGGCTCATTCGATTGGAAATCGAGAGTTTCTAGTGCCCTTTTTAATAGTCAAAAGTAACTGGAGGGCAACTAGCCCCCCCCCCCACCAATCATTTTTCCAAACACATCCCATCAAAACTTTGAGATAGCCATTTTTCTCAGCTTAGTCGATTTCCAGATAGAAAATACGTTTTTTGAGAAGAACACTCCTCCACAACCCTCAGGGAAGGGGTTTAAAGTTATACCCTGGGGGCATATAAGGTTTTTTAGAAGGCGTTGTCGTAGAAAATTTAAAAAGACTCATTCGATTGGAAATTAAAAGAGCTAGTGCCTTTTTTAATAGTCAAAAGTGATTTGAGGGCAACTAGCCCCCCCCCCAACCCCATCATTCCCCCAAACACATTCAATCAAAATTTTGAGATAGCCATTTTGTTCAGCGTAGTTGATTTCCAGATAGAAAATATGTTTTTGAGGAGGACACTCCCCCACAACCCTCAGGGCAAGGGTTTTAAGTTATGCCCTGGGGGCATATAAGGTTTTTATAGAAGGCGTTGTCGTAGAAACTTCAAAAAAGGCTCATTCGATTGGAAATTCAAAGGACTAGTGCCCTTTTTAATAGTTGAAAGTGATTGGAGGGCAACTAGCCCCCCCCCCCTACGCCCATAATTCCCCCAAACACATCCAATCAAAATTTTGAGATAGCCATTTTGTTCAGTGTAGTCGATTTCCAGATAGAAAATATGTTTTTGAGGAGGACACTCCCTCATAGCCCTCAGGACAAGGGTTTTAAATTATGCCCTGGGGGCATATAAGGTTTTTATAGAAAGCGTTGTCGTAGAAACTTCAAAAAAGGCTCATTCGACTGGAAATTCAAAGGGCTAGAGCTCTTTTTAATAGTCGAAAGTGATTGGAGGGCAACTAACCCCCCTCTCACGCCCACCTTTTCCCCAAACATATCCAATCAAAATTTTGAGATAGCCATTTTATTAAACGTAGTTTTAAGTTCTGGAAATAAGGTCTTTGAGGATGACAACTCCCCCACAGCCCTCAGGGTAAGGGTTGTAAGTTATGCCCTGGGGGCATATGAGGTTTTGTATAGACAACGTTGTCGTAGAAACTTCAGAAAGGGCTCATTCGATTGGAAATCTAAATGGCTAGTTCCCTTTTTAATAGTCGCAAGTGTTTCTAAGGAAACTGACACACGGCTCCAATGTTTTATTATTATTATTTTTTTTCCCCAGAGGCACTTCATATGGAAGGGGTCGTCGTAGAAACTTCAAAAGGGGCTCACTCGAATGAAAATTGAGAGTTCTAGTGCCCTTTTTAAGGGTCTGGAGGACAACTAGCCCCCGTCCACGCCCACCCTTCCCCCAAACACATCCAATCAAATTTTTGAGATAGCCATTTTGTTCAGTGTAGTTGATTTCCAGATAGAAAATATGTTTTTGCGGAGGATACTCCCCCACAGCCCTCAGGGCAAGGGTTGTAAGTTATGCCCGGGGGGCATATAAGGTTTTTATAGAAAGGGTTGTCGTAGAAACTTCAAAAAGGATCCAATCGATTGGAAATTCAAAGGGCTAGTGCCCTTTTAGATAGTCGAAAGTGATTGGAGGGTAACTAACCCCCCCCCCCACGCCAATCATTCTCCCAAACACATCCAATCAAAATTTTGAGATAGCCATTTTGCTCAGCGTAGTTGATTTCCATATAGAAAATAGGTTTTTGAGGAGGACACTCCCCCACAACCCTCAGGACAAGGATTTTAAGTTATGCCCTGGTGGCATATAAGGTTTTTTATAGAAGGCGTTGTCGTAGAAACTTCAAAAAAGGCTCATTAGATTGGAGATTGAAAGAGCTAGTGCCCTTTTTAATAGTCGAAAGTGATTGGAGGGCAACTAACCCCCCTCTCACGCCCACCTTTTCCCCAAACACATCCAATCAAAATTTTGAGATAACCATTTTATTAAACATAGTTTTAAATTCTGGAAATTAGGTCTTTGAGGATGACAACTCCCCCACCGCCTTCATGGTAAGGGTTTTAAGCTATGCCCTGGGGGCAGATAAGGATTTGTATAGACGACGTTGTCGTATAAACTTCAGAAAGGGCTCATTTGATTGGAAATCGAGAGTTCTAGTGCCCTTTTTAATAGTCAAAAGTGATTGGAGGGCAACTAGCCCTCCACCACGCCCATCATTTTTCCAAACACATCCAATCAAAATTTTGAGTTAGCCATTTTGTTCAGCGTAGTCGATTTCATGATAGAAAATACGTTTTTTGAGGAGGACACTCCTCCACAACCCTCAGGGCAAGGGTTTAAAGTTATACCCTGGGGGCATATATGGTTTTTTTAGAAGGTGTTGTCGAAGAAACTTTAAAAAGGACTCATTCGATTGGAAATTAAACGAGCTAGTGCCTTATTTAATAGTCGAAAGTGATTTGAGGGCAACAAGCCCCCCTCCAACCCCACCATTCCCCCAAACACATTCAATCAAAATTTTGAGATAGCCATTTTGTTCAGCGTAGTTGATTTCCAGATAGAAATATGTTTTTGAGGAGAACAATCCCCCACAACCCTCAGGGCAAGGGTTTTAAGTTATGCCCTGGGGGCATATAACGTTTTTTATAGAAGGTGTTGTCGTAGAAACTTCAAAAAGGCTCATTCGATTGGAAATTCAAAGGGCTAGTGCCCTTTTTAATAGTCGAAAGTGATTGGAGGGCAACTAGCCCCCCCCCACGCCCATCATATCCCGAAACACATCCAATCAAAATTTTGAGATAGCCATTTTGTTCAGCGTAGTTGATTTCCAGATAGAAAATACGTTTTTGAGGAGGACACTCCCCCAAAACCCTCAGGGCAAGGGTTTTAAGCTATGCCCTGGGGGCATATAAGGTTTTTATAGAAAGCTTTGCTGTAGAAACTTCAAAAAAGGCTCATTCGATTGGAAATTCAAAGGGCTAGTGCCCTTTTTAATAGTCGAAAGTGATTGGAGGGCAACTAACCCCCCTCTCACGCCCACCTTTTCCCCAAACACATCCAATCAAAATTTTGAGATAGCCATTTTATCAAACGTAGTTTTAATTTCTGGAAATTAGGTCTTTGAGGATGACAACTCCCCCGCGGCCCTCAGGGTAAGGGTTGTAATTTATGCCCTGGGTGCATGTGAGGTTTTGTATGGACAACGTTGTCGTAGAAACATCAGAAAGGGCTCATTCGATTGGAAATCTAAATGGCTAGTTCCCTTTTTAATAGTCGCAAGTGTTTCAAAGGAAACTGACTCACGGCTCCAATGTTTTATTATTATTATTATTTTTTTTTCCCAGAGGCACTTCATATGGAAGGGGTCGTCATAGAAACTTCAAAGGGGGATCATTCGAATGAAAATTGAGAGTTTTAGTGCCCTTTTTAAGGGTCAAAAGTGATTGGAGGGCAACTAGCCCCCCCCCCCACGCCCATCCTTCCCCTAAACCCATCCAATCAAAATTTTGAGATAGCCATTTTATTCAGTGTAGTTGATTTCCAGATATATAATATGTTTTTAAGGAGGACACTCCCCCGCAGCCCTCAGGGCAAGGGTTGTAAGTTATGCCCGGGAGCATATAAGGTTTTTATAGAAAGCGTTTGTCGTAGAAACTTCAAAAAGGATCCATTCAATTGGAAATTCAAAGGGCTAGTGCCCTTTTTAATAGTCGAAAGTGATTGGAGGGCAACTAACCCCCCCCCACGCCCATCATTCCCCCAAACACATCCAATCAAAATTTTGAGATAGCCATTTTGTTCAGCGTAGTTCATTTCCATACAGAAAATAGGTTTTTGAGGAGGACACTCCCCCACAACCCTCAGGGCAAGGATTTTAAGTTATGCCCTGGTGGCATATAAGGTTTTTATAGAAGGTGTTGTCGTAGAAACTTCAAAAAAGGCTCATTCGATTCGAGATTCAAAGAGCTAGTGCCCTTTTTAATAGTCAAAAGTGATTGGAGGGCATCTAATCCCCCCCCCCTAACGCCCACCTTTTCCCCAAACACATCCAATCAAAATTTTGAGATAGCCATTATATTAAACATAGTTTTAAATTCTGGAAATTAGGTCATTGAGGATGATAACTCCCCCACAGCCTTCAGGGTAAGGGTTGTAAGCTGTTCCCTGGGGGCATATAAGGATTTGTATAGACAACGTTGTCGTAGAAACATCAGAAAGGGCGTATTCGATTGGAAATTTAAATGGCTAGTTTCCTTTTTAATAGTCGAAAGTGATTCTAAGGCAACTGATACCCCTTCCACGGCCACCATTTCCCCAAACACATCAAATCAAAATTTTGATATAGCCATTGTGTTCAACGTAGTTGAAGGTTCTTGAAATTCCCCCACAGTCTTCAGGGGCAAGGGTTATAAGTTATGCCCTGGGGGCATATATGGTTCTTATGAAAGGAATGCTCGAATAAACTTAAAAGAGGGCTCATTTGATTGGAATTTGAAAGTTCTAGTTCATTTTTAAGCGTCAAAAGATATTGGAGGGTAGGCAGCTTTCCCCCCCCCCCAAACCATTTTTTTCCAAATGCATCCAATAAAAATTTAAGATAGCAATTTTGTTAAAAATAGTTCAAAGATCATATAACAAAATTTCCGGTGTCGACACAACCCACCAGGGCCCGGGGACAGGCGTTGTAAGTTATGCCCTGGGGGCATATATGGGTCTTATGGAAGAGATGCTCGTATTAACTTCAAAGAGGGCTCATTTGATTGGAAATTAAAAGTTCTAGTTCACTTTTTAAGAGTCAAAAGAGATTGGAGGGGACCTAGCCCCCCCCCCCTCAACGCCTTTTTTTCATCAAACCCATCCGATTAGAACTTTGAGATAGCTTTTTTTTTTAAATAGTTTAAAGACCATATAACGAAAACTCCGGGGGCGACACAGCCCCCCAGGGCCTGAGGGCAGGTGTTGCATAATTTTTGATGAGGACACTCCCCAACAGCCCTCAGGGCAAGGGTTGTAAGTTATGCCCTAGGGGCATATAAGGTTTTTATAGAAAGCTTTCTCGTAGAAACTTTAAAAAGGACTCATTCGATTGGAAATTCAAAGGGATAGTGCCCTTTTTAATAGTTGAAAGTGATTGGAGGGCAACTAACCCCCCTCTGACACCCATCTTTTCCCTAAAACACATCCAATCAAAATTTTAAGATAGCCATTTTGTTCAACGTAGTTGAAAATTCAGGAAATTAGGTCTTTGAGGATAACAACCCCCCCCCCCCCGCAATCCTCAGGTCAAGGGTTGTAAGTTAAGACTCAAAAAGACCAGAAATCACTATTAAAGAATAAACGAAATCCCGAACGAACAGAAATTAAAATTAACTTTCTTACAAACATAAAGATAACCGGTGCAAACATAAATGAATGAATAAATCTTATATAACTTCAATATTTTTTTTTTATTATTTTCCCCCTAGAGGTGGTTTATATGCAAAGGTTAAAAATACTATTTTGTTAAAAATAGTTGAAAGGTTAAATAACAAAACTCTGGTGTCGACAAAACCCTCCAGGGCCGGGGGCAGGAAGGGATTCTCGTATAAACTTCAGAGAGGGCTCATTTGATTGGAAATTGGAAGTTCTAGTCCAGCTTTTAAGATTCAAAAGTGATCAAAGGGCAACTAACCCACCCCATGCCCTTTTTCCACAAAATACATCAGATAAAAATTTTGAGGTAGCCATTTTGTTAAAAAAAAGTTCAAAGGTCAGATAACGAAAACTCTGGGGTCAAAACATGTTGTACAAACATAATATTTGTAATATTATTCGTTTTTATAGCTAATTAATCATTAGTTATAATAATTATATATACTAATTAATCATAAGTTATACCCGGGGACATATATAGCTGTTTTGGAAGGAATTCTCGTATAAACTTCAGAGAGGGCTCATTTGATTGGAAATTGGAAGTTCTAGTCCAGCTTTTAAGAATCAAAAGTGATCAAAGGGCAACTAACCCCACCCCATGCCCTTTTTCCACAAAATACATCACATAAAATTTTGAGGTAGCCATTTTGTTAAAAAAAAATCAATGGTTAGTTAACAAAAATTCCGGGGTTGACACATTTTGTACAAACATAATATGTGTAATATAATTCGTTTCATAACTAACTAATCATTTGAAAAAATTAATTATTTAAAATCAATGAATATATACAAATGTAGAGCATTGACCTATGGCAATCTGTTCAGAAAATATTCAAAAAGTAGTCAATGAAAAAAATTTACGCCAAACCTTATTTCGTTTCGGACGGATGGATAAACCCATCCAATAAAAATTTGAGGTGACAATTTTGTCAAAAATAGTTCAACCATCAGATATTATAACTCCAGGGTCGACATAACCCCCCAGGGCCCATAGACAGGCGTTGTAAGGTATACTCTGGGAATATATATGGTTCTTATAGAAGGGATATTCATATAAACTTCAGAGAGGGCTCATTTGATTGAAAATAGAAAGTTCTAGTTCACTTTTAAAGAGTCAAAGAGACCGATCGCTTTAGCGTCAATAAACAAAAAAGAACCAATAACAAACAACAACGAATAAATTACAGAAGGGTCAAAGTCAAATATGTAAAAATGTCAAAAACAATTAAAACTCATAAATTAAAAGGTCAATGCCGAATCAGCAAAATGTCAAAACGAAGAAAACTCGTAAAATTAAAAAAGGAAAAAAAAATAAAACAAAAACAATTTAGTTATGCGACTAAAAAATAAAAAGCTCGAAATTTGCAAAATGAGCGTTAAAATTATAAGATAAAAAGAGAGTAAGGTGGGGCGGGGGAGATTCACTGATTGAATACGTCAACTATGTAAGGGATGCAAGTTTTTCTATATCGTTCGATGAAAACTTTTATTGGGGCAAGGAGGGGGGATTATTGTTGAAGCAGAACGTGGAAGGTGGGGTCGAAGGAACGATATTGACTAGGGAAAAGGGCAGTTGCTTGAGGGTTATGAAGGGTATTGTTAGTGAAACGCAAGAAAATTTTTGCTCTCCTTTCCTTAAGGGTGACTAGATTGTGGAAATATAAGGGACTTTACCCTCATTGAAGATAATTCTTAGGCACCTTTTTCGGACTGCCTCTATTCCGTCCGACAATTCAATGGAGATGCCAGGATACCAAACAGGACAGGCGTACTCGAAGATTGGGCGTACAAATGCGACGAAAATCCTCAAACAATGCGATTCTAGGACATTTAAAATATTTAACGAGTTTAAGAAGGAAAAATGTGGCATTTGCACATTTAGGAATATCATTAATATAGCAATCCCATATTAAGTCGCTTGAGGTGGTAACACCCAGTATTTTCATAGTGGTGACAGGTATTTCAGAGGGGATTCGACATGAGAAAGATCCTTAAGAAAATTAATAGTTAAAAACGCTGACTTCAAAGAGTTGACTCTCATATCATTAGCAATAGCTTCGTCTGATATCGATTCCAAGATGTCCATTGGGCTACTTTTTGAATTTTTGAGACATGTCTCTAAGACATTTAGATCATCAACAAATTTCCATCCATCCAGGAAATCGACACTAAGGTTGTTTATCATTGCAAGAAATATAATTGGGCCTAAGAGGGTTCACTAGGGGCACGCCGTTCTAGATTGGGAGAAGATCAGAATATACATTCAGGTATTTGACGACTTGCGTTCTATTAGAAAGCAAAGAAGCAATTATTCTAATTAAATAGGGGTCGACTTGAAAGTCATTGGATAGTTTTTCTATCAATGTATTGTGGTTAATTAAATCAAAAGTTTTTTTGCAAGTCCACTGCAATAATATTGAGACAGGTATCTGGTTTTTCAAGTGCATTACATATTGTGTCCATAAGGAGAACAAGAAAATGGGTGGAATATTTAATCTTCAAACTATTTCCTAGAAATCTAGTTAAACATACAGGATTAGGAATAAGTCTCTTAAGAGATAATTTATGTTCTAGACAAGTCAGATTCCGCTGGTTTTCTAAGATAACGTATTTTCAATTCGTAATATAACAGTATATATATTCGTAATATATTACGAATATTATAATATATTACCATATATTACATTATAATATATATTACAATATAATATATATATATATTATGAATATATATAATATATTACGAATATTATAATTTCGTAATATATTACGAAATATATTCGTAATATATTTCGTAAGATAACAGTTTTGTGTTCCTTCTTGTTTGTGTTGTTTAGAAGACTAAATAAAATAAAATCATATTTATTTCTAGGAAATCAGCTACAATTCTAAGAAACTAGGATGAATTTTTCTTCTCTGTTTCGCAATCCTGGTGCTAGAAAAAGGTTTCAAATTTCCACCTTTACCGTTACCAAGCTACAGAATACTAATGACGATAAAACAAAAACTACAAAAAATTTTATAGTTTATCCCTAACACAATAATATAGATCCCATTCTGCTGGATGAAAACAAATGAAAACATCTCCTGGAAACAGAATAAAAACATTTTCTGAAAACGGTTTGAAAACAAAATGAAAAACGACTATAGAAAAACCATACAAGAATATTTCCTGTCTGGCCAAAAACCATTTTTTTTTTCCTGCATTTCTTATTTTTATGGGAAACTAAACTCTTCATGCCAGTAGTAGTGGAACATTTTAAAATTAAAATTAAGTAGAGTTTCAATAAGTTTTGATTATTATTACCCGAAAATATTGGGCTATACTTGCGTGGTTTTTGAAACAGAAAATAACTTAAAGAAACCTTTCCCGAATGAAGTTTTTCAAGTAAAATAATGAACCAAATACGAGCATAAAAACCTAAGACGACCCCAGTTAACCTAAATCGAACTTTTATCGAAAAGAAAATACTTGTAATGAATGAATGAAGCCCAAAACAAAGAGAAATTTAAATGAACTATCATTTCAAACTTAAAGACAGCAAATAATGTCATAGATAAATAAATGAATCCTAAAACGAAAAGAAATTGAAATTTAAATTCTAAATTCAATTTCAACACGAATAGATATTACAGTAAGCAAGAGTAGGGTCACTTTACCCTATACCTTCTAAGGCCCAAAACATCATTTGTGCCTTACTAAAACGAGTTGCATTTCGAGCAGTATATACTTGGCACGTCAACGACTAGCCAAAAATAAACATAATATGACGAGACTAATCGAAGTTTAGAAATAATGGTGGTGCTATCCCATCCCCTTTCACAAATAATCAAATCTGACTTCTAAGAAGTTTGAGGGGCATTAGCCCTGCTCCTGTTTCTGTTTGTAGTAATGTTTGTTCATTCCAAGTTTGAATTGATTGTAAATTTTTATTTCTATTGGTTTTACAACTGATTTATACCGAAAACAGTATCTGTTATCCTTGTCTATGGAGTGATTATTCATTCAAAATTCGGATCGTTTTGGGCTTTATTTATTCATTGATAGTGATTTTCGTTTGTTTGACGTTAAAACTAACTTAACGAACTCTCCATAATGGAGCTATTTTCCTCATTTCCCTCATATGAATTAAAAAAAAAATTCCAAAAAAGAAGTTTTCAAAGAAAAGTAAAGGTCATTTTAAACTTAAGATCAGCAGATACAAATACCAGTTAAAATTAAATAAACAATCATAGCCAAAAAACATAAAACATCCACAAACATAAATGAATAAATAAAACTTAAAGCGAGTAATGCTTAAAATGAATATGCAAATCAAGCTTAAAACGAAAAAAATATTTTGCTATTGAAGTTTAAATGAAACCCAAAACAAACAGAAATTAATTAAACAATCAATGCAAACAAACATACCATAGATACTAATGTAAATGAATAAATAAATCTTAAAACGAGTGAAACTTAAATTGAACATGCAAATCAAGCTTGAAACAAACAAACATCACTACAAACAAGAGTTTCGGTATCGCCTCCTTCTCTCACTGTAAAAGTCTAAAACCTAATGCGTCACTGGAGCTTTACTGAAAACTATTTATGTCTTGAACAATCTTGGAAAGTATAAACAAAATCAATTCGAACATTTTATATATAATGATATTAATTGTTGAAAGATCCATCAGTTCAAGATTTTATTTAACTGTAATTCTATTTTCATTTTCAATGCTGTAAGAACTGGAAAAAAAAAGTATTTGTAATATAATTCGTTTTCAGTGAAGCGCCAATGATGCAGTAGGCGTTAGGTTTTTACCAAGGAAGGGGGCAGTATCCAAACTTTTGTTTCTAAAAAGAATTTGTCTTGAACAATTTTAAAAGGAAATAATAAATTAAACTGAATATTTGATGTATAATGATATTAATTGCTGACAGCTCATCAGTTCAAAATTTTACTGTAATTTTAATGTCTATTTTCTATGTTAAGTACAAAAGAAAATATTTGTAATAAAATCCGTTTTCAGATGAAATGTTCATCAAAATATCAATACTAGTATCAAAGTAACAATATCAAAGTAAAAATAATGGATTGGTGTCAACATCGGAATTTTTATTATCTGATGTTTCAACTATTTTTAACAAATGGCTATGTCAAAATTTTATCGGATGGGGTTGGGTAAAAAAGAGACTGGGGGGGCTAATTGCCCTTTGATCTCTTTTGAATCTTTAAAAATGAACTAGAACTTTGCATTTCCAATCGAATGAGCCCTCTCTGAAGTTTATACGAGCATCCCTTTCGTAACAACCAAAACTTACAACGCCTACCCCTGGGCCCTCGGGGGTAGTGTCGACAACGGAGTTTTTGATATCTGACCTTTAAACTATATTTTAAAAATGGCTATCTCAAAATGTATATTGGATGGGTTTGGGGAAAAAAGGGCATGGGGGGCTAGTGGCCCCCCTCTCTTTTGACTCTTACAAATTGAACTAGAACTTTCAATTTCCGTTCAAATGAACCCTCTTTGACGTTTATTGGAGCATCCCTTTCATAAGAACCATACATGCCCTCAGGACATGACTTAGAACACCTGTCCCCGGGCCCTGGGGGGTTGTAGTCAACAGCGGAGTTTTTGTTATCCGACCTTTGAACTATTTTTAACAAAGGTTAATACGAGCATCCCTTTTATAACAAAACAAAATGGCTTTTTAACAGAATGGCTATCACAAAATTCTCATCGGATGGGTTTGGAAAACAAAGGCGTGGGGGAGGGCTAGTTGTCCTCGGATCTCTTTTGACTATTAAAAAGTGAACTCGAACTTTCAGTTTTCAATCAAATGAGCCCTCTCTGAAGTTTATGCGAGCATCCCTTTCATAAGAACTATATATGCCCCAAGGGGAAAACTTATAACGACTGCCCCGGTGCCCTGGGGCGGTTGTGTCGACACCTGAGTTTTGTTATCTGACTTTTGAACTATTTTTAAGAAAATGGCAATCTCAAAATTTTTATCTGATGCATTTGGGGAAAAGGGGCGTGACTCTCAAAAACTGAACTAGAACTTTCAATTTCCAATCAAATGAGCACTCTCTGAAATTTTCACGAGCATCCCTTCCATAATAACCATATATTCTTCAATGGCGTTACTTATTCCGCCTGCCCTCGTGCTCTTGGGGGGGCTGTGTCGACCCCGAAGTTTTCGTTATGTGATCTTTCAACTATTTTTTAAAAAATGGTTATCTCGAAGTTCTTATCGGATGGGTTTGAGCAAAAAAGGGCGTGGAGGGGGGCTAGTTGCCCACCGATTTATTTGAATCTTTAAAAGCGAATTAGAACTTTCAATTTCCAATCAAATGATCCCTCTTTGAAGCTTATACGAGCATCCCTTCCATAAGAACCATATATGCCCCCTGGGCATAACTTGCAAAGCCTGCCCAGGGCCCTGGGGAGTTGTCTTGACACCGGAGTTTTTTTTGTCTGACCTTTCAACTATTTTGACAAAATAGCTATCTCAAAATTTTCATCGGATGGATTTTGGGGAAAAAGGGCGTGGAGGGCATAGTTGCCCCCTAATCTCTTTTGACTCGTAAAAACTGAACTAGAACTTTAAATTTCCAGTCAAATGAGCCCTCTCTGAAGGTTTTACGAGCATTCCTTCCATAACAACTATACATGCCCCACGGGCAAAGCTTACAACGCCTACCCCGGGCACTGAAGGACTGTGTCGACCCGGAGTTTTTGTTATATGATCTTTGAGCCATTTTGAAAAAAAGACTCTCTCAAAGTTCTTATCGGATGGGTTGGAAGAAAATAGGGCATGGAGAAGGGGATCGGATGCTTTTGAGGAAAAAAAGACTTGGGAGGGGGATAGAGGCCCTATAACCTCTTTTGACTCTCAAAAACTGATCTACAACTTTCAATTTCCAATCAAATGTGCCCTCTCTGAAGTTTTTACTAGTATATCTTCCATAAGAACCATATATTCCCCCAGGATATGACTTACAATGCTTGCCCTCAGGGCCTGAGGGATTGTGTCGACCCCGGAGTTTTCGTTATATGATCTTTGAAATATTTTAAAAAAATGACTATCACAAAGTTCTTATCGGATGTGTTTGAGGAAAAAAGGGTGTGGACGGGGGAAGGGGGCTAGTTGCCCTCCGATCTCTTTTGACTCTTAAAAGTGAACTAGAACTTTCAATTTACAATCAAATGAGCCCTCTCTAAAGTTTATGCAAGCATTCCTTCCATAAGAACCATATATGCACCCAGGGCATAACTTACAACGCCTGCCCCGGGCCCTAGGGGCCAGTGTCGACTCCGGAGTTTTGTGATATGATCTTTGAACTATTTTGAACAAAATGACTACCTCAAAATTTTATCGGATGTATTTGGTGAAAAGGGCGTGTTGGGGGCTAGTTGCCCTCCGATCGCTTTTGACTCTTAAAAAGGCACTAGAACTCTCGATTTCCAATTTAATAAGCCCCCTTTGAAGTTTATACGACGAACCCTTCCATGTGAAGTGTCTCTGGGGAAAAAAAATAATAAAATATTGGAGCCGTATGGCTCCAATATTTTGGCACCGCTATAGCGTTGCCTCTGATTACGTAATCAGTCAAAATCTGTTTTTTTCAAGTGAGTGGGTAATAGAGGGCAGATCCCCTCTCCACATCGTAGGCAGCGCAAAAGCGCTGCCTAAATGAAGAGTGATGTGGGCACAATGTATTTTTTTTTTGTATTAGACCAAGGCACTTCGTATCGAAGGACTTTCGTAGAAACTTCGAAAGGGGGCTTATTCAATTAGAACTTGAAACGACAAGTGCCTTTTTTAACAGTAAAAAGTTATTGGAGGGCAACTAACCCCCTTCTCATGCCCACAATTCCCCCAAACACATCCAATTCAAAATTTTTCAGATAACCATTTTGTTCAACGTAGTTGAAAGGTCAGAAAATTATTTATTTGAGGATGACAAGCCCCCCCCCCCAATCATCAGGGAAAGGGTTGTAAGTTATGCCCTGAGGGCATATAAGGCTATATAAAAAGGGTGATCATATTAATGTCTGAGGGGGCTGATTGAATCGGTAATCAGAAGTTCTAGTACCTCTTTAAGATTCAGAGTGGTCGGAGGGTGGATCTCCCAACACCTCTTATTTTCCCAAAATCATGAGATAGAAATTTTGAGATGTCCATTTGCTGTTGTTTACACTTCGAAGAACGCTTGTTCGATTGGAAATTTGAAGGGGTTAGTGCCCCTTTTAATAGTCGAAAATGATTGGAGGGCAACTAACCCCCCTCCCAAACCCAGCATTTCCCGAATCACATCCAATCAAAGTTTTGAGATAGCCATATTGTTCAGTGTAGTTAAAAGGTCCAGAAACTATGTCTTTGAGGATGACAACCCCCCCCCCCCCACAGCCGTCAGGACAAGGGTTGTAAGTTATACCCTTGGCTGTATAAGGTTTTATAGAAAGGGTGGCCGTATACACTTCAAAGGGGGCTCATTGGGCTGGTAAAATATGTTCTAATACTCTTTACAAAACTCAAAGTGATTGGAGGGCGCATAATCCCCCACAAACCTCGCATTTTCCCGAATTGCATCTGATTGGAATTTTGAGATGGCCATTTGTTGTCGTAGAAACTTTAAAAGATGTTCATTCGATTGGAAATTCATTGGGAATTGAAGATCTTTTTTAATAGTCAAACGTGATTGGAGGGTAACAAGCCCCCCCCCCACACACACCCACCAATTCCCAAAACATATCTATTATAGATTTTGAGATAGCTATTTGTTCAGCGTACTTGAGAGGCCTGGAAATTGTGATTTTGAGAATGCCCCCCCACAGCCCTCAGTGCAAGGGCTGTAAGCTATGCCCCGAGGACATATATGGTTCTTATGGAAAGGGTAGTCCTATAACACTCTGAAGGGGGCTCATTGGATTGAAAATCAGATGTTCTAATTCCTTTTTTAAGAGTCAAAGTGATCGGGGGCAGCCGCCTCTCTCTCCCCTACGTTGTATTTTCGACAAATGCATCCAATAAGATTTTTTAGATAGCCATTTGTTACAAAAATCGTCCAAAGACCATATAATAAGGCCTTTGGGGAGGACAGATTCCCCAGAGTATGGGGATAAGGGGTGTAAGTTTTGTTCCAGGGGCATATAAGGTTTTTATGGAAGGGGTGGTCGGGTAAACCTTAGAAGAGGCTCACTTAATTTGAAATGCATAGTTTTAGTTCCCTTTCAAGGGCCAAATATGGCCGAGAGCAACTAGTCCCCATCCTTGACATCCTCTTTTTCCAAAACGCATTCAATTTGTGAGATATCCATTTTGTTACCAAGAGATCCAAAAATCCTATAACAATGTATTTAGGACGGACACAATTCCCCAGAGCCCATGGGAAAGGGTTGTAAGTTTTGCTCCCAGCACATAAGGTTTTTATGAAGCGGTTGGTCGCATAGACTTTGGATCGGATGGAGCTCATTTGATTCGAAGTCCGAAGTTTTAGTACCCTTTTAAAGAGCCAAAAAGGAATCAGCTCCCGGAAGCCGATCATTACCCAAACTATATCCGATCGAAATTTTAAGAGATCTATTTTGTTCAGCCTTATTGAAAGGTCCAGTAATTATGTCTTTGGGGATGTCAACCTGCCCACAGTCATCAGGACAAGGGATGTAAGCTAGGCAATTCGTTCATTGTTTACACACAGTATATGTTACTGAGAAAGGTAGGCATGTTTGAACTTTACTTTCCAAGAAGACGAAGGGCATTCAGATGAGTCTTTCAGAAAATGTTGAGGGGAGTGTTGAACTAAATCAAAAACACGTTATGTGTATAAGGATTGTCAAAAGGGTGTAACAGAGGAAAAACTGAGTAAATAAATTTGGAAAATTCAGGAAATGGTAAGGGCAATATTTGCATGCTTCCAATACTGCTACAACTACCAATACTCCTACTACTACTAGAATACTCTAGTTACAGTATTGAGGGGGAATTCGAGCTAAATCAAAGGACGCTATGTGTATGCAAGCTGTCAAAATAGCGTATCTCAAGAATTGATTTGGGTATTAAGGTGGAACTTTCAGAGAATGCATAAGGGGGAAGATCACCTCACCAAAAAGCAATATGTGTACACTACTGCTAATACTGCTGTTAGTGCTGCATTTGCTTCTACTACTACTACTACTTCTATTGACACTACTTGTTAGGCTAAGAGCACTGATAAGAAAATTTGATAACATACAGAATTTCAAAAGGATATATCAGCAATGTCATAGCAACGGCCACTTGTGTTAAAGGACTTGATGAGAGGTATGTTCTACTGGTCAAAAGGCAATATGTTAATACTATTACTAGTGATATCAATACTACTACTGTGACTACTATTACAACTGTACCTAAGGGTATGACATGAGGTGCCTAAGGATGAAATTTTCAAAGAATTTTGAGGAGGGAAGGTGAACTGAATCACAACACGTCGTTTGTATTCAGGTTGTCAAAAGAGTGTAACAGCAATATCTTAGGAACAGCTTGGTATGTGAAGTTGAAACTAACAGGGCTTGTTGTGAGGGATGTTGAACTAACCAAAAGAAAATATTGTCATTCTAATGCTACTGCTTCTACTCATACTAGTGCTACTGTTACTATTATCACTACTTCTATTGCTACCACTGTCCCTAAAGCTTAAGCTACTACAAATTATTCTACTGCTAATACTACTTCTAAAGCTATTAAAGCTAAGAATATTAAGGTGAAAGAATTGGGATATATAGAAACTAAATGGAACTAATTCGAAACACACTATGTCCAC
The DNA here is from genome assembly GCA_027921565.1 of Artemia sinica. Taxonomy (NCBI): domain Eukaryota; kingdom Metazoa; phylum Arthropoda; class Branchiopoda; order Anostraca; family Artemiidae; genus Artemia; species Artemia sinica. Next base: position 19,121,558 of record CM051275.1, read on the forward strand.
ACAGGTGGTCAAGTGGACGCATCAGAAATGCTTCAGGAACGGTTGATAGTATTAAGCTGAATCTTTCAGCGTGCGCTGAAGGCAATACTGAAGAAACCAAAAAGGTAATGCACATACTGCTAATATTGCTGCTACAACTATTGCTACTGTGCAATATAAGGTTTTTAAGGTAAAGCTTTTAAGGAATATTTAGCTGGATGTTGAACTAAATCAAACCAACTATGAGCAGGTGAACTTTCAAAAAGGTGAAAAAGCAATATCTGAAGAAAAAATTATATTATTAAGTTAGACCTTCAAGGGTAAGGTGTGGGTGATTTTGAACTAGCCAGAAGGCACTATTTGTATACTTTTAAAACTACCACAACAGTTACTGTAACTAATGACGTTAAGGGTATTAAGGTGAAACTTCTAGGGAAAGTTTAGGAGGTGAAGACAAAAAATACTGTATGCATGCAGGTTTTCAAAAGGGCATATAAGCAATATCATTGGCAGCACCACTCTATAAGATCTAGAAACATCATTGAAAATTTTAAAGGGCTAATTCGATTCAAAAAGTAAAAGTTCTGGTGCCCTTTTTAAGAGTATTAATTAAGAAAACTTTTTCCGCAAAATAAGTTTTTCAAAGAAAAGTAAAGAACTCCATTAAACCAAAAATGAGCAAAAATAAAATAAAATAATCTACCAAGCGTGAAACTACCACAAATCAGCATCGATTAATAAATGAAACCAAAAACGAACACAAATTACAGTAAATAACCGAGTCAAACTCAAAATGAGCAGAAATTAACAAGAGTAGGGCTAAAAATCCCTATGCCTTCCCAAGGCCAGAACATAATTTGCACTTTACTGAAAAATATAAATGTTTTTACTTTTTAACTTTAGTAATTCAAATAATATTAACATTTTGATTACTAAATATCAGTATATGTATATTAAACTGACAATGCACTTTCATTTGTATATTTTGTCAGTAAAGTACAACAGGCCATAACTTACAACCTTTGCCCTGAGGGCTGTGGGGGAGTGTCATCCTAAAAATCATAATTTTCAGACTTTTTAACTACGTCGAACAAAATGGCTATCTCAAAATTTTAGTTTGATATGTTTGGGGAAATGGTGGGTGTGAGAGGGGTGTTAGTTACCGTCCCATCACCTTAAACTATTAAAAAGGACCCAAGCCCTTCTAATTTCCAATCGAATGAGCCCTTTTTGAAATTGCTACTACATCACACTCTATAAGAACCTTATATTCCCCCAGGGCGCAACTCACAACTATTGCCTCGAGGGCTCCAAGGAGGCTATCATCCTCAAAGACCTAATTTCCAAAACTTTTAACTATATTGAACAAAATTACTATCTAAAAATTTTGATTGGATGTGTTTGGGGAAAAAGTGAGCGTGAGAGGGGGGCTAGTTGCCCTCAAATAACTTTCTACTATTAAAAATGGCACTAGTCCTTTGAATTTCCGATCGTATGAACCCCTTTTCAAGTTTCTACGAGAAAGCATTCAATAAAAACCTTATATGCCCCCAGGGTACAACTTACAACCCTTACCCGTAGGGCTGTAGGGGGAGTGTAACCCTCAAAGATATGATTTCCGGGCCTTTCAACTACTTTGAACATAATGACTGGCTCAAATTTTATTGAATATGTTTGGATAAATGGTGGGCGTGGAAGGGATGTCAGTTGCCTTCCAATCACTTTCGACTATTAAAAAGGACACTAGTCATTTCAATTTCCAATAAGATGAGGCATTTTTGAAGTTTCTACGACAACGCTTTCTATAAGAACCTTATATACCCCCAGGGCATTACTTACAACACTTGCCATGAGGGCCGTGGGGGGGGGGATCGTCATCCTCAAAGACTTAATTTCCAGAACTTTTAACTACGTTGAACAAAATGGCTACCTCAAAATTTTGATTGGGTGTGTTTGGAGAAAAGGTGGACGTGAGAGGGGGGTATTTGCCCTCCAATCACTTTTGACTATTAAAAAGGGCACTAGCCCTTTGAATTTTCGATCGAATGAGTCCTTTTTGAAGTTTCTACGAGAACGCTTTCTATAAAAACCTTATATGCCCCCAGGGCATAACTTACAACCCTTGCCCTGAGGGCTGTGGGGGAGCGTCCTACTCAAAAACATAATTTCTGCCTGGAAATCAACTACGCTGAAAAAAATGGCTATCTCAAAATTTTGATTGGATGTGTTTGGAGAAATGGTGGGCGTGGAAGGGGTGTTAGTTGCCTTCCAATAACTTTAGACTATTAAAAAGGGCGCAATCCACTCCAATTTCCAATCGAATTAGCCCTTTTCGAAGTGCCTACGACAACTCCTTTGATACGAAGTGCCCTGGTCTAAAGGAAAAAAAATATATTGTGCCAACATCGTTCTTTACCTAAGTAAAGAACGATGTTGGCACAATTGTGCTGCCTATGAAAAAGAGATTGGAGGGCAACCAGTCCTTCTCACAAGCCCATTCATTTTCAAAACACATATAGTCAAAATTTTGAGACAGCAATTTTGTTCATCATAATAGAACAGTCAAGCTACTATGCCTTAGGAATATTGGGTTTGCCAACCCCCCACAATCATTAAATTGGCCCATTATGCTTTAAAACTAAATTTTGCTTAAACTAAATAAAAAGGCATTTTGTTTATAGTTGCCAAGAAAACGCCTCAGCAATATATCGAGAACGACTGGGAGCATTAAGTTAAAACTTTTGGTACTATTACTACTTCTACTCTTACAATTTAAATATATAAATAGAGTTTTAAGTGTATCCAGGTTGTCAAAGAGAATAGATAGAACCTTTGAGAATGATATTATTTTAATTTCTAGGTCAACCTCAGGAATTATAAAATTAAATTTAAAAATACTATTTGTGTCAGGGTTAAAAATTGTTGAAAAAGTTTCTAAAACATACAAATAGCAACCCAAACTATGGATTCTTATAGAAAAAACTGAAAAGATATAAAATGTTATTGTAAAATACAGTTTGTGGTAACAAACTGTAAGTATGGAGCGACGAGGTTCAACTTCAACTGAAACTCTAAAAAATAGAATTTTGATGTCAATAGATTAATCAAAAGAATTGGCTTATTATGCTTATTCTAATTATACAAAATTCATTAAGTTTATTTTTACCCTTCGAAGGTTACGAGCCTGAGAAAATTTGCCTGGAATTTGATAAAGGGGAGAAATACCCTCCTAAAAATTAAGAACTATTTGCGAAAATCACACCGTCACATTCAGCGCATAATAGAACCCTATTGTAGATGTTTCAAGCTTACACCTTGAAAAATGTGGGACTTTCATTTTTATCAAAAGAAAGATCACGGAGGTGTGTTTATTTGTATTTGTATTTTTTTTCCTCAGGGGGATCATATCAAACCAACGGTCCTAGAATACCTAGAAATGGCTCTTTCAAAAGGAAATTGAAAGCTATAGTGCCTTTTTTAAGTGACTAAAAATATTTAAGTGACCACCCTCTTTTTCACCAAAGTCATTCAATAAAAATTTTGAGATAGCCATATTGTTCAGCATAGTTGAAAGGTTCAATATCAATGTCTTCGGAGATAACATGACCCCCCCCCACAGACCCTCGAAAAAAGTCTTAAAGTCAGGAAATTTACCCATTGTTTACGTAGGACATTGTTTACGTAATATTCTTTATTACACATCTATAAACAAAATAAAGAAAACGATGGAGTACAATAAAAAAATGAAAGGAAAACAAAACAAACATGTCATAAAGACATACACAAATTACCAATACTACCACAACTTAAATAGTGCGTCATTCCACGGGTGAGAAGAGGGCTTGTTACTCAGTTTCTGAAACTGTTCATCCCCGGCCTGAAGCGGTTCTACCACACCGAAACAGTTAACAATGTACCTATTCTTGAATCACCAAAGAGCCTGAAGCAAAATCTTCGCATACTCAAAATAACACTTTCACAACCCTCGCCTATCAGATTCCGTAAAACTGTCCCAAAATGGGGTCAAATATATAATATGCAGGAGACCCACACTATTATATATTCGAGACAGGGCTTTCCGTTCCAGATTAAGTTACGATGTAATCCCAATAGCATAAGCAATTCTAAGTTTGCGTTCAGCATTCCGAAGTAAAAGCTTTCGCGTATTTTTAATCAAAGAGCCAACTGGGAGACCTAAATATGTGAGTACCGTGGTGGGTGCCACCTCACTATCACCGAGATGGACATTATCGGGCACATAACTACCGTGAAAATTAAACAACAGGACTTGGGACCTCGAAGGATTAGTTCTATTTGTAGGTATCTCTCAGATAGGTTATTAAAACCCCGTTGAAGACTAGCTATTGACCGGCATAGATTTAACAGATCGCCCGCATAACAAAGCAATGATGTATTCATCCCTTTGAAATGCAACTAATAGGTAGCCCAATCTGCGCAAGAAGAGACACGTCGTTCCAGATAATTGGTAATGTAATGGCTCCCTGCTTTATTCCGACGAATGCAGGGAGCTCACTATCCGAAAGTACATTTCCAAACTTCAAAGGAAGTTTTAGATGTCTACACATATAATATAATGGGAAAATTACATCAAGACAAACACCAAGGCTCTGCAACTCCAACAGGGCCTGCGAGTGGATAAGGGAGCATACAATGTTGGTAACATTGTATGCTCCGAGAACCAGAGTGCTCCTAGATGCTTCTGTATCTCTGAGTACATTACAGAGACTTCTAAGGGCATGGAAGCAGCCTAAAACTAACTGGAACCCGAATTGGAATGGCGGCATAATGTAGTTTTCTATTAAGTGGCCAACGATCAGAAGCTCAAATATCTTTGCGAAAATGCTTGACAAAGTTGCTGGCCTATATGATGAACTGGATGATTTTGGTTTAATTCTTTTTCAGAATTGGGCTAACCACTGCAATGAATAAACTGGCCGGAACGACACCAACATTAAAAATCATTTGAAAAAGTAACGCAAGGTGGTAATAGATGAGATCACTTGCGGAGATAAAACGCTCAGCACAGATTCTTGTCGGCGCCAGTGGAGAACTTCTTCTTTCTAAGGCTCAACATAGCCTCCCTAATAGCGGACGGTGTAATCACAATAAAATTTTGTTTTTGAACAGAATCAAACAGCAAAGCCATCTCACTATCGAAAGAACTTTCCATACTGCTATTAGGTTTTAGAAACTGAATTTTGAAATAGGCAACCGATTGAGACTCAGGGATGCTACCGGGGCCCTCATGGTTCTGCTTCCCAGAAAGAGGACGAAACTTCCAAAGGTAATTAGGGTCATTTACAATCTTCTCAGCTGTAACCGACTTGAGCGCCACTAGATGATCCTGCAGAGCATTCCTAAATGTTCTCTTGGCATAAATCCGGACCGCATTTACAACCCCGATCCTTGGCCTCTCGCACTCGTTGAGCCGAAACCACCCCTTCGCCCTAGCACTGGTCAACACTAGAACTGGGTTACTAGACCACCTGTATTCCTCACTCTTGCAACGTATATGCCTCACCGAAATTAACGCCTTGTCAGCACGTTTCAGTGCATGGATTATTTGCTAGCAGCATAGGTTTAGCTGCAACCTTAACTCATTTTCACCTAGGTTGATACTTGGCTGTAACAGATGGTATGAAATTTAAAGTTTCACTAGGATACGGTCACAAGACTCATGAAATACCAGTACGCGTAGTTTACTCCACATTTTCTTTCAAGAACCACCCGGGTTGAGAAGTCGTTAGATTTGGCCGCCACGACGGGTATCGAGAAACATATAGAGAGATGGTCCCTAGTGGCCTGATAGTCCATTACTGTCACATATTGGACTGGCTGCCTGAATACAACACAAAGTCCAGGTATAACGTAGTGCTAGCCTGTGATGTGTATGTAAAGTCCTTTGTCTTTCTAAGCAGTGAGAATGAGGGAGACAGCATACTTATAATAGTTTCAGAACAAACACACTCAAAACGGGTTAGATCAACATTAAAGTCACCTGCGATAACACATCATAGGCAGCGTAATAGCGCTGCCTAAGTAAAGAACGGTGTTGGCAAAATGTATTTTTTTTTCTCCATACCCGGGCTCTTTGTATCGAAGGAGTTGTCGTAGAAACTTTGAAAAGGGCTCATTCGATTGAAAATTGGAGCGGCTAGTGCCCTTTTTAATAGTCGAAAGTGATTGGAGGGCAACTAGCCCCACCCCACGCCCAAAATTCCCCCAAACACATCCAATCAAAATTTTGGGATAGCCATTTTGTTCAGCGTAGTTGATTTCCAGATAGAAAATGTGTTTTTGAGGAGGACACTCCCCCACAACCCTCGGGGGAAGGGTTTTAAGTTATGCCTTCAGAGCATGTAAGAACGATGTTAGCACAGTGTATTATTTATAATTTTTTCCTTTAGAGCAGGGCACTTTGTATCGAAGAAGTTGTCGTAGAAACTTCAAAAAGGGCTCATTCAATTGGAAGTTGGAGTGACTTGTGCTCTTTTTAATAGTCGAAAGTGATTGGAAGGCAACTAGCACCCCTTCCAGGCCAACCAATTACCGAAACACATTCAATCAAAATTTTGAGATAGCCATTTTGTTCAGCGTAGTTGATTTCCAGATATAAATTACGTTTTTGAGGAGGACACTCCCCCAGAGCCTTCAGGGCAAGATTTGTAAGTTATGCCCTGGGGGCACATAAGGTTTTATAGAAGGCGTTGTCGTAGAAACTTCAAATAGGTTCATTCGATTTGAAATTCAAAGGGCTAGTGCCCTTTTTAATAGTCAAAATTGATTGGAGGGCAAGTAGCCCCCCCAACGCCCATCATTCCCCCAAACACATCCAATCAAAATTTTTAGATAGTCATTTTGTTCAGCGTAGTTGATTTCCAGATAGAAAATATGTTTTTGAGGAGGACGCTCCCCCACAACCCTCGGGACAAGGGTTGTACATTATGTCCTGGGGGCATATAAGGCTTTTATTGAACGCGTTGACGTAGAAACTTTAAAACGGGCTCATTCGATTGGAAATTGAAATGGCTAGTGCCCTTTTTAATAGTCGAAAGTGATTGGAACGTAACTAACACCCCTTCCACGGCCACCATTTCCCCAAACACATCCAGTAAAGGCTCTGAGATAGTCCATTTGTCCCAAGACGTTCAAAGTTCAGGAAATTGAACCTTTGAGCAGGACACTCCCCCCACAGTCTTCAGGGCAAGGGTTATAAGTTATGCCCTGTGAGTATTTAAGGTTTTTATTGAAATTTTTGTCGTAGAAACTTGAAAAAGGGCTCATTCGATTTGAAATGCAGTGGGCTAGTGCCCTTTTTAACAGTCGAAAGTGATTTGAGGGCAACTGACCCCCCTCTCACGCCCACCTTTACCCCAAACATATCCAATCAAAATTTTTAGATAGCCATTTTATTCAAAGTAGTTGAAAGTTTTGGAAATTAAGTCTTTAAGGATGACAACCCCTCCCCCCAGAGCCCTCAGGGCAAAGGTTTCAAGTTATGCCCTTGGGGCATATAAAGTTTCTATTGAAAGTATTGTCGTGGAAACTTCAAAAGGGCTCATTCAATTGGACATTGAAAGGGCTAGTGCCTTTTTTAATAGTTGAAAGTGATTGGATAGCGACTAATGCACCTCTCACGCCCACCATTTTCCAACACACATCCAATCAAAATTTTGAGATAACCATTTTGTTCAACGTAGTTGAAAGTCCTGGAAATTAGGTCTCTTTGCATGATAACCCCCTCAGAGCCCGCAGTGCAAGAGTTGTAAATTATGCCCTAAGGGCATATAAGGTTTACATAGAAAGTTGTTGTTAAAATCATAGGCAGCGCGATCGCTTTTCCTAGGTAAAGAACTATGTTGGCTCAATGTATTATTATTATCATTTTTTTCATACCAGGGCACTTCGTATCGAAGGAGTTGTCGTAGAAACTTCGAAAAGGGCTCATTCGATTGGAAATTGGAGTGGCTAGTGCGTTTTTAATAGTCGAAAGTGATTGGAGCGCAACATGCCCCCCCTCCGCCCATCATTCCCCCAAACAAATCCAATAAAAATTTTGAAATAGCCATTTTGTTCAACGTAGTTGATTTCAAAATATAAAATATGTTTTTGAGGAGGACACTCCCCCACAACCCTCGGGGCAAGGGTTTTAATTTATGCACTGGGGGTGTATAAGAACGATGTTGGCACAATGTATTATTTATTATTTTTTTCCTTTAGAGCAGGGCACTTCGTATCGAAGAAGTTGTCGTAGAAACTTCGAAAAGGGCTCATTCATTAGAAATTGGAGTGGCTTGTGCCCTTTTTAATAGTTGAAAGTGATTGGAAGGCAACTAACACCTCTTCACTCCCACCATTTCCCGAAACACATCCAATCAAAATTTTTAGATAGCCTTTTTGTTCAGCGTAGCTGATTTCCAGATAGAAATTATGTTTTTGAGCAGGACAGTCCCCCACAGCCCTGAGGAAAAGAGTTTTAAGTTATGCCCTGGGGGCATAAAAGGTTTTTTTATAGAAGGCATTGTCGTAGAAACTTCAAAAAAGGCTCAGTCGATTGGAAATTCAAATGGCTAGTTCTTTTTTAATAGTCAAAAGATATTGGGGGCAAATAACCCCCCTCTCACGCCCACCTTTTCCCCAAACACATCTAATCAAAACTTTGAGATCGTCATTTTATTCAACGTCGTTTTAAGTTCTGAGACTAAGGTCTTTGAAGATGACAACCCCCCCTTCCCACAGACCTCAGGGCAAGGGTCGTAAAGTATGCCCAGTGGGCATATAAGGTTTTATAGAACGTGTTGTCGTAAAAACGTCAAAAAGGGCTCATTTGATTGGAAATTGAAATGGCTAGTGCCTTTTTTAATAGTCGAAAGTCATTGGAAAGAAACTAACGCCCCTTCCACGCCCACCATTTCCCCATTCACTTCCGATCAAAATTTTGAGATAGCCATTTTGTTCCACGCAGTTCAAAGTTCAGGAAATTATATCTTTGAGCCGGACACTCCCCCCACAGTCTTCAGGGCAAGGGTTATAAGTTATGCCCTGGGGGCATATCTGGTTTTTACTGCAATCTTTGTCGTAGAAACTTGAAAAAGGGCTCATTCGATTGGAAATTCAAATTCAAAAGGGCTAGTGCCCTTTTTAATAGTCGAAGGTGATTTGAGTGCAACTAACCCCCCTCTCACGCCCATCTTTTCCCCAAACACATCCAATTCAGATTTTTAGATAGCCATTTTATTCTACGTAGTTGAAAGTTTTGGAAATTAGGTCTTTAAGGATGACAACCCCTCCCCCAACGCTCAGGGCAAGGGTTATAAGTTATGCCCTGGGAGCATTAAAGGTTTTTATTGAAAGTATTGTCGTAGAAACTTCAAAAGGGCCCATTCAATTGGAAATTGAAAGGGGTAGTGCCGTTTTTAATTGTTGAAAGTGATTGGAGAGCTACTAACGCCCCTCTCACGCCCACAATTTTCCCAAACACATTCAATCAAAATTTTGAGATATCCATTTTGTTCAACGTTGTTGAAAGTTCTTGAAATTAGGTCTCTTTAGATGATAATCCCTCAGAGCCCTCAGTGCAAGGGTTGTAAGTTATGCCCTGGGGATATATAAAGTTTATATAGAAAGTTGTTGTACAAATTTCAAAAAGGGATCATTTGATTGGAAATTGAAATTGCCCTTTTTAATAGTCGAAAGTGAGTGGAAAGTAATTAACCCCCCTCTTACGCCAACCATTTCCCCAAAAACATTCAATCGAAGTTTACAGATAGCCATTTTATTCAACGTAGTTGAAAGTTCTGGAAATTATGTATTTAAGGATGAAAAACGCCCCAGAGCCCCAAGGGCAAAGGTTGTGAGTTTTGCCCTGGGGGTATATAAAGTTTTTTATAGATAAACTTGTCGTAAAACTTCAAAAGGGGCTCATTCAATTGGAAATTGAGAGGGCTATTGCCCTTTTTAATAGTTGAAAGTGATTGGAGAGTAACTAACCCACTCTCACGCCTACCATTCCTTCAAACACATCCAATCAAAATTTTCAGATAGTCATTTAGTTCGACGTAGTAGAAAGTTCTGGAAATTAGTTCTTTGAGAATGACACCCCCCAGCACTCAGGGCAAGGGTTGTAAGTTATACCCTGGGGGCATATAAGATTTTTATTGAAAGTTTTGTCGTAGAAATTTCGAAAGGGCTCATTTGATTGGAAATTGAAAGGGCTAGGGCCATTTTTAATACGATTGAAAATGATTGGAGAGGGACTACCACCCCTATCACACCCACCATTTCCACAAACACATCCAATCAAAATTTTGAGATAGTCATTTTGTTTAACGTAGTTGAAAGTTCTGGAAATTAGGTCTTAGAGGATGACAACCACCCTAACAGACCTTAGGGTAAGGGTTGTAATTTATGCCCTGGGGGCATATAAGGTGCTTATAGAATGCGTTGTCGTTTCAAAAAGGGCTCTTTCGATTGGAAATCGAAAGGCCTAGTGCCTTTTTTAATAGACGAAAGTTATTGCAAGGCTTGACATTTTTATAGTAGCTATCAATATCGGTATAATGTATTATTTTTGTTGTTGTTGTTGTTTAGACCAGGGCACTTAGTATCGAAGGAGATGTCGTGGGAACTTCGAAAGGGCTAATTCGATTGAAAATAGAAAGGGCTGATGCCCTTTTAAATAGTCGAAAGTGATTTGAGGGAAACTAATACCCCTTCCACTCCCACCCTCCCATTTGCCCATTATGTTTAAAAACCAAATGTTGCCTTAAGATTAAATCAAAATGCACTGTGTTAATGGTAATTCGCAATAAGGCATCTCAGCAGTTTCAAAGAACGACTGAGGGTATTATGTTCAAATTTTCGGGGCTACATCTGCTCTTAAAATTTAACCAAATCAAAATAGCGTATGTGTATCCAAGCTATCAAAGAAAGTAAACAGATTTTTTTTGCGAATGGTATCAAGTTTTCCATTCCAGGTCAACTAGAGGAGGTATGAAATTAAATTAAACAGTACTACTTGTGTCCACATTTTTAAAAGGTTGTATGTTGTTAAAAATTGCTGAAAGTTTTTCTCCGGCATACAAATAGCAGGCCAAACTATAAAGTTTTAAAAAACGAAAAGATTTAAAGTATTATTTTCTTTTTCCCTGAAAAGTCTATGTCAATGTAAAACGAACAGAAATTAATTAAAAAAAACTTTTTCCACAAAAAAAAAGAAAAGTAAAGAACTCCATTAAACAAAAAATGAGCAAAAATAAAATCAAATAATCTACCAAGCGTGAAACTACCACAAATCAGCATCGACAAATAAATGAAACCCAAAACGAAGAGAAATTACAATAAATAACCGAGTCAATTTCAAAACGAGAAAAAATTAACATAACTTGAGCTCAAATCTTTATGCCTTCCCAAGGCCAGAACAAAATTTGCACTGTACTGAAAAACATACAAATGAATGTGCATTGTGAGTTTAATATACATATACTGATATTTAGTAATCAAAATGTTAATATTATTTGATTTATTAAAGTTATAAAAGTTAAAAACATTTATATTTTTTTCAGTACAATATTTTATATTTATATTTTTTCAGACAAACTCCATGGTTTTATGGTTTTGTAAATTTTTGGTCGGTATAATTGATTTATGGTCATCACATGTAAATCAAGACAACTTTGTTTCATTTTCGTCCACTTAGTTTTTCATTGAAGAAGTCGGAAGAGAGTTAAAAATCAATTCAAATACTTCAGATATGAAAGTGGTGATAGATAATTTGAAAAAAAAATTTTTAATTACTTCTTGGTGCAAAATATATTGGATAACACTTGGCAAATCAAGGAGGCACACTTGTGCCTCTATAAAGAGGCGACCCACCACAATGTTAAGTGATTTCCGGTCCTAGCGGTCGCAGAGAGACAGCGGTAATCGCATTTTTTAGCCCAAGCTCAAACTAAGAAAGCGTGCAAAATTTCACCCCCCTCCGACTTTATCTTCATGGGTAAAAGTGGGCCGGAAGTTTCGACCCTCCGACCACAGCCCCCCTTTAACGTTGTCCGATTGGGTTGAAATTTAGAGGTTAAGCTTTCCTAAGGCCTGGGAGCTTATCCTCGAAATTTCAGCTCAATCCGATCACTCCTTCCCTGTTTCCCAAAAACCAAAATAGCCACTTAAAGTTCAATTTTTTTTCTTAGCCACGCCTACAGGCCACAGTTGGCAACTGATCCGGGTGAATGAGGACTCATTCGAAGCAGAATTCGACCTGTTAGGGCCTTTTGATATTTTCAGACCGAAAAAATTATCCCCCGAATTTACATTTACGAAAAACCTCGTTTTCCTATAAGAACCCGCTATAAGCGGGCTCTTATCGTTTTCCTATAAGAGCCCGCAAGCTGTCAAATCAGCTAACAGTTAGTCAAGCAATAATAAGTAATAAACTGTACAAAAACGTGCAGAAATTATTTGAAAAAAAACTACGTTTTCTAAAGAGTTAAAGAGGCTGAGTTACAAGGTCGAACCTTAAAACGTACAGGGATTAGGAGGCACAGTTGGGGGGCTGCAGCCCCCCAAACCCCCCACTTTCGCAGCCTTTAAATAAAAAAAAAAATTTAAACTGAAAGTAAGGAGCGACATTAAAAATTAAAACGAACAGAAATTATTCCGTATATGAAAGGGGCTGTGCCCTCCTCAACGCCTTGCTCTTTACGCTAAAGTTTTTATTGTTTAAAAAAAAGAGTTGTGAGAAAGTCAAACTTTAGCGTAAAGAGCGAGGCGTTGAGGAGGGCACAGCCCCTTTCATATACGGAATAATTTCTGTTCGTTTTAAGTTTTAATGTCGCTCCTTACTTTCAGTTTAAATTTTTTTTTTTATTTAAAGGCTGCGAAAGTGGCGGGTTTGGGGGGCTGCAGCTCCCCAACTGTGCCTCCTAATCCCTGTACGTTTTAAGGTTCGACCTTGTAACTCAGCCTCTTTAACTCTTTAGAAAACGTAGTTTTTTTCAAATAATTTCTGCACGTTTTTGTACAGTTTATTACTTATTATTGCTTGACTAACTGTTAGCTGATTTGACAGCTTGCGGGCTCTTATAGGAAAACGATGAGAGACCGCTTATAGCGGGTTCTTATAGGAAAACGAGGTTTTTCGTAAATGTAAATTCGGGGGATAATTTTGGGTTGTGGACACAGGTTGGGCTGTGGACACGCCCATCGGCTACTAAGAAGAATAATGAGATCTACATCTTTAGTTAAAGAGCCACTCTTTGCCTGCAGTGTCGACATTTCCGCTGCGTTCGATTCTGTCGTCCAATCGCAGGCACTGTGGTGCCTCTTAGATTCAGGAGTCGACCCCCGCATTGTCCTTGTTCTCCATGACTGGTACTCCCACACGCATATTCGTCTAGCTTTCGGATGGGAAACAATCGCCGGTCACCGCAAGCAAAAGCTTTCTGAACCCATTCGGCTCTTCAAAGGAGTTCGGCAAGGATCTGCTCTGAGCCCTATCATCTTTAATTCTGCGATTTACTCTGTAACTAGATTCGTTCGTGCGACCTTCTTTTTGGAGGGCTTGGATCTAAGTTTCATTTCTTATGCAGATGACTTGTTGCTCCTAAGCAGCACGCTGAGGGGTCTACAAGAGAATCTTCGTCTTTTAGTGACCCTATGCAGAAGAATAGGACTACGAGTCAACATAGAGAAAACCAAATTTATCGTTTTTAGCGACACCAACTCGACCAATTCCAATCTTGTCCTTGACGGTATCAGAATCCAGCAGTCCCAGTCCCTAAATTACCTTGGTATCACGTATGGCCAGACGCCTAGGTCAACTAGAGGCTTGTTGGCTGAATCAGTCTGTAAATCTATCCGCTCAGCATATGGAAAAGCTGTTAAATGCAAGTGGTCATTTAATCGATTTATTAAGTCAAAACTATTCAACGCCGTCGTCTCTCCTGCCATCTGGTACATATCACCCTTGTGGGAAATGTTGTCCCTCACCGAGCGTCGAAAAATATGAACCACGTACTACAGATTTGCAAAATTTTGCTGGGACTTCCACTAAGATTTTCTAACACGGAGATCTCATCCATATATGGAATCCTTGATCCATCAACCAAGGTAATTGATCTAGAACGGAGAGCCTCAAGACGATCCCTCAGTAAACTCTACGACTCACCGCTGACTCAACTGTTTCTGTGAATGAAATACCTGTATTTAATTTTTAGTGTTGAACATGTTTTTCTTCTTTCTTTGTTTCATTTTGTACTCCGCTTTTTTTCCTCCATTTCTCCATTGTAAGCGGGCATAAATAAATATATATATATATATATATATATATATATATATATATATATAATATATATATATATATATATTATATATATATATATATATATATATATATATATATATATATATATATATATATATATATATATATTTATATATATATATATATATATATATATATATATAATATATATATATATATATATATATATATATATATATATAATATATATATATATATATATATATATATATAATATATATATATATATATATATATATATATATATATATATATATATATATATATATATATATATATATATATATATATATATATATATATATACTGATATTGAAGTTCCATTTTTTGGAGTTTCTGTTATTATTGAGCCATGGCGCTCTTTACTTACAGTTAGATATCACGAACTTCATGACAGTTCGTTACGAACTGTTTGGTACATTTGAAGACAGATGCAGAACGTAGTTGCAACATGCCGGTCTGAAACTGAAAGCTTTTTGTATAGCTGTATACAAAAAGCTTTGGCCGTAGTTTTCTGATTGCAATCTCGAATTCAGCACAAGAAGTTCCACTAAACCATATATTTAACTCTTGATTCAAATTTATCTTTATCAGTTTAATAAACTACGGTAGACTATATAAAAAACTTAAATAGAATTTTTGTTTTCTTAATATTGCTTATGATTGCTTAAATTTACTTTAGCATTAACATTTGGCAATTAAATGCTTTAACTGGCTTCTAAATTTAATCGTCACATTGTTGAAATTGTGACTGATATGTGAACACAAATATGAGAAAGGAATGTTTGGTAAATTATACAATCAATGTAAACAGCAATCAATCCTGGTGATTTATATTCCTTGTCACTTTTCTTTTTTTATTTGCAAGTCGACTTAATTAATTTACAAACAGATAAAACCTAACTAAATATCAAAAAGCGAAATTTGCATCCAAAAAACAAATACCATCAATTCATTCCAGATAACGAATTTTGAAAGTCAGTTACAAAAAAAAACATAATTATATCTATGTGAGGAAAAAACCCTTATAATGGACCCTATATTTTCGTTCTGTCCATGTACTAATAGTATTTTTGTACTCATGGGATTAGAAGGTTGATGAAAAGACAATCATTAGGGAACAATAGGAAAATAATCTTGATTGAGGATTTTTTTTTTTTCGTTGATATCAATCTAGAAAAAGGGGGGAAAGGCTACAATTTTTTCTTTTCATTTTGGGATTGCTTCTTTTCCCTATTGGTTTTTACTAACTATGTTCCAATAAATAACTACGGAAAGAAAAAATCAGCCTGTTTAGGGTATATTTTCCACGTTAATCATATTTTTTTCTCCTTCAAATGCTGCATTCAGAATCGTATACAAAATTTAAGGGGGAGGGGATGTGAGTGAAGAAGAAATAAAAATGGACTACTTTATTTGATAATTTGAACAAAGTGCCCAGTCATTCGAACAATTTTTAGATTTCGTCGAGAGCTGGGTTCTGAGCCCGCCCCCCACCAACGTTTCTGGGTAGATAAGCTTGAAACTACCGTTAAACTTTAGTTAAACTAGATACTGGAATAACACTGCTAGGCGTAGGTGTTTGCTCAAGAACTAAATATTGGCTTCAGATACAAAAAAAAATAAAAAAAAAATGGTACTTCTTAATTAAACGAAACATACCCAAGAAGTAAAGTTAGGTTAATTATAATGAAATATAACCTTCATGTAACCTTTAGTTTATACAATAATATACTTTGGGTTATATATTTGCACTTTAGGGGGGAGGGTAAAGTGTTTGGACAGTGCCCCTAACATAACCTTACCCTCACCTCTAATGTGCAAATATATAGCCCAAATTATACAAGTTCAATGCATTCTGCCACCCGTCATTTGTCTTTATGGCTATGAAACCGGTTTTCTCAAATTTGACATTGAGCAAACTTCTCGACTGTGTTTCGTTTAATTAACAAGGACGAACAAAATTGGGAATACTTAATTGGAAAATAGAGTTTACCCGACAACTAATGTCTGGGTATGAAAAACCCCTAAGGAATTTTCAGGAAAATGAGTAAATTTTAAACTACTTAGGTTTTTTCTATCACTCACAATTTCACTTATATGATAGTATAAAGTTGTTTTTTTTTTGGTTTGCCGAAAATCTACTAGATAAACTTAAAAAAAGTATAGACGCAAAAACTATAGACGCTATGACAAATTTGGACTCACCATATAACGTTGCATAAGTGTTTCTAAATATTTTGGATCAAGGAATTCAAATTCCCATAATGTCTAAAAACATAAAGAATACCTTATAAATGCCACTTTAAAAAAGTAAGTGATGAAAAATATCTGGTAAAAAATCAATATTCAGTTTTGAAAAGTCGTGTTATGATCACATACGATTGCTGCTTTCATTTAATTCCTAGTCACACAACTACCCACCTTGACGTTTCCCCACTATACAAATCTCCATAATCCAATACCCAACATAATCTCTATCTCTACGTCACCCCACCATCACTCAACTACCCACCCTGCAACGGCCAATCCAAACAAATCCCTTTAACACAATGCCCCTCGAAGTTTCCACCCCATGTAATTATAAAGTAATTTCCAAGAAAGATATAATGGTTATGATTTAAATAGATTTAGGTGGTTGATGATTATTCTGAGGTAAACACTGCGATATGAATCTTACGTATACTGCAAGTGGTTTTGATTCCACCAAAAGATCGTATTTAATGGTTTTTATGTCACTAATTACAAATACTGAAATTATATTATGGCTGAAATTATAACATGGCTGAAATTATAACATTATGGCTGAATTATATTATGGTTGAAATTATAATATGGATGGCTTACCCTGCGTTTACGCATTTGTGGCCTTTTTGTAACTCCCTAACTCTCCTCCCCCTATGAACGATACCGGTATCTGACAAATATTGAAACAGTTTTTGAACTTTAAATTTGAGCTGCCTATAATATATTTGTTTTATTTTCGTCAACATGGAGGCACGTGGGACAACATCTGTAGCATTTCTCATAGCATCATCACCATTTTTCAATTCCTATTTACTTAAAACTAAATTAATAATTTATTAAATTAAATAAGACTAGTTCTAATGCTGTGACAGCCTATTAAAGTTTTTAACTTCGAATGCACAGCCGATGTAGCAGAACACAAAGCCGTTTATATGACGTTATTTCTTCCTGTCTGTTAAAAACAAGCAGAAATGGAAACTTAAAATTGATTAGAAAACTTTTTTTTAATGAATAAATTTTCAAAAGATCAATTGAAGTATTGTAACAAAGCCGTTGGACCGTCATGAACTTCCAGCAGAAACTAGATGAGCTGTATCAGAAAAAACAAAAACGGTCTCAGAAACAAATTTGACCAGTTCCAATAGTTCCTCAGCTCTGTCAAACCGTCTATTATATGCATTACTGAGATTAGCCTCAACCGTGAGATAGAAGTAGGATGGTTTCCGTAAGCTTGTATACGCTCCTCGAGCAAGACTGGGTTCGCACTGACAGTGCGAAATACAGGCGAGGAGGTATTTCCGTTTATATACAGAGTCGTATACTTTACCCGTGTCGGAATTTCCCAAACCCAGCAGGCAAACAAGCTCTGTGGGTTAGGATGATTCTTCTAAACCAGTCTGTGATCATTGGGACTATATTTAACCCTCAAATTTGGCAGATTACTAGGTAACTTCAAACTTCCCTCGATTACAATCGGAACAATTACGCTAGGTCTGCCATAATCCTACATGGACCCTTAAACATCCATCATAGTGTACGGCTTTGTAACAAAAATATTGATAAGGAGGTTTCAGACCTATATGATTTTTCTCTTTCGCATGGACTTGAAGAACTGGTTGAATTAGATGTTTACCATGGCCCAAACGAATCTTCAATTCTTGGTCTCTTCCTTACTTATTGCCCAGACTCCTTTAAGGTTGTCACTCATGCCTTCACAAATAATAATACATAATGCATAAATTCCATAATGCATGAGTTTGAAAGGGGTTTGGGGATTCAGACACTTCTCAATTATTAATATTAAGACTGAAAATTAGGATGACTCATCCTTTCCCCTACCTTAGAACTTCGAACTTGCATTCCTTTCGTGTGGAATCTACATGTTCATCCCCCATTAAAGCACGACCGACAATTGAAAAATTCAGTAAACTGTTCCACTCCTGGAGTCCTTCATATTTTGCAGCATCTTTTTGTGAACAAATCCACGGTTCCTAACAACCCGCCTTATTTCATATTGAGCGCTGCAGTGCTGAATTAGCTAGTCCTTTGTCACCGCTTTCCCAGTTGTTTTTTCACTCTGGAACCTTTCCACACACATGGAAATCCCCGCATGCCATTCCTATAGCTATAATAGATGGTTATCCAAATCACAAGGGTTTATTGGGGTTTTATATGGCTTTATTGGGTTTATATGGGTTTATTCTGGGTTTATTATGCTACTCTTCTGCATTGGGGAAGCTTACAACAGCGTTTCCAATCATTCACATGATCAGTACCTGGAGTCAAATTAACTTTTAGGCGATCGCTAATATGGATTCTGCCGGAAACATTCAATGCTCGACTGCCTAGTGGCCCAGCCCCAAGAGTCGATCAAATTTTTTAGCAAAAGGATACGACCCCAAGCGAATGTCATTCGACATTGATAAAGCTTCTGATGGAGTAAGGCATCCTGGCCCACTGAAAAAAAATTACGCGTATGGTGTCTGCTGACTTTTGTCAAAATTAGTCAAGAGCTTTCTTCCTATTATTCACTATGATTTGTTCTACACGGGTGAATATCCCACAACTTTTCAATAAGGGCAGGCTTAACCTGCGGTAGCATCTTGAGACCTAAGCTTTTCATTCTTTACATAAATGACATAGGTGGCAACCATGCAAGACCCCGGCATCACTTTACCAACGACATCACGCCAAACGTAGCTATCCCAAAACATAAAAACCATACCCATGCCCCTGTTTCTAAAGACAGGTCTTTTAGAAATTGAAAAGCGGGTCGATTCACGGATGGTAGATTTCAATTCATAGAAAACAAAGGAGCTATTGACCTTCCTACTGAAAGTGCTAGACATACGCCCCAGCTTCATTTTAAAAAATGACTCTATAAAGATAGTTGACGAGGTTTGCCTCCTTGGAGTCCACTTCTCCATAAGTCTCTCTCAGAAAACCCACCTCGGTCGGGTGAGAAACTTCTGTGCAAGAAAGCCAGGGATCACTTCTGGCTGCAAAAACCTTCGAACACCCAGCTTTATAATCCCACTTGACAAGTCTTACATCAGACCCATCGCTGAGTGTAGATGCCCGCTGTATGCTGGCACTACGAGAACATTGTTGGCATGAGTTCAAAAGATCCGAAATAGGGCCAATAGGGCAGTTTCATTCCTTCCTCAAAACTATGTCAAATCTTTTAGTGAAATTAATTAAAAAAAAATTTTTCAACAAAATAAGTTTTTCAAAGAAAAGTAAAAACTCCAAAATAAAATAAAATAATCTACCAAGCGTGAAACTACCACAAATCAGCATCGATAAATAAATGAAACCCAAAACGAGCAGAAATCAAACAGTTCGTGGCAGAGTTTATAGAATTAGCAGTATGATCATTCTCTATCTCTCCCATTATAAAAACCCGGACAGGGGTGCGAGTGCTCCGGAGAACGTTTTTGCAGATAGAAACATAGGCGTTATCAGATCTTTTCGCGGGTAGACAAGTCAGATTTCTCTTGGACACGAAACAAGTGGAAACCCGCTATTACGAATAATGCACTTGGTAACCATTTCTCAGTGATTGACGATAACAGACTAATCCGCTAAGGCAGAAACAAGTGGGAGGAGCTTTTTGTTCGCACCGAGACCGAAGACCAGAAATTATCTGCGATAAGCTTACTGTCTATAAACTGTGGTTCGTGGTAACGAACTGTAGGTAAGGAGTGACCCGGCTCAATGGTACCCGAAACTCTAGAAAATGGGTTTTTGATAGCACTAGATAACTCAAAAGAATCAGATTTCAATGCTGATTTCAAATATATAACTTTCATCAAGTTTAGTGCTACCCATCAAAAGTTACGAGCCTGAGAAAATTTGGCTGATTTTCAAGAAAAGGGGAAAGACCCCCTAAAAGTTATAGAACCTTAATGAAAATCACACCATCATATTCAGCGTATCAGAGAACCCTACTGTAGAGGTTTCAAGCTCCTATCTACAAAAATGTGGAACTTTGCATTTTTTGCCAGAAGAAAGATCACGGATGCGTGTTTATTTGTTGTTTTTTTTTTCCCAGGGGTGATCGTATCGACCCAGTGGTTCTAGAATATCGTGGGATGGCTCACTGGAACGGAAATTCAAAGTTCTAGTGCCCTTTTTAAGTGACCAAAAAAATGGAGGGCAACTAGGCCCCCTCCCACGCTCATTTTTTTCCCAAAGTCACCCGATCAAAATTTTGAGATTGCCATTTTGTTTAGCATGGTCGAAAATATGATAACTATGTCTTTTAGGATGACTTAATCCCCCGAAGTCCCCAGGGGGATGCTAAAAGTTATCAACTTTGCCCAATGTTAACATATAGTATTGGTTATTGGGAAATATACAGAAGTTTTCAGGAGGGTTTTTTTCTGGTAGTGGGGGGGGGGGGTCGGGTGTTATGTTGGAGGATCTCCCCATGAAGGAAGTTTTCATGGGGGAAGGGAAATTGCCATGAAGGGGCGCCGGAGTTGCCAGCATTATTTATTGGTTATTGGGAAGTATACAGACATTTTCAGGAAGGATTTTTTCTGGAGGGGGGGGGGCTGGAGGAGGGGGTTACTTGGGAGAATCTTTCCGTGGAGGATGTTTCTTTGGGGCAAGGGACATTTCTATGAAGGGGGCGCCGGATTTCCAAGCATTATTTAAAAAACTATCAGAAATTAAATTAAAAAAAAACAAGTTTTTTCAACTGAAAGTAAGAAGCAACATTAGAACTTAAAACGAACAGAAATTATAACGTATGTGAGGGGGTTCTCCCCCAAGTTAATACCTCGCTCTTTACGCTGCAGTTTTTTTTTAGTGATTTAAAAAGAGCTATCTATTCTAATTAAACGGCCTTTGTGATTCAGCGGTTTGTGAATTAATTTTTTTTTAACTTTTAACGTAAAGAGCGTGGTATTGACTAAGGAGAGAACCCCCTCATATACGTAATAACATATATGTAATAAAAAAAACAATAAAAAAAAACAAGCGATACGGCTCAATAGTAATCGAAACTTTTAAAAACGGAATTTTGATGTCAATAAATGTATCAAAAGAATGGATTTATAATGCTGATTCTAAATATATAAATTTTATTAAGTTTAGTATTACTCACCAAAGGCTACGAGCCTGAGAATATTTACCATATTTTGAAAGAGGGGGGAAACATCCCCTACAAGTGAAAGAATTTTAATGAAAATCACACCATCAGATTCAGCATATCAGAAAACCCTATTACATAGGTTTCAAGCTCATATCTGCAAAAATCTGCAACTTTGTATTTTTTGCCAGAAGAAAAATATACGAATATAGAAGTTAGTTACGTAAGTTAATTTGTAAATTACGTCATAACCAAATTTAGAGACATCCATTTAGCAAAAGAAAAGTAAAATTTTTATGCAAATTTTGTTTACTTATTTAATGACGGTGAGCCAAAATAAAAGCTGTATTAACTAAAAAACGATCAGAAATTAAATAAAATAAACAAGTTTTTTAAACTGAAAGTAAGGAGCGACATTAAAACTTAAAACGAACAGAAATTATTCCGTATATGAAAGGGGCTGTCCCCTCCTCAACGCCTCGCTCTTTACGCTAAAGTTTGACTCTGTCTCACAACTTTATTTTTTAAAATAATAAAAAACTTTAGCGTAAAGAGCGAATCGTTGAGGAGGGGACAGCCCCTTTCATATACGGAATAATTTCTGTTCGTTTTAAGTTTTAATGTCGCTCCTTACTTTCAGTTTAAAATACTTGTTTTTTTATTTAATTACAATAAATAACCGAGTCAAACTCAAACGAGCAGAAATTAACATAAGTTGGGCTCAAAACCCCTATGCCCTCCCAAGGCCAGAACATAATTTGCACTTTACTGAAAAAAATAAAATTTTTTACTTTTATAACTTTAATAAATAAAATAATATTAAGATTTTGATTACTAAATATCAGTAAATGTATATTAAACTGACAATGCACATTCATTTGTATTATTTTTCAGGCATAACCTGAAGACTGTGCGGGGAGTGTCCTGCTCAAAGGTATAATTTCCTGAACTTTAACTGCGTGGAACAAAATGGCTATCTCAAAATTTTGATTGGATGTGTTTGGGGAAATGGTGGGCGTGGAAGGGGTGTTAGTTGCCTTCCAATTACTTTCGACTATTAAAAAGGGCACAAGCCATTTCAATTTAAAATCAAATGAGCCCTTTTTGAAGTTTCTACGAAAACACGTTCTATAATAACTTTATATACCCCCAGGGCATAACTTACAACCCTTGTCCTGAGGGCTGTGAGGAGGTTGTCATCCTACGAGACCTAATTTCCAGAACTTAAAACTATGTTGAACAAAATGGCTATCTCAAAATTTTTATTGGATGTGTTGGGGGAACTATGGGCGGGGAGGAGGCTAGTTCCCCTACAATCACTTTTGACTATTAAAAAGGGTACTAGCCCTTTGAATTTCCAATCGAATGAGCCAGTTTTGAAGTTTCTACGACAACACCTTCTATAAAAACCTTATATGCCTCCAGGACATAACTTAAAACCCTTACCCTGAGGGTTGTGGGGGAGTGTCCTCCTCAAAAACATATTTTCTATCTGGAAATCAACTACGCTGAACAAAATGGCTGTCTAAAAATTTTCATTGGATGTGTTTGGAGAAAAGTTGGGCGTGAGAGGGGGGTTAGTTGCCCTCAACTCACTTTCGACTATTAAAAAGGGTACTAGTCCTTTGAATTTCGAATCAAATGAGCCCTTTTCCAAGTTTCTACGACTATTAAAAAGGGCACTAGGCCTTTGAATTTCCAATCGAATGAGCCTGTTTTGAAGTTTCTACGACAACGCCTTCTATAAAAACCTTACATGCCCCCAGGGCATAACTTAAAACCCTTGCCCCGAGAGTTGTTGGGGAGTGTCCTCCTCAAAAACATATTTTCTATCTTGAAATCAACTATGCTGAACAGAATGGCTATCTCAAAATTTTGATTGAATGTGTTTGGGGGAATGATGGGCGTGGAGGGGGGGGGGGGGGTTAGTTGCCCTCCAATCATTTTCGACTATTAAAAATGGTGCTAGCCCTTTGAAT
The DNA here is from genome assembly GCA_027921565.1 of Artemia sinica. Lineage (NCBI taxonomy): Eukaryota > Metazoa > Arthropoda > Branchiopoda > Anostraca > Artemiidae > Artemia > Artemia sinica. Next base: position 19,145,205 of record CM051275.1, read on the forward strand.
TTTCAATCGAATGAGCCTGTTTTGAAGTTTCTACGACAACGCCTTCTATAAAAACCTTATATGCCTCCAGGGCATAACTTAAAACCCTTGCCCTGAGGGTTGCGGGGGAGTGTCCTCCTCAAAAACGTATTTTCTATGTGGAAATAAACTACTCTGAACAAAATGGCTATCTCAAAATTTTGATTGGATGTATTTGGAGGAATGATGGGCGTGAGGGGGGGGGGGGCTAGTTGCCCTCCAATCACTTTTGATTATTAAGTAGGGTACTAGCCCTTTGAATTTCCAATCGAATTAGCCTGTTTTGAAGTTTCTACGACAACGCCTTCTTTAAAAACCTTATATGCCCCAGGGCACAACTTAAAAGCCTTGCCCTGAGGGCTGTGGGGGAGTGTCCTCCTCAAAAATATATTTTCTATCTGGAAATCAACTACGCTGAACAAAATGGCTATCTCAAAATTTTGATTGGATGTGTTTGGGGGAATGATTGGCGTGGGGGGGGGGGATATTTGCCCTCCAATCACTTTCGACTATTAAAAAGGGCACTAGCCTCTCCCATTTCCAATCGAATGAGCCCTTTTCGAAGTTTCTACGACAACTCCTTCGATGCGAAGTGCCTGGGTGGAGAAAAAACACATTATGCCCACATCGTTCTTTACTTAGGCAGCGCTAGCGCGCTGCCTATGATATTTGATGCAGCGTCGATAGCTGTTTCCTACAAGTACATAAATTCACCACCTTCTCCAGAGTTTGCTTGTATTGCCCCCAAGTGTCTAACTATCAAGAATGAATAGAAGGTACATAACTCTATCTATCTTTAGGTTGACACGATGAGATCAGAGTACTTGAAGAGCAGCTTCATTCAAAGTTGCACTTCTATTTGGAACGATCTTCCTGGGGACGTTATCCCTGAAAGTTTCTCTGGCGACTCCTTCAGGAGAAGGTTCAACATTTATCAAAAACCTCTTGATAGCACAATTTAAAACACTAGCAGTAAATTAAACATATAAATATACCGGGCACAGCAAATTCAGGAAAGAATTTTTTTTAGTAATTTCTGTTTGTTTTAAATTAGAATCATTTAAAACAATCACATTAAAATCAAGTTTCCCTGGTTCCATGGCTAATTGGAGAAAAAGCCAAGACAGATAGTCTGATTGAAAGGCAAAGCTGGCATAAGCGTTTTTCAGGAATGTATGAAAATAATGTTATTTTCACTTGTAGATAGATAGGCTATCATCTATCCGTCCATCTTAGGGCAGACTACTAGGGTAAATAGTCATAGAACTTTATTGATGATCAAATTTCTGCTGCTCCTTTTAGAACTTAATTTGCCTCTTTACTTTTATTTAATTCTTTTTGAAAGTTTTTAAAATTAATTTAAGTAAAAAACAGTCACAAATGTTTCCCATTGCCCAGGAAGTATTGTGCATTAGCCTGAGAAAGATAAAGGTTAAAGTTGTCAAGGATATGACATTAGATTTATATTGGGGAAAGATATGAAATGAAAAGATATCAGTCAACCATTTTCTTTCAAAAATGGGTTTTCTCACTCCCTGTCTAAGAGAATTGAGATAAATGGTCCTGCAATTTTAAACCTTTTATTATTATTGGAAAATGGCACCCCAAATTTGGAAATGACAATAAAGTAGTAATTTCTGTTTGCTGTAGGTTTGAATCCCTATAGATCTTCATTGCTGCTCCTCTTAGAACTTAATACGGCTCTTTACGTTTCTTTCATTTTTTTCAATATGTTTCTCAATTAATTCAAGTAAAATAAAAGCACAGATAGATACATGAAGTGCGAAAATTATTAAAAGGATTCCTAGTTACAACTGTTTCCCATTGCCCAGGAACTATTATTATTTATTAGCCCAAGAAAGATAAATTTTAAAGCTGTCAAGGATACGACATAAAATTTATCTTGGGGAAAGATACGAAATGAAAAGATATCAGTCGGCCATTTTTTTTTTTTTTCGAAAATGAAGTTCCTCACACCGTGTCCAAAAGAACTGAGATAAATGGCCCTGACATTTCTTTTTTACCTAATATTATTGTCCTTATATTCACATAGCTACGCCTTTGTATGAAACAGGGCGTGTTCGCCTTATTTCGGTCAAATATAACCCTTTCATCATTCCTCATGACAGTTCAGCAAAGATGCTCAATCAAACTGTTGAAGAAATGTCTATTACAAAAATGAACAGCTCCCTTTCCAGTTTGATATTTCTAGTTTTCTCGTCTGTGTTTTAACAGATCCGAGTTCCCCGTTTGCGTTTTCCTGCATTTGTTATTCATGAAGTGTCTTATCATAGGCAGCGCAATAGCGGTGCCTAAGTAAAGAACGATGACAGCACAATGTATTATTTATTTATTTTTGGTTTGTTTTAGACCAGGGCACTTGTAGAAAGAGTTGTCGTAAAAACTTCAAAAAGAGCACATTCGATTGGAAATTGAAATGGCTAGTGCCCTTTTTAATAGTCAAAAGGGATTAGAGAGCAACAAGCCCCCCCCCCCCCGCCCATCATATCCCCTAACACATCCAATTAAAATTTTGAGATACAATTTTGTTTACTGTAGTTGAAAGTTCCGGAAATTATGTTTTTGAGGGTGACTACTCCCCACAGCCCTCAGGGTATGGGTTGAAAGTTATGCCCTGGGGGCATATAAGGTTTCTATAGAAAGGGTGGTCGTATAAACTTCGGAGGTAGCTCATTGAATTGGTAATCAGAAGTTCTAGTGCCATTTTTAATATTAACAGTGATTGGAGGGCAGGTACCCCCCTCCTTCCCCTCACACACATACACGTCGTAATGTCCCGATATGCATCCAATTGAAATTTTAAGATTGCAATTTTATTGAAAATAGTCTAAAGATCATATAACAAAGCTTTTGGGGTTGAACCAAACCCCCAAAGCCTGGGGGCAAGGGTTGTAAGCTATGCCCCGAGGACATTTAAAGTTTTTATGAATGGGATGGCTGTATAAACTTTAGAGTAGTCTCATTTGTTTGAAAATTGGAAGTTATAGTTCCCTTTTAAGAGTCAAAAGTGATGGAGGGCAACTAACCCTCCCCCTGACTACCCCTCTTTTCACCAAACGCCGGTGGACCGGACATTGTTCGTCAAGCGTTAATCCAGAATCAATCCAATCTTTTATACCTTAGTTCTATGACTATCTACATTAGTTCTTCACTAGGAATGACGCATGGACGGATCTATCAACAAATGGAATGACATCATTTTTATACAATCCTAAAAAGGACTTAAGCCAGATTTTCCATCTCACTTACTTAGACTATCTGTTTTGGCTTTTTCCGCAATTAGTATATGGCTTGACTTCCGTAACTACTTGATTTTAATTCAGCGGGTTTGTTCAGAATAGTCGAAAGAACATATAACAGTACCCTTAGGGTTGGCATAACTCCCTAGAGCCCTGGGGCAAGGGTTGTAAGTTATGCCCTGGGGGCATATAAGGTTCTTATGGAATAGCAGGTCGTAAACTTCAGCTGGAATTCATTTGATTTGAAATCGGAAGTTGTAGTGCTATTTTGTAGAGTCAAAACTGATTTGAGAGCAACCAGCCCCAACCCCACTCCACGCCCTTCACTTCTCTCAACACATCAAATCAAAACTTTGAGATAGCAAGTCCCCCCCCCAAACGTCGTGTTTCCCTAAATGCAAACAATAGAAACTTTGAGATAGCCATTTTATTCAAAATAGTCCAAAAATCATGTAACAAAGCTTTTGGGGTTGTTACAAACCCCTAGACTCTGGGGGCAAGGGTTACAAGTTTTGCCCCGGGAGTATTTGAATTTTTTGTGGAAGGGATGGTTGTATAAACTTTAGAGGCGCCTTTGTTTGAAAATTGGACGTTCTAGTTCCCTTTTAAGAGTCAGAAGTAATAGAGGACAACTAGCCCCCCCCCCCCCCCAAAGTGCCTCTATTTTCACCAAACGCATCTGATTGAAATTGTGAGACAGCCATTTTGTTCAAAATAGTCCAAAGAACATATAACAATATCTCCAGGGTAAACACAACCCCCCGCCCCAGAGTCCTGGGGCAAGGGCTGTAAGTTATGCCTTGGAGTTATATAGCGTTTTTATGGAATGGGGGGTTGTATAAACTTCAGGTGGTGCTCATTTGATTTGAAATTGTAAGTTATATTGCCATTTTTAGAGTCAAAAGTGATTTGAGAGCAACCAGTCCTCCTCCCCCACGCCCATTATTTACCAAATAAAATATCCAAACAAAGTCTTGAGACATCTGTTTTTACAGAATTAGTGAAAGGCTAAAAAATTATGCACTTGGGGATGTCCCCGCTCCCCCGAGGCCTAACGGGCAAGGGCTGTAAGTTAGTCAAGTTGTTCATTGTTTACATATAGTATTTTTATTGATAAAGGTTAAAGGGCATTAAGGTAAGTCTTTCAAAGAATGTTGAGTGGAATGTTGAACTAAATCAAGACATGTTATGTGTATATGGGTCGTTAAAAGGGCGTTACCCAGGTATGACTGAGAGTATTAACTTGGAACTTTCAGGGAATCCTAAGGTATATGATCAATAGACCAAAAAGGCAATATTTGCACGCTACTACTACTACATCTACCACAGCTTTTACTGCTACCACGACTACTACTACCACTAATATCACTAAAACTGCTTCTATAACGGGTACTATTAAGGCTGAGGACATTAAAATAAACATCTGAGGAAGCGTTGATGGGATATGTTGAACTAAATCAAAGCATATTATGTGCTTTTTTATTGCTGATACGGGCGTATCAGCAATATTCTTAGAACGGATTATCGTATAAAGAGGAAACTTTAGGGGTATCATGAGTGGAATATTCAGTTGACCAAAAGGCAAAATGTATCTGCTACTGCTGTTTTTAATACTGCTGCTACTACTGTTGCTACTACTAATAATAATGCGCTACTACTGTTAATACTGTCCCTACTACTACCACTAATAATATGATACTAGTACTATTAAGGCTAAGTGCATGAAGCTGAAAATTTGACAGAATATTGAGGGGGAATTTGAACTAAATCAAAACACACTGTGTGCATGCAGATTCTCATAAGAGCATATCTCAAAAATGAATTTGGTTATTAAGTTGGAACTTTCAGAGAACACTCAAAGGGAAGATCAATTGACAAAAAGGTAATATATGAATGTTCCTACTAACACTACTACCACTGCTACTTTTGCTAATACTCCTACTGCTAATAAACTACTCCAACTACTACTTCAATTACAACAACTTGTAAGGCTTACATGAAAAGGGCGTCAAAAGGGGGTCAAAAGCGAAATCAGCAATATTTTTGGGTACAACCCACTGTGCCAAGGTGAAATTTTCAGGACATCATGAAAGGGATATTCAACTGATCAAAAGGCAAGATATACATGCAACTACCACTATTAATGCTGCTGCTACTGCTGTTACTAGTACTACTAATGCAACACTAACACTGGAACTACTTCTCCTACTACCACCACCAGGGCCTTCAAGTATGGGGGAGAAGGGGCCCCCCAATGTTTTGGTCACTCGGTAGAAAAATAAGCCTGTAATATCGTGAAGCGAAGCATAATGATTTTTCTGACGCCGCTAAAATTCTTTGTTCGGTTAAACAAAGACTACGAAAATACTGACGTCATCTACAGAAAGTTTGAATTTGGTCGGTAAACGCAGCAGTTTTACCGACTCCTGCCTTGAGTTTACAGATGGGGCCGACTCCTGCCTTGAGTTTACAGATGGGGCCGCAATTTTCAACTTGGTTAAATAAAGATTATTAAAACAGTTACATGATATGTACCAAAATCTGAATCTCGGTCTGTAATTGCAGCAATTTTGCCAACTCGTGCAGTGATTTTACGTATTGTATTCAAAACGGGCATTATGCAAATTATTGACAAAAAACAGTCAGTAAAAATCACAGTTTATAGAATTATCCAGTAAGTTTATCGCAGATCATTTCTGGTCTTCATTCTCGGTACGAACAAAAAGCTCCTCCCACTTCTTTCTGCATTAGCGGGTTAGTCTGTTTCCGATTGTTTCCAACAAAGTGCATTATTCGTAATAGCGGGTTTCCACTTGTTTCCGATTAGATCACAGTCTGACTTGTCTACCCGTGAAAAGATCTGATGACGCCTATGTTTCTATCTGCAAAAACGTTCTCTGGAGCACTCGCACCTTGGTCCGGGTTTTTATAATGGGTGAGATAGGGAAAGATCATACTGGATAATTATATAAACTGTGGTAAAAATGACCAGCCGGTCGGTAAGATCCCTTGATCCCCCCCCCTCAAAATAAAAATTGGCTAGTAACGAGCCTGACCACCGCAACTACTGTGATACTAGTACTATTAAGGCTAAGTCTATGAAGGTAAAATTTGAGAGAATATTGATAGCAAATTCGAATTAACAAAAAACACCATTTGCATTTAGACTGTCAAAAAAGCGTAGCATAAGAATTGATTTGTGTATTCAGTTGGAATATCGGGTGTTGAAAAAGATATTGAAGAAAAACTAAAGATTATATTTGCATACTGCTACTAATTCTACTGCTGCTACTACAGCTACTACTACTAAACAAGCTAAGGGGATTAACGTGAAGCTTTCAAGGATTATTTAGGCAGATGTTGAACTAAATCAAACTGAACTATGATCATGTAGATTGTCAAAAGGGTGACAAAAATTTACAATAACGGTTTACATTGTTAAGTTAGACCTTTCAGGGTAAGCTGTGGCGGATTTTGAACTAGCCAGACGACACTATGTATACTTTTAATACTACTTCTACGGTCACTGTAGCTTATGGCACTAAGGGCAATAAGTTGAAACTTTTAGGGGAAGTTTCAATTAAACGAAATAAGTATATGCACACCTGTATTAAAAGGGCATATAAACAATATCATTGGCAGCGCTGCTCTGCCATAGCTAGTAACATCGTTGATATTTTAAATGTGCTAATTTGATTGGAAATTAAAAGTTCTAGTGCCCATTTTAAGAGTCAGAAGTCATTGGAGGGTAATCAGCTTTACAATCCTGTTTCCCTGAAAAAGACGATGTCAATATAAAATGAACATAGATTAATTAAAAAAAACTTTTTCCACAAAAAAAGCTTTTCAAGGAAAACTACAGAACTCCATTAAACCAAAAATGAGCAAAAATAGAATCAAATAATCTAGAAAGTGTAAAACTATCATTAATCAGCATCAATAAACAAATGAAACCCAAAACAAACAGAAACTGCAATAAATATCCGAGTCAAACTCAAAACAAGCAGAAATTATCATGCTTAGTGCTAACAGCCCCTATGCCTTCTCAAGGCCAGAATATAATTTGCACTCTACTGAAAAAATACAAATGAATGTCCACTGTCAGTTTAATATACATATGATCATATCTATTCTTTAAAGTCTTAATAGTTTTTGATTTTTTAAAGCTATAAAAGTGAAAACGTTTAAATTTGTTCATATCAAACCAATGGTCTTAGAATATTGGAAGAGAGCTCATTTGAGCGGAAACTAAAAGTTCTAGGGCCTTTTTGAAGTGACCAAAAAGTTTGAGGATAATTACCCTCCCATACCCCCTTTTTCTCAAAGGCATTCAATCAAAATTTTGATTTAGCCATTTTGCTTAGCATAGTTAAAAAGGTCCAATAACTATGCATTTGGGGATGATGTGACACCCCCCCCCCTATTAGTCCCTGGTGAAGTAGCTGTAAGCTCCGCAATCTGCTCATTGTTCGCAGATTGTATTTGTTATTAGAAAATTACAGAAATTTTTAAGGTAGGGGATTTTTCACGCGAAGAATTTTTATGGAGAGGAGTTTCCAGAGAAAATTTTATACAGGGGTAGGGGGGATTTCCTGGCATGATTTGGAAAATGGTCAAAAACTAAAGAAACAAAATTTTTTCAGATGAAAGAAAGGAACAACATTAAAATTTAAAACAAACAAAAATTATTCCGTATATGAGGGGATTTTGCTTCTATCTCAACCCTCGCTCTTTACGATACACCTTGACTTTTTAGCACAATTCTTTGACTCAAGTTTTAGTGTTGCTCCTTACTTTCAGTTAAATTTTGTTTTCTATTTAATTTCATCAGAATAGGATTAACATCATCACGCCGTTCCATTACTAGCACAATCAATTTCATAAATATAATCATGTTTGCCAAGACTGTCACAAAGAATTAATAGCTTTTCTGAATGAATGACCTTTGTTCCATCGTGTCGTTTTTTCAACAAAATGTTCTTTAAAAACAAGGCCCAATTATTGTAAGTTTGTAGGAAGGAATTTGGCTTGGTACATTGAAGGTCAATTAGACAATCCGATTATCAAGTCGCCTGAACTTAGATTTCGTTGGACAAGAGTTCAATTTTTGCCTAGTTTATGCCAATTTTTGCTATGTTTGCCTAGGTTATTCACAAAGAATTAATAGCTTTTCTGAATGAATGACCTTTGTTCCATCGTGGCGTTTTTTCAACAAAATGTTCTTTAAATACAAGGCCCAATTATTGTAAGTTTGTAGGAAGGAATTTGGCTTGGTACATTGAAGGTCAATTAGACAATCCGATTATCAAGTCGCCTGAGCTTAGATTTCGTTGGACAAGAGTTCAATTTTTGCCTAGTTTATGCCAATTTTTGCCATGTTTGCCTAGGTTATTCACAAAGAATTAATAGCTTTTCTGAATGAATGACCTTTGTTCCATCGTGGCGTTTTTTCAACAAAATGTTCTTTAAAAAACAAGGCCCAATTATTGTAAGTTTGTAGGAAGGAATTTGGCTTGGTACATTGAAGGTCAATTAGACAATCCGATTATCAAGTCGCCTGAACTTAGATTTCGTTGGACAAGAGTTCAATTTTTGCCTAGTTTATGCCAATTTTTGCCATGTTTGCCTAGGTTATTCACAAAGAATTAATAGCTTTTCTGAATGAATGACCTTTGTTCCATCGTGGCGTTTTTTCAACAAAATGTTCTTTAAATACAAGGCCCAATTATTGTAAGTTTGTAGGAAGGAATTTGGCTTGGTACATTGAAGGTCAATTAGACAATCCGATTATCAAGTCGCCTGAACTTAGATTTCGTTGGACAAGAGTTCAATTTTTGCCTAGTTTATGCCAATTTTTGCCATGTTGCCTAGGTTATTCACAAAGAATTAATAGCTTTTCTGAATGAATGACCTTTGTTCCATCGTGGCGTTTTTTCAACAAAATGTTCTTTAAATACAAGGCCCAATTATTGTAAGTTTGTAGGAAGGAATTTGGCTTGGTACATTGAAGGTCAATTAGACAATCCGATTATCAAGTCGCCTGAACTTAGATTTCGTTGGACAAGAGTTCAATTTTTGCCTAGTTTATGCCAATTTTTGCCATGTTTGCCTAGGTTATTCACAAAGAATTAATAGCTTTTCTGAATGAATGACCTTTGTTCCATCGTGGCGTTTTTTCAACAAAATGTTCTTTAAAAACAAGGCCCAATTATTGTAAATTTGTAGGAAGGAATTTGGCTTGGCACATTGAAGTTCTATTAGACAATCCGATTATCAAGTCGCCTGAACTTAGATTTCGTTGGACAAGAGTTCAATTTTTGCCTAGTTTATGCCAATTTTTGCTATGTTTGCCAAGACTGTCACAAAGAATTAATAGCTTTTCTGAATGAATGACCTTTGTTCCATCGTGGCGTTTTTTCAACAAAATGTTCTTTAAAAACAAGGCCCAATTATTGTAAGTTTGTAGGAAGGAATTTGGCTTGGTACATTGAAGGTCTATTAGACAGTCCGATTATCAAGTCGCCTGAACTTGGATTTCGTTGGACAAGAGTTCAATTTTTGAAAATTTAGGAATCGATCATAGTTCACTTCTCATTTGGATCAAGATTCTCAAAACATGCTCAAATCCCATTTGAACTCATGTGGGCCTATTGTCTGTATGTTAAAATTGCTGAGCATTTTTAACAACATTAAGTAAAAGTAAACATGCAGTAATTTTGTAAAAGGGGAAGAGTAAAGGAATTACAGTAGTTATTGCAGCCAAATCGCTAAATTTAGGGTGCTTATTAGCTTGTTCTTAGAAATTAGTAGAACTGTGATTCTAGGATTATAAAAATGCTAAAATTTCGAGATTATTTAATTTTGCTTAAAATTTGAACTAATTATCAAAGATTCTATTATATATTTAACAGTTATATCTAATTTAATTAAATGTAAAGATAACTTTATAGTATATTTGCAATTGGTAAATTTGTTTGTACTTGAAATTTCTGCTGAATTAAAAATGCTCTTATTAACCTATTTTGCCAAATTTTATCCAGTTTACGTTATTACTTGCAGTAAGTGTAGTAAGACTAAATTGTAGAAGAGCATTAAATTTACTAAATATGGTTTTAATTTAGTTTTTCCTATTTTAATTTGAATATTAAAAAGTAAACACGATAAGCTTACAAATTCTTTTTTGTGTGTTTTCTAAATTTGTAATAAATATATTATACATAATAAAGTTTAATAATATTGGTTGCTATTGGTGAATTTAAAAAAAAAACATGGTTAATGATGAAACTAACAGTTTTGCTTTTTTAGCATTAGCTATTCTCCTTTTGAGCTTTTGTCAATCTTTGATATTCTGGAGAAATATTATTTAAAAATTGGACAAATACACTTTTGTTCCTGTAGAAAAGACATTAACCCTTTCACACCTGAGTTACGAAATAGGGTTGATAGAATTCATACAATACTCCAGAGATTATTTCTACAACCATAGTAAAATAAAACCACAAAAAAAAAGATCAAATCATTTCGTTTTAGCAGTGAAATAGCGCTGTGGTGGCGTGTGGAACCACTTTGGTATTAATGCTCCATTCTTTACTATGCCACCTTGTGAAGAAATTTTTTGAAAAATAAAAAGAATATGCAGTTGTTTTACATTTTAACGTGGTGAGGGTATGTACCATCGGCCGTGAATCTTTTTTACGTGTCAAGTAGGGTGGTGGCTCCTGTCATCAGGTCGAACACAAATAGAAGGCGAAAAATCTAGGCTCTGATTTTCAGAGGCTGGAGAAAGGACTGTTTGTTTACAGGTGTCCTACGATATCTTACGGTTTGCCATGAACAGTTAGTTCACTAAGCAAGTTAAGCTTGAAGTGGAGCTATCTGAACACCTATAGTGTCTTGGCCTGCTTGAAAACTCACTGGTATGTTAATAGCCAGAATACAGAAGAAGTTCCTCATATACCATTTGTTCATCTTCAAGTCAATCCTGTGCTACTGGATTCCGAGTTTACTCTATCATAAACCTATCAATAATAGTCTACTCTATCATAAATCTGTTTTTTCCTTTTATTGGAAAGGGCCTTGAAATATCAGTTTGGATATCTGAAAATTTTTGCCACTGATTATAAGTGTCAATTGCGTGAAAGCTAGTTTAAGATGAACATGGGCTCACTTGCTGTCAAGCCTTTTTATTTCTTAGGAGTTGAACTGTTATCACACACCAGTCATGAGACCCCTGACCACAGTGCTTTGAGGGCTTGTTATCTTCCGAGGTAAAAACTTTCAATTTGATGGTGTTGTCAGTGGGTTGTGTGTGAATACCCTCGTCCTTCAATGGCAGACCGACGGCGTAGTAAGTGAGCAATTTGATTCAATACAGCTTGCAGCTCTGAAATTTTTGAATATACTCGGAAAGACTTGCTACAAGCTCAGAAGACATTCAAACGTTTTCAGTAGTGCTTTTGCCGAAGTAAACCTTGAAGCTGCAAATGAAACTTCTATATCCAGCTCGTGGGATTACGTCTTAACCCCACTTATCTGGCTTGTTCGGTTTGTATTGTTTTCATGGAACTGCAGCCAAAGCTCGTCTATATATTGACTCGCCTGAAGCCCGTTCTTCTATATGCTGGCTATATTCCTGAGGAACTTTCAAATATTCTTTTGACGGCCTTGATTACTGATCAGTTTTCAGAAAAATGATCGCGGCAAGGGTAATGTGTTCAAGGATGCTTAGAACTTTAGGAACCTCTTGATTTAGTCAAATCACCTAAAATAACGATTTTACGAAAATAAATGTAGGTAATATGTTAGCTTCTACAAGAAGCTTATTGGCATCTCTTGGGTGTCATGGTGAATCCGGTAACGTAATCGGAAGATGAAAAAAAAAGTCAAAACTGTGCATGATCCTGGGCGGAACTACCCATCCAGAAAGAACTAAAGTGTTCTCTTTCCTAAAAAGGCTCACGTCATCTTGTTTTTTACTGAATCAGAGACAACACTTTATTCTTTCCCTCAGTTCCTGAAACAAGGGCACTAACTGATGAAAACTGTCAAGTTCTTACGGATTGGTTTTGCTTGGGAATGAGGGCATGTTTGACCTTGGTTTTCTTATTGGTTCAGAACTTTCAGGGATATTTCCTTGGGCCAAAAGGAACACATATTTAAAGGTTGCAAGGGTTTAGGCGGAACTAAAATGGACCACAGAGTTTTAGTTTAGAGTCTTAGCTTAGAGTTTTAGTTAGAGTTTTAGTTTAGTTTAATTTTAGTTAAGAGTTTTAGTTTAGACTTCAGAGTTTTAGTGTAGAGTTTAGAGTTTTAGTTAGAGTTATAGTTTAGTTTAATTTTTGTTAAGAGTTTTAGTTTAGAGTTGTTGTTTAGTTTTAGCTAAGGGTTTTAGTTTAGAGTTGTAGCTTAGTTTAGTTTTAGTTAAAAGTTTTAGTTTAGAGTTGTTGTTTAGTTTTAGATATGAGCTTTAGTTTGGAGTTTCAGTTTGATATTAGCGTATAGTTTTAGTTTGAAGTATAGTTTAGTTTAGTTGTAGTTCAGAGTCTAGAGTATCAAGTTAGACTCCCAGCACTTAGAGTTTTAGTTAGAGTTATATTTTATTTTAGTTAAATGTTTCTGGACTTGTAGTTTAGTTTTAGCTAAACGTTTTAGTTTAGAGTTTTAGCCTAGAGCCATAGCTTAGAGTTTTTCCATGCACTTTTAGTTTAGTTTAGTTTTAGATAAGAGTTTTAGTTTAGAGTTTCTATTTGGTATTAGCTTACAGTTTTAGTTAGGGTTATAGTAGTTAAGAGTTTTAGTTTAGAATTTAGAGTTTTAGTTTAGAGTCTTTGCTTAGAGTTTTATTTAGAGTTATAGTTTAGTCTAGTTTTAATTCAGAGTTTTAGTTTTTGAATCTTAGCTTAAAGTTTCAGTTAGAGTTATAGTTTAATTTAGTTTTAGTTAAGAATTTTAGTTTAGAGGTGTTGTTTAGTTTTAGATAAGAGTTTTAGTTTAGAGTTTAGAGTTTTGGTTTGAGTTTTAGTTTAGTTTTAGTTTAGAGTCTAGAGTTTTAATTTAGAGTGTTAGCTTAGAGTTTTAGTTAGAGTTATAGTTCACTTTAGTTTTAGGTTTGAGTTATAGTTTAGTTTAGTTTTAGTTAGGAGCATTAGTTTAGATCTATAGTTTAGTTTTACTTAAGAGTTTTAGTTTAGAGTTTATAGTTTTAGTTTACAGTTTTACTTTAGAGTTTTAGTTAGAGTTATAGTTTTAGTTTAGTTTTAGATAAGAGTTTTAGTTTAGATATTGAAGTTTTAGTTTTGAGTCTTAGCTTAGAGTTTTAGTTAGAGTTATAGTTTAGTTTAGTTCCAGTTTAGAGTCTAGAGTTTTAATTTAGAGTGTTAGTTTAGAGTTTTAGTTAGAGTTATAGTTTACTTTAGTTTTAGTTAAGAGTTTTGGTTTAGACTTATAGTTTAGTATTAGTTAAGAGTTTTAGTTTAGAGTTGTAGTTTAGTTTTAGTAAAGAGTTTTAGTTTAGAGTTGTAGTTTAGTTTTAGTTAAGAGTTTTAGTTTAGAGTTTAGAATTTTAGCTTAGAGTCTTAGCTTAGAGTTTTAGTTAGACTTATAGTTTAGTTTAATTTTAGTTAAGAGTTTTAGTTTAGACTTCAGAGTTTTAGTTTAGAGTTTAGAGTTTTAGTTAAAGTTATAGTTTAGTTTAATTTTGGCTCAAAGTTTTAGTTAGAGTTATAGTTTAGTTTAGTTGTAGTTCAGAGTTTTAGTTTAGACTTCAGAGTTTTAATTTAGAGTTTAGAATTTTAGTTAAAGTTATAGTTTAGTTTAATTTTGGTTAAGAATTTTAGTTTAGAGTTACAGTTTAGTTTAGTTCTAGTTCAGAGTCTAGAGTTTCAAGTTAGACTCTCAGCACTTAGAGTTTTAGTTAGCATTATATTTGTTTCAGTTAAGTGTTTTGGACTTTTAGTTTAGTTTTAGCTAAACGTTTTAGTTTAAAGTTCTACCCTAGAGTCATAGCTTAGAGTTTTTCATTGCACTTTTAGTTTAGTTTAGTTTTAGATATGAGTTTTAGTTTAGAGTTTCAGTTTGGTATTAGCTTACAGTTTTAGTTAGAGTTATAGTAGTTAAGAGTTTTAGTTTAGAGTTAAGAGTTTTAGTTAAGAGTCTTAGCTTAGACTTTTAGCTAGAGATATAGTTTAGTATAGCTCTAGTTAAGAGTTCTAGTTTAGTTTAGCTTTAATTCAGAGTTTAAGTTTCGAGTCTTAGCTTAGAGTTTTTTTTAGAGTTATAGTTTAGTTTAGTTTTAGTTAAGAATTTTAGTTTAGAGGTGTTGTTTAGTTTTAGATAAGAGTTTCAGTTAAGATTTTAGACTTTGAGTTAGAGTTATAGTTTAGTTTAGTTCCAGTTTAGAGTCTAGAGTTTTAATTTAGAGTGCTAGTTTAAAGTTTTAGTTAGAGCTATAGTTTACTTTAGTTTTAGTTAAGAAATTTAGTTTAGACTTAGAGTTTAGTTTTAGTTAAGAGTTGTAGTTTAGTTTTAGTTAAGAGTTTTAGTTTAGAGTTTAGAGTTTTAGCTTAGAGTCTTAGGTTAGAGTTTTAGTTAGAGTTATAGTTTAGTTTAATTTTAGTTAAGAGTTTTAGTTTAGACTTCAGAGTTTTAGTTTAGAGTTTAGAGTTTTAGTTAAAATTATAGTTTAGTTTAATTTTGGATTAGAGTTTTAGTTAGAGTTATATTTTAGTTTAGTTGTAGTTCAGAGTTTTAGTTTAGAGCTTAGAGTTTTAGTTAAAGTTATAGTTTAGTTTAATTTCAGTTAAGAATTTTAGTTTAGAGTTATAGTTTAGTTTAGTTTTAGTTCAGAGTCTAGAGTTTCAAGTTGGACTCTCAGCACTTAGACTTTTAGTTAGAGTTATATTTTATTTTAGTTTTAGTTAAGTGTTTTTTGACTTGTAGTTTAATTTTAGCTAAACATTTTAGTTTAGAGTTTTAGCCTAGAGTCATAGCTTAGAGTTTTTCATTGCACTTTTAGTTTAGTTTAGTTTTAGATATGAGTTTTAGTTTGGTATTAACTTACAGTTTTAGTTGGAGTTATAGTAGTTAAGAGTTTTAGTTTAGAGTTTTAGTTTAGCGTCTTAGGTTTCTCCACGTTTAAGTTAGGTTAGGTTAGGTTATCATGAGCGCTCATGATAACCTAACCTAACTTAAACGTGGAGAAACCTAAGACGCTAAACTAAAACTCTAAACTAAAAATTTAACTAAACTATAACTCTAAACTAAAACTCTTAATTAAAACTAAACTAAAACTATAACCATTACTAAAACTCTAAACTAACACTCTAAATTAAAACTCTAGACTCTAAACTGGAACTAAACTAAACTATAACTCTAACTAAAACTCTAAACTCTAAACTAAAACTCTTATCTAAAACTAAACAACACCTCTAAACTAAAATTCTTAACTAAAACTAAACTAAACTATAACTCTTAACTAGAGTTATACTAAACTATACCTCTAACTAAAACTCTAATCTAAGACTCTTAACTAAAACTCTAAACTCTAAACTAAAACTCTTAACTACTATAACTCTAACTAAAACTGTAAGCTAATACCAAACTGAAACTCTAAACTAAAACTCATATCTAAAACTAAACTAAACTAAAAGTGCAATGAAAAACTCTAAGCTATGACTCTAGGGTAAAACTCTAAACTAAAACATTTAGCTAAAACTAAACTACAAGTCCAAAACACTTAACTAAAACTAAAACAAAATATAACTCTAACTAAAACTCTAAGAGCTGAGAGTCTAAATTGAAACTTTAGCCTCTTAACTACAACTAAACTATAAGTCTAAACCAAAACTCTTAACTAAAACTAAAGTAAACTATAACTCTAACTAAAACTCTAAACTAACACTCTAAATTAAAACTCTAGACTCTAAACTGGAACTAAACTAAACTATAACTCTAACTAAAACTCTAAACCCTAAACTAAAACTCTTATCTAAAAATAAACAACACCTCTAAACTGAAATTCTTAACTAAAACTAAACTAAACTATAACTCTAACTAAAACTCTAAGCTAAGCCTCTAAACTAAAACTCTGAATTGAAACTAAACTAAACTATAACTCTAACTAAAACTCTAAGCTAAGACTCAAAACAAAAACTCCAATATCTAAACTATAACTCTTAACTAAAACTAAACTAAAACTATAGCTCTAACTAAAACTCTAAAGTAAAACTGTAAACTAAAACTATAAACTCTAAACTAAAACTCTTAAGTAAAACTAAACTATAGATCTAAACTAATGCTCCTAACTAAAACTAAACTAAACTATAACTCAAAACTAAAACTAAAGTAAACTATAACTCTAACTAAAACTCTAAGCTAACACTCTAAATTAAAACTCTAGACTCTAAACTAAAACTAAACTAAAACTCAAACTAAAACTCTAAACTCTAAACTAAAACTCTTATCTAAAACTAAACAACACCTCTAAACTAAAATTCTTAACTAAAACTAAACTAAACTATAACTCTAACTAAAACTCTAAGCTAAGACTCAAAACTGAAACTCTGAATTAAAACTAGACTAAACTATAACTCTAAATAAAACTCTTCAAAGTTTCAAGTTGAGAGTCTAACTTGAAACTCTAGACTCTGAACTACAACTAAACTAAACTATAACTCTAACTAAAACTGTAAGCTAATATCAAACTAAAACTCTAAACTAAAACTCATATCTAAAACTAAACAACAACTCTAAACTAAAACTCTTAACTAAAACTAAACTAAACTACAACTCTAAACTAAAACTCTTAACTAAAACTAAACAACAACTCTAAACTAAAACTCTTAACTAAAACTAAAGTAAACTACAACTCTAAACTAAAACTCTTAACTAAAACTAAACTATATATCTAAACTAAAACTCTTAACAAAAACTAAAGTAAACTATTACTCTAACTAAAACTCTAAGCTAACACTCTAAATTAAAACTCTAGACTCTAAACTAAGACTAAACTAAACTATAACTCTAACTAAAACTCTAAACCCTAAACTAAAACTCTTATCTAAAAATAAACAACACCTCTAAACTAAAATTCTTAACTAAAACTAAACTAAACTATAACTCTAAGAAAAACTCTAAGCTAAGACTCTAAACTAAAACTCTGAATTAAAACTAAACTAAACTATAACTCTAACTAAAACTCTAAGCTAAGACTCAAAACTAACTCCAATATCTAAACTAAACTATAACTCTAAGAAAAAAAATCTAAGCTAAGACTCTAAACTAAAACTCTAAATTCTCAACTAAAACTAAAGTAAACTATGAATAGAACTAAAAATCTAAGCTAAGACTCTAAACTAAAACTCTAAATTCTCAACTAAAACTAAAGTAAACTATGAATAGCACTAAAACTCTAAGCTAAGACTCTAAAATCTAAACAAAAACTCTTAACTAAAAGTAAACTAAACTATAACTCTAACTAAAACTCTAAGCTAAGACTCTAAACTAAAACTCTTAACTCTAAACTAAAACTCTTAACTACTTTAACTCTAACTAAAACTGCAAGCTAATACCAAACTGAAACTCAAAACTAAAAACTCTCAACTAAAACTCTAAACTAGAACTAAACTACAACTCTAAACTAAAACTCTTAACTAAAACTAAAGTAAACTATAACTCTAACTAAAACTCTAAGCTAAGACTCTAAATTAAAACTCTAGACTCTAAACTAAAACTAAACTAAACTATAACTATAACTGAAACTCTAAACTCTAAACTAAAACTCTTATCTAAAACTAAACAACACCTCTAAACTAAAATTCTTAACTAAAAATAAACTAAACTATAACTCTAAGCTAAGACTCTAAACTAAAACTCTGAATTAAAACTAAACTCAACTATAACTCTAACTAAAACTCTAAGCTAAGACTCAAAACTAAAACTCCAATATCTAAACTAAAACTCTTAACTAAAACTAAACTAAAACTGTAACTCTAAAGTAAAACTGTAAACTAAAACTATAGACTCTAAACTAAAACTCTTAAGTATAACTAAACAGGAGATCTAAACTAAAGCTCCTAACTAAAACTAAACTAAACTATAACTCTAACAAAAACTCTAAGCTAAGACTCTAAACTAAAACTCTAAATTTTCAATTAAAACTAAACTAAACTAAAAATAGAACTAAAACTCTAAGCTAAGACTCTAAACTAAAACTCTAAACTCTAACTAAAACTCTAAGCTAAGACTCTAAACTCTAAACAAAAACTGTAAGCTAATACCAAACTGAAACTTTAAACTAAAATTCTTATCTAAAACTAAACTAAACTAACAGTGCAACGAAAACTCTAAACTCTAAACTAAAAATCATATCTAAGACTCTAAGCTAAAACTCTAAACTCTAAACTAAAACTCTTAACTAAAACTAAACTACAACTCTAAACTAAGATTCTTTACTAAAACGAAACTACAACTCTAAACTAAAAATCTTAACTAACACTAAACTAAACTAAAAGTGCAACGGAAAACTCCAAGCTAAGACTATAGGCTAAAATTCTAAACTAAAATGTTTAGCTAAAACTAAACTACAAGTTCAAAAACACTTAACTAAAACTAAAATAAAATATAACTCTAACTAAAACTCTAAGTGCTGAAAGTCTAACATGAAACTCTAGACTCTGAACTACAACTAAACTAAACTATAACTCTAACTAAAACTGTAAGCTAATATCAAACTAAAACTCTAAACTAAAACTCATATCTAAAACTAAACAACAACTCTAAACTAACACTCTTAACTAAAACTGAACTAAACTACAACTCTAAACTAAAACTCTTAACTAAAACTAGACAACAACTCTAAACTAAAACTCTTAACTAAAACTAAAACTAAACTACAACTCTAAACTAAAACTCTTAACTAAAACTAAACTATATATCTAAACTAAAACTCTTAATAAAAACTAAAGTAAACTATTACTCTAACTAAAACTCTAAGCTAACACTCTAAATTAAAACTCTAGACTCTAAACTAAAACTAAACTAAACTATAACTCTAACTAAAACTCTAAACCCTAAACTAAAACTCTTATCTAAAACTAAACAACACCTCTAAACTAAAATTCTTAACTAAAACTAAACTAAACTATAACTCTAAGTAAAACTCTAAGCTAAGACTCTAAACTAAAACTCTGAATTAAAACTAAACTAAACTATAACTCTAACTAAAACTCTAAGCTAAGACTCAAAACTAACTCCAATATCTAAACTAAACTATAACTCTAAGAAAAAAAAATCTAAGCTAAGACTCTAAACTAAAACTCTAAATCCTCAACTAAAACTAAACTAAACTATGAATAGAACTAAAACTCTAAGCTAAGACTCTAAACTAAAACTCTAAACTCTAACTAAAACTCTAAGCTAAGACTCTAAAATCTAAACAGAAACTCTTAACTAAAAGTAAACTAAACTATAACTCTAACTAAAACTCTAAGCTAAGACTCTAAACTAAAACTCTTAACTCTAAACTAAAACTCTTAACTACTTTAACTCTAACTAAAACTGCAAGCTAATACCAAACTGAAACTCTAAACTAAAACTCTTATCTAAAACTAAACTAAACTAAAAGTGCAATGAAAAAACTCTAAGCTATGAAACTCTAACTCTAAGCTAAAAACTCTAAACTCTAAGCTAAAACGTTTAGTTAAAACTAAACTACAAGTCCAAAAACACTTAACTAAAACTAAAATAAAATATATAACTCTAACTAAAACTCTAGTGTTGAGAGTCTAACTTGAAACTCTAGACTCTGAACTATAACTAAACTAAACTAAAACTCTAACTAAAACTGTAAGCTAATATCAAACTAAAACTCTAAACTAAAACTCATATCTAAAACTAAACAACAACTCTCAACTAAAACTCTAAACTAAAACTAAACTACAACTCTAAACTAAAACTCTTAACTAAAACTAAAGTAAACTATAACTCTAACTAAAACTCTAAGCTAAGACTCTAAATTAAAACTCTAGACTCTAAACTAAAACTAAACTAAACTATAACTATAACTGAAACTCTAAACTCTAAACTAAAACTCTTATCTAAAACTAAACAACACCTCTAAACTAAAATTCTTAACTAAAAATAAACTAAACTATAACTCTAAGCTAAGACTCTAAACTAAAACTCTGAATTAAAACTAAACTCAACTATAACTCTAACTAAAACTCTAAGCTAAGACTCAAAACTAAAACTCCAATATCTAAACTAAAACTCTTAACTAAAACTAAACTAAAACTATAACTCTAAAGTAAAACTGTAAACTAAAACTATAGACTGTAAACTAAAACTCTTAAGTATAACTAAACAGGAGATCTAAACTAAAGCTCCTAACTAAAACTAAACTAAACTAAAACTCTAACAAAAACTCTAAGCTAAGACTCTAAACTAAAACTCTAAATTCTCAACTAAAACTAAACTAAACTAAAAATAGAACTAAAACTCTAAGCTAAGACTCTAAACTAAAACTCTAAACTCTAACTAAAACTCTAAGCTAAGACTCTAAACTCTAAACAAAAACTGTAAGCTAATACCAAACTGAAACTTTAAACTAAAATTCTTATCTAAAACTAAACTAAACTAACAGTGCAACGAAAACTCTAAACTCTAAACTAAAAATCATATCTAAGATTCTAAGCTAAAACTCTAAACTCTAAACTAAAACTCTTAACTAAAACTAAACTACAACTCTAAACTAAAATTCTTTACTAAAACGAAACTACAACTCTAAACTAAAAATCTTAACTAACACTAAACTAAACTAAAAGTGCAACGAAAAACTCCAAGCTAAGACTATAGGCTAAAATTCTAAACTAAAACGTTTAGCTAAAACTAAACTACAAGTTCAAAAACACTTAACTAAAACTAAAATAAAATATAACTCTAACTAAAACTCTAAGTGCTGAAAGTCTAACATGAAACTCTAGACTCTGAACTACAACTAAACTAAACTATGACTCTAACTAAAACTGTAAGCTAATATCAAATTAAAACTCTAAACTATGGAGGGGGCTATTTTGGGGCCCGGGGACCCTTTAGGGAGCTCTGGGCCCTTTGAAGGCCCGGAGGGCCTTTGGGAGGTACAGGGGGCCTTTGGGGGCCTGGGGGTCACTGGGGGCCCGGGGGTCTTTTTGTCCCGGGGGGTCTTTGGGGGTCCAGGGGGCCTTTGGGGGCCCAGGGCCCTTTGGGGGCCTGGGGCCCGGGGGGATGGAGCCCTTTGGGGTTGGGGACCTCACAACACTGTTCAAATGGAACTTTTGTATTATAACGACCACAGAGTTTAACCCCAAATCATCTTCTAAAACGTCTCGAACTGTTTCGCCTAAATTATCTTCTAAAATGTCTCAAGCTGTTTCGCCCAAATAATCCCCTAAAAGTAATTTCTGCGTGTTCCTTTGTTTCGGCATCCCTGTGCTGTCACATTTGAAATTCATAGGAAACCATTTCCCGCGTAAAATATATTCAATCTGTCTTCATCTCATAGGTGTTCCTAGCTACATTATTAAGGTTTCGATAGAATATTAATTTATCGCTAAGCCTAATGACCAGAGAAGCCATATTGAAAAATAAAATATTAATTTATCTCTTTCACTAAAGACCATTTATCCCTCAGACATAAAGATCAAAGAAGCCATATTGTTTCTTAATTCCCCTTCGTTGATCAATAATTCCCCGCCGGTTATGCAAATCAATTTCTAAGAAATCTAGTTCCCCTCGGGTTCATTGACCCGTTAGTGGATCAATAATCCTTGAATAAATTATAACCTATCAGCGTTAGACTCAATTATAGATGGCAGCACATGTGTTCGTTCCGGAGTAATACCAGGCTCCCTACTTTCCACATCCACCATTTCTCCAAACACATCCAATCAAAATTTTGAGATAGCAATATTGTTCAGCGTAATTGATTTCCAGATAGAAATTATGTTTTTGAGGAGGACACTCAACCACAGCCCTCAGGGCAAGGGTTTTAAGTTATGCCAAGGGGACACATAAGATTTTTATAGAAAGTGTCGTCGTATAAACTTCAAAAAAGACTCATTCGATTGGAAATTCAAAGGGCTAGTGCCATTTCTAATAGTCGAAAGTGATTGGATGGCAACTAACCCCCCTTTCACGCCCACCTTTTCCCCAAACAAATTCAATCACAATTTTGAGATAGCTATTTTGTTCTTTGAGGGTCTTTGAGGATGACAACCCCCCCCCACACACACACACACTCACAGCCCTCAGGGCAAGGGTTATAAGTTATGCACTGGAGGCATATTAGGTTTTCATAGAAAGTGTTGTCGTAGAAACTTCAAAAGGGGCTCATTCGATTAGAAATTGAAATGGCTAGCGCCCTTTTTAATACTCGATCGTGATTGGAGGGCAACTAACACCCCTTCCACGTCCACCATTCATCCAAACACATCCAATCAAATTTTGAGATAGCCAGTTTGTTTAATGTAGTTGAACAGTCTGGAAATTAGCTCTTTGGGGATGATAACCCCCTTAGAGCCCTCACGGCAAGGGTTATAAGTTATACCCTGGGGGCATATAAGGTTTTTATTGAAAGCTATGTCGTAGAAACTTGAAAAACGTGCATTCGATTGGAAATTCAAAAGACTATTGCCCTTTTTAATAGTCTAAAGTGATTGGAGGGCAACTAAACCCCCTCTCACGCCCACCTTTTCACCAAACACATACAATCAAAATTTTTAGATAGCTTTTTTGTTCAACGAAGTTGAAAATTCTGGGAATTAGGTTTTATATGCCCTGGGGGCATATAAGGTTTTTATAGAAAGTGTTGTCGTAGAAACTTCAAAAAGGGCTCATTCCACTGGAAATTGAAATGGCTAGTGGCCGTTTTAAATAGTCGAAAATAATTTGAGGGTAATTAACCCCCTCTCACACCCACCATTTTCTCAAACACATACAATCAATATTTTGAGATATTCATTTTGTTCAACGTAGTTAAAAGTTCTGAAAATTAGGTCTTTTAGGATGACAGCCCCCTCAGAACCCTCGGGGCAAGGGAAGTAAGTTATACACTGGGGGCATATAAAGTTTTTATAGAAAGAGTTGTCGTAGAAACTTTAAAAGGGGCTTATTTGATTGGAAATTGAATGGGCTAGTGCCCTTTTTAATAGTCGAAAGTGAATGGAGAACAACAAACCCCCCTCTCACGCCCACAATTTCTCCAAACACATTCAATTAAAATTTTGAGATAGCCATTTTGTTCAACGCAGTTGAAAGTGTTCGAAATTATGATTTTGAGATGACAAACCCCCCAAACCTCTCAGGGCAAGGGCTTTAAGCTTAGTCATAGAAACTTGAAATAAGGCGCATTCTATTGGAAATTCAAAGGGCTTGTACCCTTTTTAATAGTCGAAATTGATTGGAGGGCAACTAACTCCCCTCTCACGCCCACCTTTTCCCCAAACACATCTAATCAAAATTTTTTAAACAGCCGTTTTGTTCAATGTTAAACAGCCGTGAAGTTCTGAAAATTAGGTCTTTGAGGATGACACTCCCCCCAGAACCCTGAGGGCTAGGGTTGAAATTTATGCCCTTGGGGTATATAAGGTTTTTTTTTATAGAAAATGTTGTCGTAAAAGCTTCAAAAAAGGCTCACTCAATCGGAAATTGAAAGGGCTAGTGCCCTTTTAATAGGCTAGTCGAAACTGATTGGAGGGCAACTAATCCCCCCCTCACGCCCACCATTTCTCTAAACACATCCAATCAAAATTTTGAGATAGCCTTTTTTCCAATCGAACTAAAAGTTCGATTGGAAACTGAAAGCGATAGTGCCCTACTTAATAGTCGAAAGTGGTTGGAGGGCAACTAACACCCCTTTCAAACCTACCATTTCCCAAAACGCCTTCAATCAAAATTTTGAGATAGCATTTTTTTTTTCAAGGTAGTTGAAAGTTCTGAAAATTATGTCTTTGGGGATGATCAACCCCCCCCCCCAACAACCCTCAGCACAATGGCTGTAAATTATTCCCTGGGGTAATATAAGGTTTTTAAAGAGCGTTTTAATAGAAACTTCGAAAAATTCGAAGGGCTAGTGCCCTATTTAATAGTCAAAAGTAATTGGAGGAAAAATAACACCCCTCCCACACCCAACATTTCCCTAAAAACATTCAACAAAAATTGTGAGATAGCCATTTTGTTCAACATTGCTGAAAAGTCTGGAAATTATGCATTTGAGGATGACACTCCCCCCACAAACCTCAGCGCAAGGATTGTAAGTTATGCCCTGGGGGAATATAAGGTTTTATAGAAACCGTTGTCGTAGAAACTTCAAAAAGGGCTCATTCGATTGGAAATTGAAAGCAATAGTGCCCTATTCAATAGTCGAAAGTGTTTGGAGGGCAACTAACACCCCTCTCAAGCCTACCATTTCCCAAACGCATCCAATCAAAATTTTGAGATAGACATTTTGTTCAACGTAGTTGAAAGTTCTGGAAATTAGGTCTTTGCCATCATTGTCATAGAAACTTCAAAAAGGACTCATTCAATTGGGAATTGAGAGGGCTAGTGCCCTTATTAATAGTCAAAAGCGATCGGAGGACGAATTCCCCCCCATACCCGATCAACACTTCCGATCAACATTTTGATATAACAATTTTATTGAACGTAGCTGAAGGGTCCGGAAATTTTGTTTTTGAGTATGACAACCCCCAACAACCCTCAGGCGTAGGGTTGTAAGTTATGCCACGGGGGTAAATAATGTCATATAGAAAAGTGTTGTCGTAAAAACTTTAAAAAGGGCTCTTTCGATCGGAAATTGAGAGGGCTATTTCCCTTTCTCATAGTCAAAAGTAATCAGAGGGAGAATACCCCCCCCCCAACGCTCATTTCCCCAAACATTTCCGATCAACATTTTGATATGGCCAATTTGCTCAACGTAGTTGAAAGGTCTGGAATTTAGGTCTTTGAGGATAACAACCCTCCTCCCATAGCCCTCATGACAAGGGTCGTAAGTTATACCCTTGGGGCATATAACGTTTTTATAGAAAGTTTTGTCGTAGAAGCTTCAAAAAGGGCTCATTCGATTGGTAATTGAGAGGACTAGTGCCTTTTTTATTAGTCGAAATTGATCAGACGGCAAATGTCTCCCTCCACGCCTATCATTTCCCCAAACACTTCCAATAAAAATGTTGATATAGTCATTTTGTTAAGCCTATCAGAAAGGTCTGGAAATTATGTCTTTGAGGATAACAAATCGCCCCAACCGTCAGGGCAAGGGTTGTAAGTTGTGCCCTGGGGAAATATAGGGTTTTCATAGAAAGTGTGGTCATATAAACTTCAAAGTGGGCTCATTGTATTGAAATCAGACGCTCTAATGCTCTTTTAAGAGTAAAAGTGATCAGAGGGCAGCTACCCTCTCACCCCTACTCACAAGTCATATTGTCCCGAAATGCGTCTAATAGAAATTTTGAAATACCCATTCTATTCAAAATAGTCTAAATATCATCTAACAAGTCTTTTGGGGTTGAAAAAAGCCCCAGAGATCAGGGGCAAGGGTTGTAAGTTATGCCCAGGGGGTATTAAAGGTTTTTCAAACAGTTCGTGGTAACGAACTGTAAGTAAGGAGTGACCCGGCTCAATGGTAACCGAAACTCTAGAAAACGAGTTTTTGATACCAATAGATATATCAAAAGAATCAGATTTCAATGCTGATTTCAAATATATAACTTTCATCAAGTTTAGTGCTACCCATCAAAAGTTACGCGCCTGAGAAAATTTGGCTGATTTTCAAAAAAAGGGGGAAAGACACCCTAAAAGTTATAGAACCTTAATGAAAATCACACCATCATATTCAGCGTATCAGAGAACCCTACTGTAGAGGTTTCAAGCTCCTATCTACAAAAATGTGGAATTTTACATTTTTTGCCAGAAGAAAGATCACGGATGCGTGTTTATTTGTTTGTTTGTTTGTTTGTTTGTTTTTTTTTTCCCAGGGGTGATCGTATCGACCCAGTGGTCCTAGAATATCGTGGGAGGGCTCATTGGAACGGAAATTAAAAGTTCTAGTGCCCTTTTTAAGTGACCAAAAAAAAATGGAGGGCAACTAGGCCCCCTCCCACGCTTATTTTTTTTCAAAAGTCACCCGATCAAAATTTTGAGATAGCCATTTTGTTCAGCATGGTCGAAAATATGATAAATATGTCTTTTAGGATGACTTAATCCCCGAAGTTCCCAGAGGGAGGGCTAAAAGTTATGAACTTTACCCAATGTTAACATATAGTATTGGTTATTGGGAAGTATACAGAAGTTTTCAGGAGTTTTTTTTCTGATAGTGGGAGGGAAGGGTGGGTCGGTGGTTATGTTGGAGGATCTGTTCATGAAGGAAGTTTTCATGGGGGATGGGAAATTGCCATGAAGGGGACGCCGGACTTGCCAGCATTATTTATTGGTTATTGGGAAGTATACAACCATTTTCAGGAAGGATTTTTTCTGGAGGGGGGGGGGGGCTAGACGAGGGGGTTAATCTGGAGAATATTTCCGTGGAGGATGTTTCTTTGGGGTAAGGGACATTTCTATGAAGGGGGCGCCGGATTTCCAAGCATTATTTAAAAAACGATCAGAAATAAAAAAAAAAAAACAAGTTTTTTCAACTGAAATGTAAGAAGGAATATTAGAACTTAAAACGAACAGAAATTATAACGTATGTGAGGGGGTTCTCCCCCAAGTCAATACCTCGCTCTTTACGCTACAGTTTTTTTTAGTGCTTTCAAAAGAGCTATCTATTCTAATTAAACGGCCTTTGTGATTCAGGGGTTTGTGAATCAAAATTTTTTTTAACTTTTAACGTAAAGAGCGTGGTATTGACTAAGGGGAGAACCCCCTCATATACGTAATAACATATACGTAATAAAAAAAAAACAATAAAAAAACAAGCGATACGGCTCAATAGTAATCGAAACTTTTAAAAACGAAATTTTGATGTCAATAAATGTATCAAAAGAATGTGTTTATAATGCTGAATTTTATTAAGTTTAGTATTACTCATCAAAGGCTACGAGCTGAGAAAATTTACTCGATTTTTTAAAGAGGGGGAAAACATCCCCTGCATTAACTAAAAAACGATCAGAAATTAAATAAAAAAAACAAGTTTTTTAAACTGAAAGTAAGGAGCGACATTAAAACTTAAAACGAACAGAAATTATTCCGTATATGAAAGGGGCTGTCCCCTCCTCAACGCCTCGCTCTTTACGCTAAAGTTTTTTATTGTTTTAAAAAATAAAGTTGTGAGACAGAGTCAAACTTTAGGGTAGAGAGCGAGGCGTTGAGGAGGGGACAGCCCCTTTCGTATACGGAATAATTTTTGTTCGTTTTAAGTTTTAATGTCGCTCCTTACTTTCAGTTTAAAAAACTTGCTTTTTTTATTTGATTTATGGAAGGGATGGTTGTTTAACTCAAGAAGAAGCTCAGTCCTGAAAAAGACTATGTCAATATAAAACGAACAGACATTAATAAAAAAAACTTTGGCACAAAATAAGTTTAAAAAAAAAGTTAAGAACTCCATTAAACCAAGAATGAACAAAAATAGAATCAACTAATCTACCAAGCATACAACTACCACAAATCAGTATAAAAAAATAAAAGAAATCCAAAACAAACAGATATTAAAATAAGTCAAACTGAAAACGAGCATAAATTAATCCGTGAATTTTACTGAAAAAAATTATTTTAAATGTTTTCACTTATAACTTTAAGAAAACAAAAATTATTTAAGATTTTAAGGAATAAATATCAGCATAGGTATATTAAATTGACAATGCACATTTTTTTCAGTAAATTCATTTGAATTTTTTCAGTGAAGTACAAATTATATTCTGGCTTTTAGAAAGCATAGGGTTTAGAACCCTTATCAGAAAAATGCAGTAAATATACAGTAAAAATGCACTCGCTAAAAAACAGAAATCCTTGCTTACTCACATTAAGGAAATTACAAGTTTGAAATTAGATAGAAGCGAGTGTGATTCCATAAGATGTACGAAATTAGTGTACAATTGTAAACATTCTGAGATTGGGGAGGAGACTGCATGAAGTACTTCTTTGCACTTATATTTCTCACTCACCCTACGCACGCCTATCTAGAATTGAAGCAGATTTCCTAAATAATGTAATTTTTATTTAGAAAAAGTTCAGAGAAATTAAGTAAATATTTTTCTGCACGACCAAAAAATTATCAAAAATTAAAATCAGCACAAAATATTACATATTAGAGGACAATTAAGACCTCCACAATCCCTCAAAAAGTGCGCTAGGATATAATTTTCCCTTTACTTAAGACACTTACTGCAAGAAGAATAATTATGAAACCAGTTTGAGTTTTGAATCTAAGTATGCATTTTATATGCTCCCAATTTCTTTGTATTCTGGTTAAGTTTAAAATATATCTTCTAGCAATCTATATCGAAATCACTCTTCATCCTCTTAAAAAAAAGGATTTGAGAGCCGTTTCTCAAATCCTTGAGATTTGAAAATTTTATATATATATATATATGTATATATATATATATATATATATATATATATATATATATATATATATATAATATATATATATATATATATATATATATATATATATATATATATATATATATATATATATATATATATATATATATATATATATATATATATGACTACAGTATTTGTCATTGTAAACTTCTTTCCCCTTTTTCAGATGCAAATCTTCATTTTTGCACCTGGTCCAGGACTCGGATACTTACTGACCAACTTGTCTGTTTTATCTGGTATTCTAACCTACTGCAACAGCGCTCTTAACCCAGTTATGTACGCATTCTTAAGTGACAACTTCAAGAAAAGTTTTATGAAGGTATTTATATTTTGACTTTAAGATAAGATAGGTTTCTTAACATAAAGAATATTTACAGCATATTTCGACAACCATTGATTGTCGAAATATGTCGAAATATTTGTCGAAATATGTTCGACAACATGGAAAATCATTGATTTGTTTATGATGGTTGTTTCCATCCTTAAAACCAATTGTATATTACAAACTAATTTTGAAATTAAAAAAAAAAAATTCTAACCTATATTATTATTAACTTCCCACAAGATAGCGTTTCAAACTACTCTTGACCTGGTTAAACATTTCCTATCAGCCTTATATCATTTGACAGAAAATTTAAGACCGATGAACCAGTAGAACAAAGGCAGAAAAAAGTCCGAGCTTCGCCCGCTGTCCTTGAAGAATTCGTAGCCTCCTAACAATGATAAAAAGTTTTGGACATAATTTTTTTCCAAAAGCATTCAAGTGAATATGGATTCAAAAATCCCCTCTTCTCAGTTCTATTGAACAAGTATAAATTGTTGGATGATGGTCTTTTTAACCAACCAATTCAGAAAAAACTAGAAGGTCCTCAGAGGCTAAATCGATTAGGCTCATAAGTAAACAAAATAAAAAAAGATACACTGGTTATTTTGATATAAAAGTTATTCGGTGGGAAAAATAAGACTTGGAGTGGAGAATTTTTTTTCAAGTAGCTATAGATTTCGTCCAGACTTAGTAAGGCTTGTTTCTAAGAAAACGATTCTTTGTTCGATAGAACAAATTTTTTGTCATCTTTCAGCATTAACCATTGTTTTTACGCAGCAATCGTATGATAATACAAAGTTAAGAATTAGTTGAATGATTGCATAGAAAATGTAAAATGACCTGGCCACAAATTTGGTGCCTCTAATAAGGCTCTACAAATAAGGCTCATAATATTTACCTTAATGAATCATGCAATAGTATCTTTAAGCAAGAAGGGTTCTAGTTATGGAAGTAACAGGCATTCCTTATTCTTGTTTGACTAATTGAAATCTTTTGACTTTAAGAAATTTAATCAGCATGTTCATATTCTATTAAAAAATGAAGAAAAAAAATCAAAATTGCTTTTAAAAACTATTGTTTGCTCAATTTTGCATTTTTTAAGGCCATTTTTTTTAAGGGCGGTATTTTTTTAAAGAGGTAGCTTTAAAAAGACAAAATTCCATACGAAAGGAGAAGTAAACATCAAAAATATTTTGCTAGTTTTATCAATGCATATTTTGAGACATTTTTTTGCGAAAAAAAAGTATTTTAGACAGAAATACTTTTCTTTTCAAAAACAGTATCACTAAAAATTACTTATAATTTACTAAGTCATGTAGCACCTACTAATTTGCAGCAATTAACAAAACTTTTTTTTACAAAAAAATATTTGCGAATCTTAATAAAAATGAACATAGCCTATAATTTTGAAAGTATATTCTTACAAAATATCTACTTTTTCAAACAGAAACGTTTTCCTATTGAAAAACAGTATCATTCAAAATAATTTCTTTTATGCTTTCCATTATCATCTCAGGGATTACTTACATAGCAACAGCTCAATGCCTTTTTTCCAGGCATGTGTATGTGCTCAAAGAAGCGAGGTCAACAAGATCCTTCAAGCAGAGCAAAGTCAGCTGTCAAGGAAGCGTAGTGAAAAATTGAGTCGTGCTAGAAGTCTCAATGCGTCTACTAGAAGAGATGCCTTGATGATTAATGAGAAGACTCCAAATGATGTTTCCAACACCGGCACATCTACAGGAACTATGACTACTTATATACCATTAGACAATGGAGACACCAAATAATTTCATTTTACTACGAAAACGCACATTTACCATTTATTTCTGTGTAAATTGAATTAGGAATCCTCAAACCCCTTAAGTTTTCAAATATGGAGTGAAATACGAGGTCTCCTGGACAACCATGTTGTAGGCTGAATATAATTCTAACTTATAAACAGAATATTTATCTAATGTGGCGAGCCTCTGGGTGGCCAAAGAAGCTGACGTTAGAAAAGGCGATGTTTGGCCATGAAGGTGGCCAAAGAGGCGTTCTTTGTTAGATCTGAGATATCATATCTAAGGATGTGCTTTTATCAAACATTCAAAAACTTTCAATTTATAAAATCTATACGTAAGGACAAGGTCGGATCAAACGAGGGGGGATACTAGGTTTTAACACCCTCCCCCCTGTGAAATGTTGTTCAACCCAAGAAAAAGTAGCAAAAAATGTGTAAAAACTAGTTTTCTAATGTGTTTTATATAATTTTTGGATACTCCCCCAAAGGAAAATCCCCCCAAACAAAAATCCTGGAACATTTGAGACTCATCACTAGTCTATTTACGAGAGCACATGTTACGAGCTTTAAACTTCGAAATACTTTCTGATTGAAGTTTGAGCTTATTGTATTTTTAATTTTTCCAAAAGAAATCAAAATAGAAAACTTGAATGAAGAAATAGAAAAAATGATAACTTTTTCGTTTACCTGTTTGGAAGGAGAAAATTAATAATCTAAGTGCTACAGAGAAGAGACCAAAACTTGAACATAAGCTCAAAATTATAAAACGGGAGAAAAATAATTAAAGAAGCGACGTTCTTTTAACTGTTTTTTTTTTTGTCCTGTTTTTTTCTTGTTCTTTTTTTTGGAGAGGATTAATCAAGATATAAAAACAGCGACTTATATCCCCCAATTTTGGTTATTGACACCGTTAAATCATCGTTTCTCGTGAAACAATCCTTATATCGGGGATTATTGTCCTTACTCCTCTTGATTGTGAGCTTTTTTTGCTTTTTCTTTTGACAAATAATATTACCTACATAAATTGTGCAGGGACATCTAATTTCATGAAATAAAAAAAGAAAAAATTATAGCCAAAGAGTAGTTGTGGACTCCATCTAAGACAGACGAGAAAAATAATGTGTTGGATAAAATTAGCTTTATGAGGATGTGACACATTGAGGGAGCGGTAGTCACACTATTAATTCAAAGTAAACGCGCAACGTAAAAAGCTTACAGTCCCGTCAAATGCGGCGTTACAGTCACTGTGCTTACCGTAGTTTTTGCACACAAGCCTCTTATTTGACAATTTTGGCACGATCTGGGAAAAATTGACTCTATATACTATTTATCACACGAGAGTCATCAGCACATATTTTTTAGCCTATATTTTCAGCCTATATTTTTTCTAAGATACAGTAAAAAAGAAAATTAACAGATACAAATGTCTCGTTTTCTTTATAATCGACAAGACTCAGGTTAAAACTTGTTATATTTTGTATACTATACATTCGTTTATTTTAAATTTTGTTTGTGATCAGTAGTTCCTATTCATGACAAAATAAAATTATAATTGGTTACTTTTTCTCGTGAAAAGTTGAAGTTTTTTGTTTGCAATACGGATGTGCACTTGATAAAGGCAGCATGTTCAATTTATAACATTAAGTTGGACAGCATTTACAATTTAATTTTAAAAATCATATTCATGATTCAATGTTGTTTTTGATGTTTTTTTCTTCATTTCTCTTGTTCTGTTTAGATTCAGGACATAGCTTGATATTTTTTACCTGATAAAAGGTTTGATTGTTTCGATCAGACGAAGTTAAATAATAATCGAAAAGAAAAAGTGGAGACCTGAAAAAACTCATTTTGGAAACTAAAGCCCTTTGAATATGGCATTACTATTATTTCCACTCGGAGCAAGTAATATAAATGTTCAATATTAGTCAGCTTTCTTCTGTGAAACTTGTAACTTTTTTATACTGGTTTTATTACTTATATGTGTGAATTAGTTAATTTGTGATATTAGACCTTATTTTTTTCTTTTTCACTGTTGTTACTTATGTACGATATGTGTTTATCATTAGTTTAGGTATTTATTTGCTATTTTTATTTCCTTTTTCTGTTTTTATTTTTATCTGTAGCCCCTATTCTAGATTTTTGCTGTTTTTTTTTGTTAGTTATGTTTCCTCTAAGAATTTTCTTCCACATTATAATTACCACTAAATAAGTAAAGATTAGAAATTGTTTATATTTTGAGATTCCTCATTAGGTATTTCATGCTTCAAAATCTAATGTTACAATAATAGGAACTTATCGTAACAAAAGCCATAAAGGTAAAGGTACAACTACTCACATCCAAAGATTTGGAATGGTTATACTTTGTGGTAGAAAAAAAAAAACATTAGAAGAAACTGCAGTGTTTGGCTAACTAATAGGGGTAAGGTAGGAGTTTTTTAAACCAGTTTTAACTTTAGCTTTCTTAAGGATATAAAATATATAACCGTTTAGAAAATTAGCTCTTTAGAAATGTATATTCTTATGCCAAAACTAGGTGTCGCACCTCGGGTTTTTGATTGTTAACTCATGTGTATTTGGCAGCTAAGTCAAACTAGCCTGGAACTGCTGAGTTTGTTTTTGTAATCTACCCTATCTAAGAACAGTTTTTAGAGCATTCTAACATCATTGTATAAGCTCTATCTTCCAAAGGCAACGAACTGAAATATGAAAAGCATAGACAAATTTCACGAACTTCTAAACAGTTTTATATGTCTATGTATCTTCGTATATTTGACACTAAAGGCTTCAAAGGACCAAAAAAACTAAATGAAAAAGAAAGAAACAGTGCAAAAGACAATTTAAGGAATCAATCAAATAATTGAACAAAAGAATTAAAAAAATAAAAACAACATACAAAAACAACAAGAAGAAAAAAATCTAATATAAACATAATCATCACGGAACACCTTCCCGGTAATTCATGTACACAGGAATATACCACGCAAGGCTACTAACAAATATATAATCGCTCTTTACGCTAAAGTTTGACTTTCTCACAACTCTATTTTTTTTTTTTTTTTAATAAAAACTTTAGCGTAAAGAGCGAGGCGTTGAGGAGGGGACAGCCCCTTTCATATACGGAATAATTTCTGTTCGTTTTAAGTTTTAACGTCATTCCTTACTTTCAGCTAAAAAAAACTTTTTTATTAATGCAGGTTTTAATGCAGGTTTAGATTTTGGCTCACCGTATATGAATAATTAAAAAAAAATTGAATATTAATTTTACATTTATTTGGTTAAATGGCTTTCTCGAAACCTGTTTAATTTTATTTACGAACTTTTTTATTAGTAATAAATATACGTAACTTATGAATTAACTTCCGTAACGAACCTCAAGATTCTTGTATTTTTAATACGTATATTAGAGGGTTCGCCCCCTAGTCAATACCTTGCTCTTTAAGCTAAAGTTCGAATTTTGTTCCAATTCTTTAAAAATGACCCCTTAATCACAAATGCCGTTTATTAGAATAAATAGCTCTTATGAAAGTACTAAATAATCTTTGGCTTAAAGAGCAAGGTATTGACTATGGGATGTACCCAATCATATACGTAATGTTTTCTGTCGTTTTAAGTTTTTATGTTGCTCCTTACTTTCAGTTAAAAACTTGTTTTTTTTATACATAATTTCTGATCTTTATTTATATAATGCTGGGAAATCCGGCACCCCATTCATAGCATTGTCCCTTCTCCCATGAAAACTTCCTTCATGGTAAGATCCTCCCACATAACCCCCGACCCACTCCCCCCCACTACCAGAAAAAATCCCCTCTGAAAACGTCTGTATACTTCCCATAACCAATACTATATGTTAACATTGGGTAAAGTTCATAACTTTCAGCCCTCCCTCCGGGGACTTCGGGGGATTAGGTCATCCTAAAAGACATAGTTATCATATTTTCGACCATGCTGAACAAAATGGATATCTCAAAATTTTGATCGGGTGACTTTGGGAAAAAATGAGCGTGGGAGGGGGCCTAGTTGCCCTCCATTTTTTTTGTCACTTAAAAAGAGCACTAGAACTTTTAATTTCCGTTCGAATGAGCCCTCTCATGATATTCTAGGACCGCTAGGTCGATACGATCACCCCTGGGGGAAAAAAACAAACAAATAAACACGCATCTGTGATCTTTTTTCTGGCAAAAAATGGAAAATTCCACATTTTTGTAGATATGAGCTTGAAACCTCCGCAGTAGGGTTCTCTGATACGCTGAATATGATGGTGTGAATTTCATTAAGGTTCTATAGCTTTTAGGGGGTCTTTCTCCCTTTTTCGAAAATCAGTCAAATTTTCTCAGGCGCGTAACTTTTGATAGGTAGGATTAAATTTGATAAAATTTATATATTTGAAATCAGCATTAAAATCTGATTCTTTTGATGTATCTATTGGTATCAAAATTTCGTTTTCTACAGTTTCGGTTACCATTGAGCCGGGTCGCTCCTTACTTACAGTTCGTTACCACGAACTGTTTGATATTCAGTAAACGATTACCTGCTGATTGTTTTGCTATTGTTTGGTAGTCCTGTATAAATCTTACCCAACAGTTTGAAATTTACCTTCAGTCATTTGATTTTGGCATCCATTGTTATTGAGTTTGAAATTTTTAGACCTAGTTTCCTTAATGCCAAGCCATCGATTTCCTCCCGTAAATTTGAAAATTGTTGAGGAAATTAGCAAAAACTGAAAATTTTGTAAGAAAAGATTGGAATTTTTCATCCACATCACAAAGTATCTTCGACCAAAGAATGAAATTTGTCTTTAGTGTTTAGTCACCTGTAAGGTGCAGACAATATGCACCGCTTCAAGCATGATTCAAAAATGATACCCTATAAGTGCCTTTTTGGCATTTAGAATGCCAAACGACATTTTCAGAATTTTTTTTTCAAAAAACGATGAATCTTCTGTCAATTAATTTTTTTCTTTTTCATTTGTCCACCTAAAGGCTGATTTGATGAGCATTGACCCGAATAAGTTAAGTTATAATAAATTATAAATGAAAGTAATTATCAATTGAAATGTAATTAAGATAACAAGTTATCTAAGGTAAAAACAAAGAAAACGAAAAAATGAAAAGAGGAAAAGCCTAAAATGGCTTCAAAGAAAAAAAAAGACTTTATTCGCTTTAGTTTAGGCTACTATCCATCATCAACTAATGCATATGAATCTTATATCAATGCTATATTGCAGAAGGGCTACCTGCAATTTACAAAAAAAAGACAAAAATATTACATATATAAAAAAGCCATGGGTACGAAAAAAACACACATTTTTAACATTGCTATAAACATTTTTAAGCATTGTTAAATCTTTGCTAGAATAAATCTAAAAATGAGTAAAATATCGTGGTTTGAAATATTAAATGACAAAGATTTTTCATACACCTTTGAAATCTGCTTCAATTTAGCTTGATATTCTAATCTATTTTCTTGTGGAATACCTTCGTTTAAAAAGAGCAGTTAAAGAATATTTGAAAAGACAAATGGTATATTATGGATAGTAAGGATTTTGATCCCTTAGAGAATGGCACAACAAGCCTTGCTATATAAAAAAGTGCTTTTATTAGGCTACAAAATAATGTCTCCACAACAGAATGTCTCTAAGATAGCCTATGTGTCTACAGAACACGTTAGATATTCTTCCAGCTGAATGTTTAGGGAATGATTCTTTCATTAAGGAGTTGACAAGCCATTGTTTGTGTATCTTTCTTCTTCATTCTTTCTTTAAGAAGTTTCGTGTCAGATCCTCCTTTCTACCTAAAAGAGACATTTGAAAATCACCAGTCTTCTTTTCGGTCTTTGTTTATTCAAAATATTCCTTCTACTCATATTTAAGCGTTTATAGTATTATTCTTTTAAGTGTGCAATGTTTGTTTAATTTGGCTTGTCAAAATGATTTTAATTTATTTTTACTACTTTTTTAAAACTATTTCATCACATATCTATGTTGAGCTTTTGTAATTACTATTAATGAAATATACCTATTGTTATAATCTATTTCCAAAGTTTACAAACTCAGATTTCTTTGCTAGAATCATATGTAGGTTTAATGTTATTGCGTTGCAAGGTCACAATACTGCTTTTCCTTTTTTTTTTTTTTTCTCTACCATGGTTTGTGATTTGCACCTCTTTAACGACAAGAGACGAGACGTTCAGTCAGTGAAATAAGTTTTTGTGAAGTTTCTAAGACTTTCAGTAATTCTCCAGAAAAAAAATTTAGTTTTTTTCCTAGACTGTTAGATAGTATAAATAAGAAAAAAAAATTTGTTCTGACTCCCAAAGTAAACTTCTTAGGAATTATCTATGAATTACCTATTATCTATTCGGTATTATTACTTAAAGCGTAAATCAAGCTGCTTGATAAAAAAAAAATTAAAAAATATGTATCTCTTCTAGATTTTTAGAAAGTAATTTTGAAAAGTTAAGTCCGGATTCTAATTCCGACTTTTTTGCTCAAAGTCTTTGGACTTCAAGTTTTTGGAGTCTCAAGATACATCATTGACCGAAGCAAGTCCAGCAGTGATCTTACTCATAGGTGAGGATATCTAAGAGGATTTGTTCAATGTTATCATTAGTAAATTTGCCAGAATAGGTTTTGGTATCTCAACCAAACCTACCAGAAAGTAAAAACCAGTGTCTTAGTTACGAATTTACCTATCCGTAATGGATCCAACCACTGCTGGGGGCATTGAAAAGAAAGGGGAGCTGCACTGGGTTTTTACATTCTTGTCGTAAGAAATTTACCAAAATTGATTGTCGGATCTTTCCTATGATGGAGATTAAGAGTGGGTGTCCTAGTTATGTCGTTAGAGATAAGAACCTAACTCAACTTTTGGGGAAGATGGAGAGGTGAAATTTCATTGAAATTTTGTCATTAGAATAACTAATAAGAAGCTATTGCAACCTAACTAAACTTCTTGGACATTAAGATCAAATAGCTTAGCAGTAGAATTTAGACGTTCATATCTGATCTGAATTTGGGGTGGGGTGGGGTTCTTAAATGTCTGTCATTCATCCATCTACAAAATCAATAGTCGAGTTTCAGTGGAGGATTTGTGGGGAAAATGACCAGGTGCAATATTTGACATTTGTGGGTGTTCGGACACAATACATCTTTTATAGGTAGGGGACGAAGGGGGGTCTTTAAGTTGACGTCAATAGGACATAAACAAGGAAAAATGGTTAGATCTCAACCAAACTTTGTGGAAAGTAGAAACTAGTGTCCTAGACAAGTCTTGTGGTACTAAGAACTATATGAAGGTGTGCTTGTCAGCATTATCGTCAAACAGTTCATAGTAATAAACTGTTTAATTAACAACCGACGCGGCTCAATAGTAACCAACACTCTAAAAACGGAATTTTGATATCAATATATATATCAAAATAGTCGGCTTATTAAGCTGATTCCAAATAAATAAGTTTCATTAAGCATAGCGTTACCCATCAAAGGCTACGTGTTTAGTGTAGGACAAACTTGGTGTGGGACTGTTGTCAAAGCTGAAAACCTAAAGTTAAGAGTCTTAAAGGAGTGTATAACATGTAAAAACATGGTTATTGAATAATCAGAGGCAACGCTATAGTGTTGTCTATAGTAAATGCCATACGACTTCAATGTTTTATTATTATTAATTAAAAAAAAAAACTTTCCGAAAAATAAGCTTTTCAAAGAAAAATAAAGGCCATTTTAAACTTAAGCTCAGCAGATACAAATACCTGTTAAAATTCAGACTCAAAACAACCAGAAATTTCTATTAAAGAATAAATGAAACCCAAAACGAACAAATATTGAATAAAAAATCATAACAAAAACATACAACAAGTAATATTATAAATGAATAAATAGATCTTAAGGCGAGTAATGCTTAGATTGAATATGAAAATAAAGCTTAAAACGAAAAAACAATTTTATATTGAAGTATAAATGAAACTTAAAACGAACATATATTGAATAAAAAATCATAACAAAAACATACAACAAGTAATATTATAAATGAATAAATAGATCTTAAGGCGAGTAATGCTTAGATTGAATATGAAAATCAAGCTTAAAACGAAAAAAAATATTTTCTATTGAAGTATAAATGAAACTTAAAACGAACAGAAATTAAATAAAAAATCAATGCAAACAAAAATACAATAGATATTAATGTAAATTAATAAATAAATCATAAAACGAGTGAAACTTAAATCGAATATGCAAATCAAGCTTGAAACGAACAAAAATCACTACAAACAAGAATTTGGGTATGACCTCCCTCTCTCACTGTAAAAGTCTAAAGCCTACTGCGTTTATACGACGACCCCTTCTATATGAAGTGCCACTGGGAAAAAATAAATGGAGTGTGGGGGGAGGCTAGCTGCCCTCCAATCACTTTTGCCTCTTAAAAAGTGAATTACAACTTTCAATTTCCAATCAAATGAGTCCTCTATGAAGTTTATACGAGCATCCCTTCCATAGCAACCATATATGCCCCAAGGGCATAAGTAGAGAGGACCCTATAACTCCGGGACGTACCACGTGGTTTATGGTCCTAATTTGGGCATAGAGTCCCTAGGGGAGATGGATTTCTGAGAAATTGATTGCGTAATCGATTGGGAATTTGGAACACCTGTGCTGACAGTCATTAATCAAATTGTTTCCGGAAGTTTATTAATATCTTTGGAGTTCGACCAGAATTGTTTCCGAGGCAAAGTTTAGATCACACGTGACAGATGATGTCATGGTTGATTGATTGACACGAAAGGGGAATTAATTTTTTGTTTCTAAGGGGAATTATTGATTTAAGAAAGGGGAATTAATTTGTTGTTTCTAAGGGGAATTATTGATTCACGAAAGGGGAATTAATTTGTTGTTTCTAAGGGGAATTATTGATTCAAGAAAGGGGAATTAATTTGTTGTTTCTAAGGGGAAGGTGGGGAAGAGATATATTGATTGCGTAATCGAAGGGAGAGAATTCCCGAGAAATTGATTACATAATCGGTAGAACCCTATCAGGAGCTCGTGACGGGAATCCATTTATGTGCATAGAATGACGTAATCAACTAAGACAGTTGGATTTCTGAGAAATTGATTACATAATCGGTAGAACCCTATCAGAAGGTCATGACGGGGGTCCATATATGGGTTTAGAATGACGTAATCGACTAGGACAGTTGGATTTCTGAGAAATTGATTACATAATCGGTAGAACCCTATCAGAAGGTCATGACGGAGGTCCATATATGGGCATAGAATGACGTAATCGACTAGGACAGTTGGATTTCTGAGAAATTGATTACATAATCGGTAGAACCCTATCAGAAGGTCATGACGGGGGTCCATATATGGGTATAGAATGACGTAATCGACTAAGACAATTGGATTTCTGAGAAATTGATTACATAATCGGTAGAACCCTATCAGAAGGTCATGACGGGGGTCCATATATGGGCATAGAATGACGTAATTGACTAAGACAATTGGATTTCTGAGAAATTGATTACATAATCGGTAGAACCCTATCAGGAGGTCCTGACGGGAACAAGTTCCTTTCTTAATGTCCATCCTAAACCCATTTTTCAACTTGAAGTACTTATCTTTTTCACCCACAACTATACTTTACAGCTTTTTGGATACCTCAACACCAAGAAATACTTTTCAAAGACCATTTCAGAGCAAGTTACTTTCTTAATGTCCCTCCTAAACCCATTTTCCAACTTGAAGTACTTATCTTTTTCACCTACAACTATACTTTACAGCTTTTTGGTTACCTCAACACCAAGAAATACTTTTCAAAGACCATTTCAGAGCAAGTTCCTTTCTTAGTGACCATCCTAAACCCATTTTACAAATTGAAGTACCCATCCTTTTAGCTTAGAGTTCTAGTTTAGTTTAGTTTTAATTAAGAGTTTAGAGTTTTTAGCTTAGAGTCTTAGCTTAGAGTTTTATTTAGAGTTCTAGTTTAGTTTAGTTACAGTTAAGAATTTAGAGTTTTAGCTTAGAGTCTTAGCTTAGAATTTTACTTAAAGTTATAGTTTGGTTAAGTTTTAGTTAAGAGTTTCGAGTTTTAGCTTAGAGTCTTAGCTTAGAGTTTTTGTTAGAGTTCTAGTTTAGTTTAGTTTTAGTTAAGAGTTTAGAGTTTTTAGCTTAGAGTCTTAGCTTAGAGTTTTAGTTAGAGTTGAAGTTTAGTTTAGTTACAGTTAAGAGTTTCGAGTTTTAGCTTGGAGTCATACCTTAGAGTTTTACTTAAGGTTTTAGTTTGGCTAAGTTTTAGTTAAGAGTTTCGAGTTTTAGCTTAGAGTCTTAACTTAGACTTTTTTTGTTAGAGTTCTAGTTTAGTTTAATTTTAGTTAAGAGTTTGATGTTTTACCTTTGAGTTTCAGTTAGAGTTCTAGTTTAGTTTAATTTTAGTTAAGAGTTTGATGTTTTACCTTTGAGTTTCAGTTAGAGTTCTAGTTTAGTTTAGTTAAGAGTTTGGTGTTTTAGCTTAGAGTCTTAGCATAGAGTTTTTGTTAGAGTTCTAGTTTATTTTAGTTTTAGTTAAGAGTTTAGAGTTTTTAGCTTAGAGTCTTAGTGTAGAGTTTATGTTGAAGTTCTAGTTTAGTTTAGTTTTAGTTAATAGTTTAGAGTTTTAGCTTAGAGACTTATTTTAGAGTTATAGTTTTAGTTTAGTTTTAGTTAAGAGTTTAGAGTTTTTAGCTTAGAGTCTTAGCTTAGAGTTTTTGATAGAGTTCTAGTTTAGTTTAGTTTTAGTTAAGAGTTCGATGTTTTACCTTAGAGTCATAGCTTAGAGTTTTAGTTAGAGTTCTAGTTTAGTTTAGTTTTAGTTAAGAGTTTAGAATTCTAGCTTAGAGTCTTAGCTTAGAGTTTTTGTTAGAGTTCTAGTTTATTTTAGTTTTAGTTAAGAGTTTAGAGTTTTTAGCTTAGAGTCTTAGCCTAGAGTTTTTGATAGAGTTCTAGTTTAGTTTAGTTTTAGTTAAGAGTTTGATGTTTTACCTTAGAGTCATAGCTTAGAGTTTTAGTTAGAGTTCTAGTTTAGTTTAGTTTTAGTTAAGAGTTAAGAATTTTAGCTTAGAGTCTTAACTTAGAGTTTTTGTTAGAGTTCTAGTTTATTTTAGTTTTAGTTAAGAGTTTAGAGTTTTTAGCTTAGAGTCTTAGCTTAGAGTTTGTGTTGAAGTTCTAGTTTAGTTTAGTTTTAGTTAAAAGTTTAGAGTTTTTAGCTTAGAGTCTTAGCTTAGAGATTTTGTTAGAGTTCTAGTTTAGTTTAGTCTTAACTTAGAGTTTTTTGATAGAGTTCTAGTTTAGTTTAATTTTAGTTAAGAGTTTGATGTTTTACCTTTGAGTTTCAGTTAGAGTTCTAGTTTAGTTTAGTTTTAGTTAAGAGTTTGGTGTTTTACCTTAGAGTCTTAGCTTAGAGTTTTAGTTAGAGTTCTAGTTTAGTTTAGTTTTAGTTAAGAGTTTAGAATTTTAGCTTAGAGTCTTAGCTTAGAGTTTTTATTAGAGTTCAAGTTTATTTTAGTTTTAGTTAAGAGTTTAGAGTTTTTAGCTTAGAGTCTTAGCTTAGAGTTTTAGTTAGAGTTCTAGTTTAGTTTAGTTTTAGTTAAGAGTTTAAATATTTATCTTAGAGTCTTAGGTTAGAGTTTTTGTTGAAGTTCTAGTTTAGTTTAGTTTTAGTTAAAAGTTTAGAGTTTTTAGCTTAGAGTCTTAGCTTAGAGTTTTTGTTAGAGTTCTAGTTTAGTTTAGTCTTAACTTAGAGTTTTTTGATAGAGTTCTAGTTTAGTTTAATTTTAGTTAAGAGTTTGATGTTTTACCTTTGAGTTTCAGTTAGAGTTCTAGTTTAGTTTAGTTTTAGTTAAGAGTTAGATGTTTTACCTTAGAGTCTTAGCTTAGAGTTTTAGTTAGAGTTCTAGCTTAGTTTAGTTTAAGTTAAGAGTTTAAAATTTTAGCTTAGAGTCTTAGCTTATAGTTTTTGTTAGAGTTCAAGTTTATTTTAGTTTTAGTTAAGAGTTTAGAGTTTTTAGCTTAGAGTCTTAGCTTAGAGTTTTAGTTAGAGTTCTAGTTTAGTTTAGTTTTAGTTAAGAGTTTAGAATTTTAGCTTAGAGTCTTAGCTTAGAGTTTTTGTTAGAGTTCTAGTTTATTTTATTTTTAGTTAAGAGTTTAGAGTTTTTAGCTTAGAGTCTTAGCTTAGAGTTTTTGTTGAAGTTCTAGTTTAGTTTAGTTTTAGTTAAAAGTTTAGAGTTTTTAGCTTAGAGTCTTAGCTTAGAGTTT
This sequence comes from Artemia sinica, assembly GCA_027921565.1. Classification (NCBI taxonomy): domain Eukaryota; kingdom Metazoa; phylum Arthropoda; class Branchiopoda; order Anostraca; family Artemiidae; genus Artemia; species Artemia sinica. Next base: position 19,188,443 of record CM051275.1, read on the forward strand.
TTGTTAGAGTTCTAGTTTAGTTTAGTCTTAACTTAGAGTTTTTTTATAGAGTTCTAGTTTAGTTTAATACTAGTTAAGAGTTTGATGTTTTACCTTTGAGTTTCAGTTAGAGTTCTAGTTTAGTTTAGTTTTAGTTAAGAGTTTGGTGTTTTACCTTAGAGTCTTAGCTTAGAGTTTTAGTTAGAGTTCTAGTTTAGTTTAGTTTTAGTTAAGAGTTAGAATTTTAGCTTAGAGTCTTAGCTTAGAGTTTTTGTTAGAGTTCTAGTTTATTTTAGTTTTAGTTAAGAGTTTAGAGTTTTTACCTTAGAGTCTTAGCTTAGATTTTTTGTTGAAGTTCTAGTTTAGTTTAGTTTTAGTTAATAGTTTAGAGTTTTAGCTTAGAGTCTTAGCTTAGAGTTTTTGTTAGACTTGAAGTTTAGTTTAGTAATAGTTAAGAGTTTAGAGTTTTAGCTTAGAGTCATAGCTTAGAGTTTTACCTAAAGTTGTAGTTTAGTTAAGTTTTAGTTAAGAGTTTCGAGTTTTAGCTTAGAGACTTAGCTTAGAGTTATAGTTTAGTTTTGTTTTAGTTAAGAGTTTAGAGTTTTTTAGCTTAGAGTCTTAGCTTAGAGTTTTTGTTAGAGTTCTAGTTTAGTTTAGTTATAGTTAAGAATTTAGAGTTTTAACTTAGAGTCATAGCTTAGAGTTTTAGTTAAAGTTATAGTTTAGTAAAGTTATAGTTAAGAGTTTAGAGTTTTACCTTAGAGTCATAGCTTAGAGTTTTTGTTAGAGTTCTAGTTCAGTTTAGTTTTAGTTAAGAGTTTAGAGTTTTAGCTTAGAGTCTTAGCTTATAGTTTGTGTTAGAGTTCTAGTTTAGTTTAGTTTTAGTTAATAGTTTAGAGTTTTAGCTTAGAGTCTGACCTTAGAGTTTTTGTTAAAGTTGAAGTTTATTTTAGTAATAGTTAAGAGTTTAGAGTTTTAGCTTAGAGTCTTAGCTTAGAGTTTTTGTTAGAGTTCTAGTTTAGTTTAGTTTTAGTTAAGAGTTTAGAGTTTTTAGCTTAGAGTCTTAGCATAGAGTTTTTGTTGAAGTTCTAGTTTAGTTTAGTAATAGTTAAGAGTTTAGAGTTTTAGCTGAGAGTCTTAGCTTAGAGTTTTTGTTAGAGTTGAAGTTTAGTTTAGTAATAGTTAAGAGTTTAGAGTTTTAGCTTAGAGTCATAGCTTAGAGTTTTTGTTAAAGTTGAAGTTTAGTTTAGTAATAGTTAAGAGTTTTAGCTTAGATTCTTAGCTTAGAGTTTTAGTTTAGTTTACTTTTAGTTAAGAGTTAAGAGTTTTCTAGCTTAGAGTCTTAGCTTAGAGTTTTTGTTAGAGTTCTAGTTTAGTTTTGTTTTAGTTAAGAGTTTAGAGTTTTTTGCTTAGAGTCTTAGCTTAGAGTTTTAGTTAGAGTTCTAGTTTAGTTTAGTTTTAGTTAAGAGTTTAGAGTTTTACCATAGAGTCTTAGCTTAGAGTTCTAGTTAGAGTTGAAGTTTAGTTTAGTTACAGTTAAGAATTTAGTGTTTTAGCTTAGAGTCATAGCTTAGAGTTTTACTTAAAGTTGTAGTTTAGTTAAGTTTTAGTTAAGAGTTTGGTGTTTTACCTTAGAGTCTTAGCTTAGAGTTTTAGTTAGAGTTCTAGTTTAGTTTAGTTTTAGTTATGAGTTTAGAGTTTTTAGCTTAGAGTCTTAGCTTATAGTTTTTGTTGATGTTCTAGTTTAGTTTAGTTTTAGTTAATAGTTTAGGGTTTTAGCTTAGAGTCTTAGCTTAGAGTTTTTGTTAGACTTGAAGTTTAGTTTAGTAATAGTTAAGAGTTTAGAGTTTTAGCTTAGAGTCATAGCTTAGAGTTTTAATTAAAGTTGTAGTTTAGTTAAGTTTTAGTTAAGAGTTTCGAGTTTTAGCTTAGAGACTTAGCTTAGAGTTATAGTTTAGTTTAGTTTTAGTTAAGAGTTTGGTGTTTTACCTTAGAGTCATAGCTTAGAGTTTTAGTTAGAGTTCTAGTTTAGTTTAGTTTTAGTTAAGAGTTTAGAATTTTAGCTTAGAGTCTTAGCTTAGAGTTTTTGTTAGAGTTCTAGTTTATTACAGTTTTAGTTAAGAGTTTAGAGCTTTTAGCTTAGAGTCTTAGTTTAGAGTTTTTGTTGTGAAGTTCTAGTTTAGTCTAGTTTTAGTTAAAAGTTTAGAGTTTTTAGCTTAGAGTCTTAGCTTAGAGTTTTTGTTAGAGTTCTAGTTTAGTTTAGTCTTAACTTAGAGTTTTTTTTATAGAGTTCTAGTTTAGTTTAATTTTAGTTAAGAGTTTAATGTTTTACCTTTGAGTTTCAGTTAGAGTTCTAGTTTAGTTTAGTTTTAGTTAAGAGTTTGGTGTTTTACCTTAGAGTCTTAGCTTAGAGTTTTAGTTAGAGTTCTAGTTTAGTTTAGTTTTAGTTAAGAGTTTAGAATTTTAGCTTAGAGTCTTAGCTTAGAGTTTTTGTTAGAGTTCTAGTTTATTTTAGTTTTAGTTAAGAGTTTAGAGTTTTTAGCTTAGAGTCTTAGCTTAGAGTTTTTGTTGAAGTTCTAGTTTAGTTTAGTTTTAGTTAATAGTTTAGAGTTTTAGCTTAGAGTCTTAGCTTAGAGTTTTTGATAGATTTGAAGTTTAGTTTAATAATAGTTAAGAGTTTAGAGTTTTAGCTTAGAGTCATAGCTTAGAGTTTTACTTAAAGTTGTAGTTTAGTTAAGTTTTAGTTAAGAGTTTCGAGTTTTAGCTTAGAGACCTAGCTTAGAGTTATAGTTTAGTTTAGTTTTAGATAAGAGTTTAGAGTTTTAGCTTAGAGTCTTAGCTTAGAGTTTTTGTTAGAGTTCTAGTTTAGTTTAGTTATAGTTAAGAATTTAGAATTTAGCCTAGAGTCAAAGCTTAGAGTTTTAGTTAAAGTTATAGTTTAGTAAAGTTATAGTTAAGATTTTAGAGTTTTACCATAGAGTCATAGCTTACAGTTTTTGTTAGAGTTCTAGTTCAGTTTAGTTTTAGCTAAGAGTTTAGAGTTTTAGCTTAGAGTCTTAGCTTATAGTTTGTGTTAGAGTTCTAGTTTAGTTTAGTTTTAGTCAATAGTTTAGAGTTTTAGCTTAGAGTCTTACCTTAGAGTTTTTGTTAAAGTTGAAGTTTACTTTAGTAATAGTTAAGAGTGTAGAGTTTTAACTTAGAGTCTTAGCTTAGAGTTTTTGTTAGAGTTCTAGTTTAGTTTAGTTTTAGTTAAGAGTTTAGAGTTTTAGATTAGAGGCTTAGCTTAGAGTTTTTGTTAGAGTTCTAGTTTAGTTTAGTAATAGTTAAGAGTTTAGAGATTTTAGCTTAGAATCTTAGCATAGAGTTTTTGTTAAAGTTGAAGTTTAGTGTAGTAATAGTTAACAGTTTAGAGTTTTAGCTTAGAGTCTTAGCTTAGAGTTTTTGTTAAAGTTGAAGTTTAGTTTAGTAATAGTTAAGAGTATAGAGTTTTAGCTTAGATTCTTAGCTTAGAGTTTTAGTTTAGTTTACTTTTAGTTAAGAGTTTAGAGTTTTTTAGCTTAGAGTCTTAGCTTAGAGTTTTTGTTAGAGTTCTAGTTTAGTTTAGTTTTAGTTAAGAGTTTAGAGTTTTTTGCTTAGAGTCTTAGCTTAGAGTTTTAGTTAGAGTTCTAGTTTAGTTTAGTTTTAGTAAAGAGTTTAGAGTTTTACCATAGAGTCTTAGCTTAGAGTTCTAGTTAGAGTTGAAGTTTAGTTTAGTTACAGTTAAGAATTTAGTGTTTTAGCTTAGAGTCATAGCTTAGAGTTTTACTTAAAGTTGTAGTTTAGTTAAGTTTTAGTTAAGAGTTTCGAGTTTTAGCTTAGAGTCTTACCTTAGAGTTTTTGTTAGAGTTCTAGTTTAGTTTAGTTTTAGTTAAGAGTTTAGAGTTTTTTGCCTAGAGTCTTAGCTTAGAGTTTTAGTTAGAGTTCTAGTTTAGTTTAGTTTTAGTTAAGAGTTTAGAGTTTTACCATAGAGTCTTAGCTTAGAGTTCTAGTTAGAGTTGAAGTTTAGTTTAGTTACAGTTAAGAATTTAGTGTTTTAGCTTAGATTCATAGCTTAGAGTTTTACTTAAAGTTGTAGTTTAGTTAAGTTTTAGTTAAGAGTTTCGAGTTTTAGCTTAGAGTCTTACCTTAGAGTTTTAGTTAGAGTTCTAGTTTAGTTTAATTATAGTTATGAATTTAAAGTTTTAGCTTAGAGTTATAGCTTAGAGTTTTAGTTAAAGTTTAGTAAAGTTATAGTTAAGAGTTTAGAGTTTTACCTTAGAGTCATAGCTTAGAGTTTTAGTTAGAGTTGTAGTTTAGTTAAGTTTTAGTTAAGAGTTTCGAGTTTTAGCTTAGAGTCTTACCTTAGAGTTTTAGTTAGAGTTCTAGTTTAGTTTAGTTATAGTTAAGAGTCCCGGGTTTTTAGCTTAGAGTCTTAGCTTAGAGTTTCTGTTAGAGTTCTAGTTTAGTTTACTTCTAGTTAAGAGTTTAGAGTTTTAGCTTAGAGTCTTAGCTTATAGTTAGGTTAGGTTAGGTTAGGTTAGGATAGATTAAGTTATGTTAGGTTATGTTAGGTTAGCCTACGTACGCGCACGTACGTAGGCTAACCTAACATAACTTAATCTATCCTCACCTAACCTAACTTAAACATGGAGAGATGTTTAACTCTAAACTAAACTAGAACTCTAACTAAAACTCTAAGCTATGACTCTAAGGTAAAACACCAAACTCTTAACTAAAACTAAACTAGACTATAATCTAAGCTAAGTCTCTAAGCTAAAACTCGAAACTCTTAACTAAAACTTAACTAAACTACAACTTTAAGTAAAACTCTAAGCTATGACTCTAAGCTAAAACACTAAACTCTTAACTGTAACTAAACTAAACTTCAACTCTAACTAGAACTCTAAGCTAAGACTCTAAGCTAAAACCCTAAACTATTAACTAAAACTAAACTAAACTAGAACTTCAACAAAAACTCTAAGCTAAGACTCTAAGCTAAAAACTCTAAACTCTTAACTAAAACTAAAATAAACTAGAACTCTAACAAAAACTCTAAGCTAAGACTCTAAGCTAAAATTCTAAACTTTTAACTAAAACTAAACTAAACTAGAACTGTAACTAAAACTCTAAGCTAAGACTCTAAGGTAAAACAGCAAACTCTTAACTAAAACTTAACTAAACTACAACTTTAAGTAAAACTCTAAGCTATGACTCTAAGCTAAAACACTAAATTCTTAACTGTAACTAAACTAAACTTCAACTCTAACTAGAACTCTAAGCTAAGACTCTATGGTAAAACTCTAAACTCTTAACTAAAACTAAACTAAACTAGAACTCTAACAAAACTCTAAGCTAAGACTCTAAGCTAGAAAACTCTTAACTAAAAATAAACTAAACTAAAACTCTAAGCTAAGAATCTAAGCTAAAACTCTAAACTCTTAACTATTACTAAACTAAACTTCAACTTTAACAAAAACTCTAAGCTATGACTCTAAGCTAAAACTCTAAACTCTTAACTATTACTAAACTAAACTTCAACTTTAACAAAAACTCTAAGCTAAAACTCTAAACTCTTAATTATTACTAAACTAAACTAGAACTTCAACTAAAACTCTATGCTAAGACTCTAAGCTAAAACTCTAAACTCTTAACTATAACTTTACTAAACTATAACTTTAACTAAAACTCTAAGCTATGACTCTAAGCTAAAACTCTAAATTCTTAACTATAACTAAACTAAACTAGAACTCTAACAAAAACTCTAAGCTAAGACTCTAAGCTAAAAAAACTCTAAACTCTTAACTAAAACTAAACTAAACTATAACTCTAAGCTAAGTCTCTAAGCTAAAACTCGAAATTCTTAACTAAAACTTAACTAAACTGCAACTTTAAGTAAAACTCTAAGCTATGACTCTAAGCTAAAACTCTAAACTCTTAACTATTACTAAACTAAACTTCAAGTCTAACAAAAACTCTAAGCTAAGACTCTAAGCTAAAACTCTAAACTATTAACTAAAACTAAACTAAACTAGAACTTCACAAAAACTCTAAGCTAAGACTCTAAGCTAAAAACTCTAAACTCTTAACTAAAACTAAAATAAACTAGAACTCTAACAAAAACTCTAAGCTAAGACTCTAAGCTAAAATTCTAAACTCTTAACTAAAACTAAACTAAACTAGAACTGTAACTAAGACTCTAAGCTAAGAATCTAAGGTAAAACACCAAACTCTTAACTAAAACTTAACTAAACTACAACTTTAAGTAAAACTCTAAGCTATGACTCTAAGCTAAAACACTAAATTCTTAACTGTAACTAAACTAAACTTCAACTCTAACTAGAACTCTAAGCTAAGACTCTATGGTAAAACTCTAAACTCTTAACTAAAACTAAACTAAACTAGAACTCTAACTAAAACTCTAAGCTAAGACTCTAAGCAAAAACTCTAAACTCTTAACAAAAACAAAACTAAACTAGAACTCTAACAAAACTCTAAGCTAAGACTCTAAGCTAGAAAACTCTTAACTAAAAATAAACTAAACTAAAACTCTAAGCTAAGAATCTAAGCTAAAACTCTAAACTCTTAACTATTACTAAACTAAACTTCAACTTTAACAAAAACTCTAAGCTATGACTCTAAGCTAAAACTCTAAACTCTTAACTATTACTAAACTAAACTTCAACTTTAAGCTAAGACTCTAAGCTAAAACTCTAAACTCTTAACTATTACTAAACTAAACTAGAACTCTAACAAAAACTCTATGCTAAGACTCTAAGCTAAAACTCTAAACTCTTAACTAAAACTAAACTGAACTAGAACTCTAACAAAAACTCTAAGCTATGACTCTAAGGTAAAACTCTAAACTCTTAACTATAACTTTACTAAACTATAACTTTAACTAAAACTCTAAGCTATGACTCTAAGCTAAAACTCTAAATTCTTAACTATAACTAAACTAAACTAGAACTCTAACAAAAACTCTAAGCTAAGACTCTAAGCTAAAAAACTCTAAACTCTTAACTAAAACTAAACTAAACTATAACTCTAAGCTAAGTCTCTAAGCTAAAACTCGAAACTCTTAACTAAAACTTAACTAAACTACAACTTTAAGTAAAACTCTAAGCTATGACTCTAAGCTAAAACTCTAAACTCTTAACTATTACTAAACTAAACTTCAAGTCTAACAAAAACTCTAAGCTAAGACTCTAAGCTAAAACTCTAAACTGTTAACTAAAACTAAACTAAACTAGAACTTCAACAAAAACTCTAAGCTAAGACTCTAAGCTAAAAACTCTAAACTCTTAACTAAAACTAAAATAAACTAGAACTCTAACAAAAACTCTAAGCTAAGACTCTAAGCTAAAATTCTAAACTCTTAACTAAAACTAAACTAAACTAGAACTCTAACTAAAACTCTAAGCTAAGACTCTAAGGTAAAACACCAAACTCTTAACTAAAACTAAACTAAACTAGAACTCTAACTGAAACTCAAAGGTAAAACATCAAACTCTTAACTATTATTAAACTAAATTAGAACTCTATAAAAAAACTCTAAGTTAAGACTAAACTAAACTAGAACTCTAACAAAAACTCTAAGCTAAGACTCTGAGCTAAAAACTCTAAACTTTTAACTAAAACTAAACTAAACTAGAACTTCAACAAAAACTCTAAACTAAGACTCTAAGATAAAACTCTAAACTATTAACTAAAACTAAACTAAACTAGAACTTCAACAAAAACTCTAAGCTAAGACTCTAAGCTAAAAACTCTAAACTCTTAACTAAAACTAAAATAAACTAGAACTCTAACAAAAACTCTAAGCTAAGACTCTAAGCTAAAATTCTAAACTCTTAACTAAAAATAAACTAAACTAGAACTCCAGCTAAAACTCTAAGCTAAGACTCTAAGCTAAAACTCTAAACTATTAACTAAAACTAAACTAAACTAGAACTTCAACAAAAACTCTAAGCCAAGACTCTAAGCTAAAAACTCTAAACTCTTAACTAAAACTAAAATAAACTAGAACTCTAACAAAAACTCTAAGCTAAGACTCTAAGCTAAAATTCTAAACTCTTAACTAAAACTAAACTAAACTAGAACTCTAACTAAAACTCTAAGCTAAGACTCTAAGGTAAAACACCAAACTCTTAACTAAAACTAAACTAAACTAGAACTCTAACTGAAACTCAAAGGTAAAACATCAAACTCTTAACTAAAATTAAACTAAACTAGAACTCTATAAAAAAAAACTCTAAGTTAAGACTAAACTAAACTACAACTCTAACTAAAACTCTAAGCTATGACTCTAAGGTAAAACATCGAACTCTTAACTAAAACTAAACTAAACTAGAACTCTATCAAAAACTCTAAGCTAAGACTCTAAGCTAAAAAACTCTAAACTCTTAACTAAAACTAAACTAAAACTATAACTCTAAGCTAAGTCTCTAAGCTAAACTATTAACTAAAACTAAACTAAACTAGAACTTCAACAAAAACTCTAAGCTAAGACTCTAAGCTAAAAACTCTAAACTCTTAACTAAAACTAAAATAAACTAGAACTCTAACAAAAACTCTATGCTAAGACTCTAAGCTAAAACACCAAACTCTTAACTAAACTAAACTAGAACTCTAACTGAAACTCAAAGGTAAAACATCAAACTCTTAACTAAAATTAAACTAAACTAGAACTCTAACTGAAACTCAAAGGTAAAACATCAAATTCTTAACTAAAATTAAACTAAACTAGAACTCTAACAAAAAAAGTCTAAGTCAAGACTCTAAGCTAAAACTCGAAACTCTTAACTAAAACTTAGCCAAACTAAAACTTTAAGTAAAACTCTAAGGTATGACTCCAAGCTAAAACTCGAAACTCTTAACTGTAACTAAACTAAACTTCAACTCTAACTAAAACTCTAAGCTAAGAGTCTAAGCTAAAAACTCTAAACTCTTAACTAAAACTAAACTAAACTAGAACTCTAACAAAAACTCTAAGCTAAGACTCTAAGCTAAAACTTGAAACTCTTAACTAAAACTTAACCAAACTATAACTTTAAGTAAAATTCTAAGCTAAGACTCTAAGCTAAAACTCTAAATTCTTAACTGTAACTAAACTAAACTAAACTAGAACTCTAAATAAAACTCTAAGCTAAGACTCTAAGCTAAAAACTCTAAACTCTTAATTAAAACTAAACTAAACTAGAACTCTAACAAAAACTCTAAGCTAAGACTCTAAGCTAAAAACTCTAAACTTTTAACTAAAACTAAACCAAACTAAAACTCTAAGCTAAAAGGATGGGTACTTCAATTTGTAAAATGGGTTTAGGATGGTCACTAAGAAAGGAACTTGCTCTGAAATGGTCTTTGAAAAGTATTTCTTGGTGTTGAGGTATCCAAAAAGCTGTAAAGTATAGTTGTAGGTGAAAAAGATAAGTACTTCAAGTTGGAAAATGGGTTTAGGAGGGACATTACGAAAGTAACTTGTTCTGAAAATGGTCTTTGAAAAGTATTTCTTGGTGTTGAGGTATCCAAAAAGCTGTAAAGTATAGTTGTGGGTGAAAAAGATAAGTACTTCAAGTTGAAAAATGGGTTTAGGATGGACATTAAGAAAGGAACTTGTTCCCGTCAGGACCTCCTGATAGGGTTCTACCGATTATGTAATCAATTTCTCAGAAATCCAATTGTCTTAGTTGATTACGTCATTCTATGCCCATATATGGACCCCCGTCATGACCTTCTGATAGGGTTCTACCGATTATGTAATCAATTTCTCAGAAATCCAATTGTCTTAGTCGATTATGTCATTCTATGCCCATATATGGACCCCCGTCATGACCTTCTGATAGGGTTCTACCGATTATGTAATCAATTTCTCAGAAATCCAACTGTCCTAGTCGATTACGTCATTCTATGCCCACATATGGACCTCCTTCAGGACCTTCTAATAGGGTTCTACCGATTATGTAATCAATTTCTCAGAAATTCAACTTTCCTAGTCGATTACGTCATTCTATGCCCATATATGGACTCCCGTCATTACCTTCTGATAGGATTCTACCGATTATGCAATCAATCTCTCAGAAATCCATTTGTCCTAGTTGATTACGTCATTCTATGCACATAAATGGATTCCCGTCACGAGCTCCTGATAGGGTTCTACCGATTATGTAATCAATTTCTCGGGAATTCTCTCCCTTCGATTACGCAATCAATATATCTCTTCCCCACCTTCCCCTTAGAAACAACAAATTAATTCCCCTTTCTTGAATCAATAATTCCCCTTAGAAACAACAAATTAATTCCCCTTTCTTGAATCAATAATTCCCCTTAGAAACAACAAATTAATTCCCCTTTCGTGAATCAATAATTCCCTTTAGAAACAACAAATTAATTCCCCTTTCTTGAATCAATAATTCCCCTTAGAAACAACAAATTAATTCCCCTTTCGTGTCAATCAATCAACCATGACATCATCTATCACGTGTGATCTAAACTTTGCCTCGGAAACAATTCTGGTCGAACTCTAAAGATATTAATAAACTTCCAGAAACAATTTGATTAATGACTGTCAGCACAGGTGTTCCAAATTCCCAATCGATTACGCAATCAATTTCTCAGAAATCCATCTCCCCTAGGGACTCTATGCCCATATTAGGACCATAAACCACGTGGTTCGTCCCGGAGTTATAGGGTCCTCTCTACTGGCATAACTCCCAACGCCTACCCACGGGCCCTGGGGGCTGTGTCGACACCGGAGTTTTTGTTATCTGAACTATGAAATATTTTTAATAAAATGGCTATCTAAAAATTATTATCTGATGCATTTAGGGCGTGGAGGAGGGGGGGCTAGTTGCCCTCCGATCTCTTCTGACTCTTAAAAAGTAAACAAGAACGTTAAATTTCCAATCAAATGAGCCCTCTCCGAAGTTTATATGAGCATCCCTTCCATAAGAACTATATTTTCCCCTAGAGCATTACTCATAACGCCTGCCTCTCACAAAATGGCTGTCTCAAATTTTTATCTGATGCATTTAGGGCGTGGAGGAGGGGGGCTAGTTACCCTTGGATATCTTTTGACTCTTAAAAATTGAACTGGAACTTTCAATCTGCAATCAAATGAGCCCTCCCCGAAGTTCATACGAGCATACCTTTCATAAGAACCATATACGCCCCCAGGACAACACTTACAACGCCTATCCCTCGGGCCTTGGGGGGAGTTTTTGTTATCTAGTTTTTTAACAATTTCCAAAAAACTGGTTATCTCAAAATTTGTAGCGGATGGGTTCGGGGAAAAAAGGGCGGGGGGGGGGCTAGTTGCTCCCCTGCTGTTGCTGGAAATTGAAAGTTCTTGTTCACTTTTAAGATTCGAAAGAGATCGGAGGGCAACTAGCCCCCCCCCCCCCCCTCCACGCCCTAAATGCATCGGATAAAAATTTTGAGATATACATTTTGTTAAAAATAGTTCAAAGTTCAGATAACAAAAACTTTAGGGTCGACACAGTCCCCAAAGGCTTAAAAGGGCTAAACTTCTGAGAGGGCTCATTTGATTGGAAATTGAAAGTTCCAGCTCACTTTTTAATAGTCAACAGAGATACTTGGGCAACTAGCCCCCCCCCCCGCCTTGTTTTTCCAAACCCATCTGATGAAAATTTTGACATAGACATTTTGTTAAAAACAGTTCAATGTTTAGATAACAAAAACTCCAGTGTCGACACAGCCCCCCAGGACCCGGGGGTAGGTGTTGTAGGTTATGCCCTGGGAGCATATATGGTTGTTAACAAAGGATGCTCGTATAAACTTCATAGAGGGCTCATTTGATTGGAAATTGAAAGTTGTAATTCTGTATTCAAGAGTCAAAAATGATCGGAGGACAGCTAGCCTCCCCCCACACTCCATTATGTTTTTCCAGAGGCAGGTCATACAGAAGGGGTATTCATAAAAACTTCAAAGGGGGCTCATTCGATTGGAAATCGAGATTTCTAGTTCCCTCTTGAAGAGTCAAAAGTGATCAGAGGGCAACTAGCCCCTCCCTCTCCATGCCCTTTTTTCCTTAAACCCATCCGATAAGAACTTTGAGATTGCCATTTTTTTTAAATAGTTCAAAGATAATGTAATGAAAACTCTGGGGTTGAAAAAAAAAACAGGGCCCGGAGGAAGGCGTTGTAAGTAATGGTCTGGAGGCATATATAGTTCTTTTGAAAGGGATTCTCGTATAAACTTCGGAGAGGGCTCATATGATTGGAAATTGGAAGTTCTTGTTCACTTTTTAAGAATCAAAAGAGATCGGAGGGGAAGTAGCCCCCTCCCCCTCTCCACGTCCTCAAATCATTCCGATAAGAACTTTGAGAGGGCCATTTTTTTTACAAATTAATTAAAAAAAACTTTTTCCACAAAATAAGTGGGTACGTGATTATTTGTTTTTGTTTTGTTTTTCCAGGGGTTATCTTATCACATTAATGGTCCTAGAAGATCGGGATAAGGTGTGTTCAAACGGAAATTAAAAGTTCTAGTACCCTTTTTAAGTTACCAAAAAGATTGAGGGGCAGCTAGCCCCCCTCCCATGTCTCTTTTTCCCCTGTGTTATCCTATAAAAAATTTAAAATAGCCATTTTTACAATATAGCTGAAACATCCAATAAATGTATTTTAGGGGTAAAATGACCCCCAAAGTCTGTGGGAAGAGGCCTGTAAATTATGAATTATGCCCATTGTTTACGTATAATATTTGTATTGGGAAGTATACAGACATTTTTTCAGGGGGTTAATGCTTGAGGGTGGGTGTTCATAGTGAAAATTTTTCTTGGGGAGGAAAATTTGTGGGGGTGAGTTTTCCAGGGGTAATTTTACACCATGGAGATTTGAGAGAAATTCTATACAAAATTCTTTTTAATTGTGTTACTACTTCTTGGCCAACTCAATTTTGCATGCGAAGATGTCCTGGGGGTCTTATCCGGGGGTTATTTTCAGCGTGCTTGGATTTCCGAGAAAAATTTTCACTGAGGGGGGAAATTTTCGGGGTGATCGAGAAAACGATTAGATGTTAAAGTCTTTTTAAAATGAAGGAATTCTAAAGAGAATTTTTCAGCCTGAATTGTCCGCAAGAGAATTTACGGGGGAGGGGGGGTTCAGCGAGGATGGAATTGTCTGGAGGAAAATTTTACGGAGGTGGTGTATTTTACGTGGGAGGAAATTTCCACGGAGTAGTTTCCTTTTAGAGAGGGGGGGGGGGGTATTTTGGGGGAGGAGGGTTGAACCAGATTTACCGGCATTATTTCAAAAACATAGATATATAGATAAATTGTATTTCATACAAATATAAACAACACAAATAATTAAATAAAACCAACATGGAGCTAAACTCGAAAGGAAGGCTAACAATTATTACAATGAGTTCAAGTACACCAAAAATGAAGATAAAGAATATAAACCAAAAACATCTTAACATATAGAATGAGAAGGACAAAGGAGGCTACCCCAGCACGGCAAAATCTAAAACTAATGCTAAGAAACAAATTATCAAGAAGAATCACCCGGTCATCAAATGCTAATAATATATTCTACTAATCTAGTCTTTAATAGTGATCGGCAATTAAGATTTTTAAATTTACTATTTAATTTTAGCCTATTTGCTATAGAAGGGATTTGGTATCTTATTGAAAATTTATCTCTTTCACAATTAATCAAAGGGATTCTATACGCTCCAAAACGAGCTGACGAAGAAGCGAGTGAGTGAATAGGGGCAACACCAGAGCGATAATTGCAATTCCCTAAGTTGATTAAGGTTTAATATATGAAGAAATAAAAATAAAGTTTTTGTTTCAGAAAGATTTTGAAGTCGTGCTGGACGATGAAAGAAAGTACCAAGGATTCTTACGGCTTTATTTTGCAATGTCTGGGGGTGTTTAAAATGACTAGGAAATCTATTTAGGTAAATAATGGGACAATATCTAAGGTATGATTCTATTAAAGAATGATAAAGAATTTTAATAATTGAAAAAGGAAAAACATACTTTAATCGATGTAAACATCCTAAATTTTGGGCTAATTTTATACGGAGATGGTCAGAATGACTATGGAAACATAAAAGCTCATCAAGAATAATCCCCAAATATCCATATGTCTTAACCCGTCTAATTCTACACCCAGAAACAACTAACTCATCAATCCCAACCTTAGCAACTCCTCGCTTACATCAGAAATTAAATACGAAAGTTTTTTTTTTTTTAACTGAAATTAAGGAGCGACGTCGAAATTCAAAACGAACATATATTGTTTTGTGTATGAAAGAGTAGCCCCCTCATAAATACCCTGTTCTTTGCGCTAAAGTTTGACTGGGTATTGTCCAAAACTTTACTTGGATGAAATTTGACTGGTAAATTTCCCAATTTCTAAAGAACGGCTCCTGAAAGACAACCGTCGTTTAATTAGAATAGGAAGCTTTTTTATAAGTGCTCTAAGCCTGAGCGAAAGAGCAAGGAGCAAGGAGGGGCAACTCCTTCAAATACAGAATAATTTATGTTCGTTTGAGTTTTAATGTTGCTCCTTACTTTCAGTTGAAAAAAAACATTTTTTTTCATTTAATCGTTGAAAGAAGCAACATAACTGCTCTCTCAGATTTTGAAAGACATATTTTTGGTAACGTTGCTACTGGTATAAACTTTCTTTATTTTGGGAATTAGAACAAATAAATATATACTTAATACATCGGATACATATCTGCTTTTACAATGTCTGATTTAGCACATATCCTCCAGAGTGCACTAATCATCCCTTTCGTTTCTCTTTGTCTTCTATCAACTTCTTTTTAACATATTTAAGTTTTACTCTAACAAACGATAAAAATGATCAATAGTGCTTACTAAAAAAAGTTCATTTCGTAATTTGTTTTCCTTTTTTAGGAAGAGGCAATCAACTTAGGACAACCTCTAAAGAAAATTATGCCAAGCAGTGTCATGCAAGTTGATATATTAGTTCCCATAAGCAAGGTGGGGAGGAATTAAGGAAAGAGCGACTGATTAAAAAAAAGGACGAGAAAGTTGCCTAAGATTGGTTAATGCTGGAGAGTAATGGTACTAGCATTTGCTGTGGTACTAAATCAGGATAAGCTGGAGAGCTTACGAAACTCTTTTTCTCATTAAAGATTTATTTTCATTGAGTTTTTTTATTTTATTAATTAAATAATTTCTGTGACCACACAGGCTAAGCATTATGAAACGGAAAAACAAAAACGTCAAGAAGAGAAAACGAGGATAATAACAGCCAGTGAAATATAGAAGATAACGATGGAAATGATCGAGATCTCAAACTTGACCTTCCTATGTGAATAAAAATAAAAGTACCAAGGATAATATAAAAACTAAACCTTAAAACAAACACTAAAACTTACAGAAGAAGACCCTTTCTAGGTAACAGTGAAACGGAGGTCTCGATCGAAATAGTTGCATACTTCTCTTCTATATTTCACTGGCTGTTATTATCCTCGCTTTCTCTTCTTTACAACTTTTTTCGTTTCATTTTATTAATTTGTATGATAATTAAAATATTGTATTCAGAATAATTTTCACACAAAATATCGTACGTATTTCACGGTTGTAGTAAGAATTATTTTAGAGTTTTATCAAATTTCATTTCATTTATTTTTTTTTTAATTTTTACATTTATATGACTGTACTTTATTTTAAAGTATATGACTGTACTTTACTTTTAAAGAAAATACTTTATTTATGAATTTTGATTTATTTAGGGTGGTTGTTTAAGTTGTTTTAATCGAAGCCTTCATGGTAATGTATCAAACAGTTCGTGTTAACGAACTGTGTAGTAAGAGTGACTCGTCTCAATAGTAACCGAAACCCTAAAAAATGGTATTTTGATATCAATAGATACATCAGAAGAACTGAATTTGTATGGTGATTTTAAATATATCAATTTCATCAAGTTTAGTCTTACCCATCAAAAGTTACGTGCCTGAGAAAATTTGCCTTATTTTCGAAAAAAGGGGAAAACACCCCTTAAAAGTCATAGAATCTTAATGAAAATCACACCATCAGATTCAGCGTATTAGAGAATCTTACTGTATAGGTTTTGAGCTCCTATCTGCAAAAATGTGGAATTTTGTATTTTTGCCAGAAGAAAGATCACGGATGCGTGTTTATTTGTTTTTTTGTTGTTGTTTTTTAATCTATAAAGAATGATTTTTGTGAGTCGTAAATTTAATTAAAAAATGGACTTTAAAAATTAATGATAGTATCTACAAAAATTATATTAACGCTGATAATTGGTATATTAAGTTTGTATTATTTAAAGTCGACAGATCAAAAACTAGGCTACCTACCTAAAGAGCTTTTAGTAACTGTAGAAAAAGGGGAAACGCCCCCATGCGAGGTAGGGTCTGTATATTACCTCCAGGTCGTTTTCAGTATGTCTTGTAACATTAAAATAGAAGATTGTTGTATTTATCTAAACAAAAAAGTATTATATTTTTTGGGGCAAAAAGATAGTACTGTAATTTTGTTTACTTGTTGCTTTTTATTTACCTCCAAAAATAATCGTGTTGAACCAGTAGGCCCATTAAAGTAAATCAGACAAAAGTAAAACAAAAATTTTGAGTTTTTTCTAAATAACGAGCTGAATTTAATGCAACAGAGAGCTCATCATTTCAAACTGTTTTTTTTTTTCAGATTGGATGCCCTTTAAAATCCTTTCTCCATGAAACATTGCCGTGAATGCAGTTTCAGTTATGTGCAAGTAGTTCAAATTAACCACTTTCTCAATGATTACTTTCATAGAATACACAAAGAAGAAAATTTTCTTGGTGTGTAGAATTAAATATTCACTAAATAAAAAAAAAGATCATCTTTCTTTGAATCATTAATTGCCCAAATGTTAGAGATGATACCTATTCTTTTCAACGCCAAATACTTAAGTAGGTCTTTAAAACTGCCTCACTTAATCAGAAATCAAACATTTGCTTTCAGTCAAGGCCGTATCCAGGATTATTGTTCAGAGAGAGGGGGGAGGTTAAAAAACCATACATTATTTGTTTATGTGCATCTTTGTTACTTTTTTACGAGTGGTATAATTTCTTTTAGGGGGGAGTTTCAAATCGGTAGCCCCCCTCCCCCCTGGGTTGGATACAGCCTTTGCACAAAGTCTACAGATTTGACTGAAAGTATTACAGCCTGTAAACTGATTTTCTGCTGTTTCCCTAAATTTTCATTGGATTAATTAATATTGAAAAGCTCTGAGTCTTCATAAATATCTTTAAGATTAAGAAGACAAAATTACAGAAAGCCTAATATTTTGGAATTACAATATACAAAAAGCATATAAATATATGTGGGTAAGTAAGCTGATTCCTTATATAGAAATTTCAGCTTTTGAAAAATTATAATAGAGGTGTTGGTGTGGTTGAACAATCTTTATTCTTCAATTATTAACAAGTCTTATGCTAAATATATAAGAGGTTATCCAGTAAAGCTGTGCTTAATAATAGTCGTTAACTGACAATTTTCGCAGTGCCTTTTCTATTTTAAATCAAAATTGTCTTGAATTAGAAGATGTAAATTTTTGCATAAGATTGTCTGAGATGTTTCATCTTTGAAAATCTTGGTAAAGAGTAAATTTACCTGACAATACACATAATTCTGTTTCGACGATAGGAATTCGCTTATAGTAATAGTAATATATATATTTTTTTTTTTTGAGTCTATTTAATATAATTAATAAATTTAGTTTATTTATTCTAATTTTTTCTATAGTTTCCATTTTATCTATATTTTCTTTTCTTCTCCTTCATATGTGAGTAAGTGATCATTTTAAATTTTCTTTTGTTTTTTATCTATGAGTATGTAATTCATATGTCGTCTCTCTTTGTACAGGCCAATGAGCCTTTGAGGGATTAATAACATGTAATATTGTATGTGTATTTAATGAAGAATAAAACTTATCTTATCTTATCTTATCTTACCGCTTAAGAACCTGGAAACCATGAAAGGCGTAATTAATATGTTTTACCGAGTGCCTTTAAGGCACTGACGATTAACTAGACCAGTAAAAATACGCCTCTTAATATAAAATCAAACATTTGCTTTCGTTCAAGGCTGTATCCCGGATTTTGTTCGGATGGGTGGGGGAGGGGGTACAAAAATGTAAAAGCGCATCAAAACTTGTTTTATTGCATTTCTGTTATATTTATGAGAGCCAGACAAATGATTTTTTTGTGAGGGGGGAGTCCAAACCCCTTGCCGACACTCCCCCTGTAAATAGCCTTTCTTTCGGTAGGCTTTTTGTTTTATTTAAGTTTCTTTTTGTCTTGGGGCATGTCAAAGAGAACAAAAGATATAGCTTCGCTGTAACTTAAAGCCAGAAAATAAAAGTGAGCTTTGATTTCAACGGTAGATATATGGAAACTATTTTTGTAAGCTAATAAACAACCTTTGAAACCTAGTTGACACTGTGTGAAAAGTAATATCGGTAGCAGATAAGAAAACAATCTTTCAGAGGCAGCACCAGCATCGGCTTAGCCAGCACCCGGAAGCCTTTCATTTTTTTTTCGACCACTCTTTATGGACGGCATGGTCGTAGAAATTTGGGTAACTGAAGCTTGTTGGCGAATATTTGACCATAGAATCTAAAAAAGAATTAAATATGTTCCGCTTAAAGATTTGTTTTTGTGGTCGATTCTTGATACAAGATATTAACAAAGCTCAAAAATATTTAGTAGAACAAGGCATTGAACCATACGCCAACTATCCAAAATTACCACTGTTATTGGCAAACACCCAACTTTTTCATGGGATGGAGAAATGAGTACGTGTGAACTACAAATCTATTACTGGCGACTCACTCACTGGTTGAATCCACATTGTAATTTATGTAGCTTGTCGAAAATACTTCGGTTTGCGAGTAATTCTCTGTCATGTGAAGGAAGCAACAAGTTTTGACGATTCTCTTACTTATTGTGAACAGCCTTCGTTATGCGACATGGTCAGCTTAATAAACATAACTTTTGAAGGGGTAGTAGCAGCAGTAGTAGTAGTAGTAGTACTAGTGGTAGGAGTAGCAAAAGTAAAAGTATACATGTAGGGAATTTTACTCAGTTTGAGATTCCCCTAAACATCACCTGCAAAGTTTAAACTAATTACCCTACGGTGTTTTTGAAATATTGCTGATACGCTCTTTTGACAACCTGCATGCGCAACTGTGTACAGGCGGTTTTGATTTAGTTTAACATCCCCCTCAACACTTCATGAAATATTCACCCCTATAACCTTAGCCTTAGTTGAAATAGCGCTTATAGTAGTAGTAGTAGTAGCAATAAAATAGTGGTAGAAGTAGCAGAATACAAATAGTGCCTTTAGATTAGGTTAAAAGCCCCCCCCCCCTGAAAATTCTATGAAGGTTTTAACTCATACCCTAGGCAGTTCCTCTGATATTACTGATATATCTTTTTTGACAACCTTAGTTCAAATAAACTGTTTTGAAGTAGTTCAACATCCTCAGAAACATTCTATGAAAGTCTCATTTCATTATTTTTAGCCTCAGTCGTAGCAGTAGTAGTCACTCTAGTAGTAGTAGTCGTATTAGTAGTAGTAGTAGTGGTAGCTGTTGTGGCACTTGTAGTATTAGTAGTAGCAGCAGTAGTAGGCCTAGTAGTAGTAGCAGTAGCAGTAGTATGTGCAAATTGCATTTTCATTAGGGTAACATTCCCCTTAGAATGCCCTGAAAGTTCCAATATCACACTCAAAGCTCTTTCTGAGATACTGCTGATACTTCCTTTTGACAGCCAAAGCAATATTGTTTCTTTTGTTTAGCTCAATATCCTTACCCAAATTAACACGCAAAAATTAATGCCCGTAATACCCTTGTAAGTAGTAGCATGCTCTTAATTCCTTTTAGTACGTTCAATATCCTCCTCAGCAAATTGACTCAATGGTAGATAAATCTTAGTAAAGAGCGAACCATGGCCAATTGTTTCCAAAGGTGAAAAGAAGTAGCAACATAAGAAACTAAAAAAAGTTTTTAACTGAAAGTAAGGAGCAACATAAAAACTCAAAACGAACAAAAATTATTCCGTATATGAAGGGGTTGCACTCTTCCTCGATACATTGCTCTTTATGCTAAAGCTTTTATAATTATTAAAAAGCTTCCTATTCTAATTAAGCATCCCTTGCGTTTCAGGAACCATTCTAAAGAAATTGGGATAGCTAGTCAAAATTTTTGCAAAAAACAAGTTATTTAGGAGGTAGGCAACCTCTTCATATTTGAAATAATTTCTGTTCCTTTTGAGTTTTAATGTTGCTCCTTACTTTCAGTTAAAAAAGACTTGTTTTTTTTTTATTTAATGTCTGATCATTTTTCAAATAATGCCGGTAAATCTGGCTCAACCTCTAAGGAAAATTCCCCCCCCCTGACAGAAAAACTATTCTTGGAAATGTGTTCTCACTCAAACTACACCCCCCTCCCCTCTCTATGTAAAATTTCCTCCAGAAAGTTCCACCCTTGCTGAAAGTCCCATTTCTCGTAAAATTTCTTGCGGACGATTTAGTTTAAAAATTCTCCTTAGAATACTTTCATTTGAAAAATACCTCCCTTCCGCGGATTTTTTTCCGAAAATCCAAACACGCTGAAAATAGCCCTTGGATAATTCCCCGGAACCTTTTTTACACGCAAAATTGAGTTGACAAAGAGAAAGTAAGACAATTAAAAAAAAGTCGTATAGGAATTCTCTTAAATCCCCCCTGCGTAAAATTTCCCCTGGAAAGTTCACCACCCGGAAATTCCCCTCCCAAGAAAAAAATCTCCCTATTGAAACCCACTCCAAGAACAAAAAGTGCAAATTACCCTCCAATATTTGGTTCACTTAAAAAGGGCACTAAAACTTTTAATTTCCGGTTGAATGCATCTTCTCCCAATAATCTAGGATTGTTATTTCGATACGATCACTTCAGGAGAACTTCTACAGTAGGGTTCTCTGATCTGTTCAATTTGACGGTGTGATTTTCATTAATATTACTTGACTTTAAGGGGGTTTTTCTCCCTTTTTCGAAAAATCAGGCAAATTTTCTCAAGATGGTAACTTTTGATGATTAAAATTAAACCTGAAGAATGGTATGCATTTGCACAATAGGCCAACTCTTTTGATATATCTATTGGTATTAAAATTCCGACAATTTATCAACGCTGAAATTTTGCTGTTGTTGAGGCCAGAGAGATGTAACTTTACTTTACCGGGTTTTTGGCAATAGTGATTCGAATAGTTTACTTTCGCCTTTCACCCGACACCAAATTTAGCAGTTTAAGGCTACATTTTGAAGTTCCGGCTATTTGGTAATTTTTGAATGGCATTTTTTTCGAAGGCCACTTTTTTCAAACACTTTTTTCAATTTGGTTACAATGGGCCGTGGTTCGCTCTTTACTATGTTTTATCTACCATTGCAGCCAATATGCTGAGGAGGAAATTGAACAGACCAAAAGGAACAATGTGAACGATACAACTACTGCTCCTACGTTCTACCGTTAGTCTGCCACTTCAAAGAGTGCTATGGACATTCATTTTTGGGTATTAATTTGGATAAGGGTATTAAGATGAAATTTTATGGAAATGTTGAGGGAGATGTTGAGCTAAACAAAAATATTATATTACTTCGGCTGTCAAAAGGAAGTATCAGCAATACCTCAGAAACAGCTTATAGTATGAAATTGAAACTTTCAGGGCATTCTGAGGGGAATGTTGAACTAATGAAAATAAACTCTGTACATGCTACTGCTATTATTAGGCCTACTACTAGACCTACTTTTGCTTCTACTACTACTACTACTGCTACCACTACTACTACTGCTGCCACTACTACTACTACTAATACTACTACTACTACTAATACTGCAACTACTACTACTACTACAAAAACTACCACTAATTTCTGAGACTGCTAGTACTACAACTGAGACTAAGGGTAATAAAATGAAACTTTCATGGAATGCTCACGGAGATGTGAAACTAAATCAAAACATTTTATTTGCACTAAGGTCGTCAAAAAGACGTATCAGCAATATCGAAATAACAGTTTGGAGCATTAAGTGGAATCTTCAGAGCATGCTCAGGGGGGGGGGGGTCCAAAAGGCATCATCTGTGTACTGCTGCTACTACTACTATAATTATGCTGCTACTGCTCCTACTACTATAACAACTATTTATACTAAGACTAAGGTTATAAGGGTGGCTCTTTCAGATAATGTTGAGGGGCATGTTGAACTAAACCAAAACCAGCTAAGCACATGTAGGTCGACAAAAGAGTGCGTAAACAATTTTTCAGAGACAGGGAAGGGTGATTAGCTGAAACTTTCAGAGCCCGTTTAGGAGAATCTTGAACTAAGTAAAAATCCCCTATATGCATTTTACTACTACTACTGTTACTACTGCTACTGCTGCTGCTGATACTACTACTTCAAAGGTTACGTTTATTTAGGTGACTGCGTCGTATGATGAAAGCTATTCACGCTAGGATATCTTCAAAACTTGTTGCTTACTTCGCATGATGGAGCAGTACTCGCAAATGGAAGCATTCCCAGCGAAATACCTAATTCACAATGTGCAGTCAACTAGTGACACTCAATCAATAGATGCGGGGTTCTCATGCACTCATTTCTCCATCCCATGGTGTTTGTCAATAATAGTAGTAATTCTGGTTAGTTTGAATGTGGTTAAATACTTGGTTCTACCAAATATTCTTCAGCCTGGTTAATATCTTGTATTGGCTATTGAGCATGTAAAAAAATATTCAAGCGGAACGACAAAACTCTTTCTTTGGAAATTACGGCCAAGTAATCGCCGGCAACCTTCAGTTGGCTTAGTGGAGCGATCTTCCAAGTAGTATCTTTCGATTTACCCCTACACCCAAGTTAAAATTTGAAGTCAAATTAGCCCCCCAAAAACTTTTCGGAATTTCAAACTTTTTTTTTCCAAAGCAACATGCTTGAAACAGAGCAGATATTTCTATTTTTTATTTTTTATTTTTTTTTTAATAGCCTGACAAAGCATTTTGTGTTAAAATTTGTCTAGCTGCTTGACTCTGCATGAAGTCAAATTCAAACAGAGGCCTATACATCAAATATATTTAGGTGGACTGGAGTATTTTTTTACCCCCATTAGAACCCCAAGCTGAAAATTTTAAGCACCCTTAACTTTTCCTTTTCAGTACCCCTTGAAAGTTTCAACTTGATGTCTCCTCAAGGCCTCTCTGAGATACCTCAGACTACGTGTTTTGAAAACTCAGGTACACAAAACTTTTTTTGTTATACTTAGGTAAGCATACGTGTATAATTTCAAGAAGTAATGCGGGTAAATATTGGTAAATACTAGTATCCAGGAGTGCCAAGAGTATCAAGCTATTTGAACAACCAAAATCAGTCACATCCGTCTGCTCTACCAAAACCTATCTTTGAACCTATCTAAGTTATTTGTGTCGACCCGGTGACATTCTAATTAGATAAGAGATGGTATCCTGGGTTGAAAGTGGCATGAAAGGAAAGCTGGTTGTCACCTCCCCCTTTTCACCCATCCCAAGAAATTCCTGGATACGGCCTTGACCGAAAGTAGATGTCTGATCAGAGACAACGCTATACTGTCGCCTATAGTAAAGGCCATACGACTCCAATGTTTTATTATTTATTTATTATTATTTTTTTTTTTCCCAGAGGCACTTCATATGGAAGAGGTCGCTGTACAAACTTCAAAGCGGGCTCATTCGATTGGAAATCGAGAGCTTTAGTGCCCTTTTTAAGGGTCAAAAGTGATTGGAAGACAACTAACCCCCCTTCCACGCCCACCATTTCCCCAAACAGATCCAATCAAAATTTTGAGATAGCCATTTTGTTTACGTAGTTGATTTCCAGACAGAAATTATGTTTTTGTGGAGAAAACTCCCCCCACAGCCCTCAGGGCAAGGGTTGTAATTTATGCCCTGGGGGCATATAAGCTTTTTATAGAAAACTTTGTCGTAGAAACTTCAAAAAGGGCTCATTCGATAAGAAATTCAAAGGGCTAATGCCCTTTTTAATAGTCGAAAGTGATTGGAGGGCAACTAAACCTCCCCCCCCCCCTCACGCTCACCTTTCCCCCAAATATATCCAACTCCAAAAAGAGCCAATTTAAAAATTTTGAGGTAGCCATTTTGTTCAACGTAGTTTAAAATTCTGGAAATTCAGTCTTTGAGGATGACAAACCCCCCACAGCCCTCAGGACAAGGGTTGTAAGTTATGCCCTGGGATTATATAGGGTTTTTATAGAAAGCGTTGTCACAGAAACTCCAAAAAGAGCTCATTCGATTGGAAATTTAAATGGCTAGTGTTCTTTTTAATAGTTGAAAGTGATTTGAGGTCAACTAACCCCCCTCTCACGCCCACCTTTTCCCCAAACAGATCCAATCAAAACTTTGAGATAGCCATTTTTTCAACGTAGTTGAAAATTCTGTAAATTAGGTCTTAAAGGATGACAAACCCCCAACAGCCCTCAGGGCAAGGGTTGTAAGTTATACCCTGGGGCATATAAGGATTTTATAGAAAGCATTGTCGTAGAAACTTCAAAAAGGGTTCATTCGACTAGAAATTTAAATGGCTAGTTTTCTTTTAATAATCGACAGTGATTGGAAGGCAACTAACACCCCTTGCACGCCCACCATTTCCCCGAACACATCCAATCAAAATTTTGAGATAGCCATTTTGTTCAACGTAGTTGAAAGTTTTGGAAATTATATCTTCAAGCAGGACACTCACCCCACAGTCTTCAGGGCAAGGATTATAAGTTATGGCCTGGGATATATATGGTTCTTATGGAAGGAATGCCCGTATAAACTTCAAAGAGGGCTCATTTGATTGTAAATTGAAAGTTCTAGTTAACTTTTTAAGCGTCAAAAGATATCGGAGGGTAACCAGCCCCCCCCCTCCCCACGCCCTTTTTTCCAAAATGCATCTGATAAAAAATTTGTGATAGCTATATTGTTAAAATAGTTCAAAGATCATGCAAAAAAAAACTCCGGTGTCGACACAACCCCTGGGCCCGGGTGCAGGCGTTGTAAATTATGCCCTGGGGGCATATATGGTTCTTATGGAAGGGATGCTCGTATAAACTTCAAAGAGGGCTCATTTGATTGGAAATTGAAAGTTCTATTTCATTTTTTAAGAGTCAAAAGAGATTGGACTCCTCCACGCCTTTTTTCTAAACCCATCTGATAAGAACTTTGAGATAGCCATTTTTTAAAAAGTAGTTAAAGGACCATATAACGTAAACTCCGAAGGTTGACACAGCCCCCCAGGGCCCCAGGGCAGGTGTTGTAAGTTATGCCCTGGGGGTTTATGTAGTTCTTATGGAAGGGGTGCTCGTAAAAACTTCTGAGAGGGCTCATTTGATTGGAAACTGAAAGTTCGAGTTCACTCGAACTTTCACCCCCCCCCCCCACGCCTTCTTTTTCCAAACCCATCTGATGAACATTTTGCGATAGACATTTTGTAAAAAAAAAAGTTCAAAAGTCGGATAAGAAAACTTCGCTGTCAATAGTTCTAATGAAAGGGATGCTCGTATAAACTTCATAGAGGGCTCATTTGATTGGAAATGGAAAGTTCTAGTTCACTTTTTAAGAGTCAAGAGATTTAAGGGCAACTAGCCCCCCCCCCCACGCCCTTTTACCCCAAACCCATCCACTACAATTTTTTAGATAGCCATTGTTTTTAAAATTGTTCAAAAATTAGATAACAAAAACTCTAGTGTCAGCAAAACCCCCCGGGCCCAGGGGGTAGGCGTTGTAAGTGTTGTCCTGGGGGTGTATATGGTTCTTATAAAAGGGATGCTCGTATAAACTTCAGAGAGGGCTCATTTGATTGGAAATTGAAAGTTCTAGTTCAGTTTTTAAGAGTCAAAAGAGATCAGAGGGCAACTATCCCCCTACGTCTCTTTTTTCCCCAAATGCATCCAGTAAAAATGTTGAGATAGCCGTCCTGTTATAAATAGTTCAAAGGTCAGATAAAAAAAACCCGGTGTCGACACAACCACCCAGGACCCGGGGGCAGGCGTTGCAAGTTATGCCCTGGGGACTTATATGGTTCTTATGGAAGGGATGCTCATATAAACTTCAGAGAGGGCTTATTTGAACAGAAATTGAAAGTTCTAGTTCAATATTTAATATTCAAAAGAGATCAGAGGGCCTCTAGCCCCCCCCCCCCGCCTCACGCCCTTTTTTCTCCAAACCCATCCGATACAAATTTTAAGATAGCCATTTTTTTAACAGTTCAAAGGTCAGATAACAAAAACTCCGGTGTTGACACATACCCCTCGGGCTTGGGGGCAAGCATTGTAAGCTATATCCTGGGGCCGTACATGGTTCTTATGAAAGGGATGCTCGTATAAACTTCAGAGAGGGCTCATTTAAATGGTCATTAAAAATTCTAGTTCATTTTCTCAGAGTAAAAAAGATTGGAGGTCATACTAGCCCTTCCCGCCCTCCACGCCTTTGGGTTTATCGGATGGGTAGACCCATCCGATAAAAATTTGAAGTGACCATTTTGTTGAAAATAGTTCAAACATCAGATATTAAAACTCCGGGGTCGATACAACTCCCAGGGCCCAGAGACAGGCATTGTAAGTTATACTCTGGGAATATATATGGTTCTTAAAGAAGGGATGATCATATAAACTTCAGAGAGGGCTAATTTTATTGAAAATAGAAAGTTCTAGTTCACTTTTAAAGAGTCAAAAGAGACCTAAGGGCAATTACCAAACCCCCCCCCCCCCCCCCCACGTCCTTTTCCCCAAACCCATCCAATAAAATTTCCATATAGCCATTTTGTTAAAAATAGTTCAAACGTCAGATAATAAAAACTCCGAAGTTGACACAAACCCATTTTTTCCCTTTGATATTGTTACTTTGATACCAGTTTTGATACTTTGATAAACATTTGATTTTTTTTAAGCTTGATTTTGAAATAAGGAATTTTTAAAAACTTGAAACTTTTTGCAATCAAAAACGAAAAAAAAATAATTAAAAAAGAAAACTTTCCGAAAAATACGCTTTTCAAAGAAAAGTAAAGGCCATTTTAAACTTAAGTTCAGCTGATACAAATACCTGTTTAAATTCAAGCTCAAAACGACCAGAAATTACTATTAAAGAATAAATGAAACCCAAAACGAACAGAAATTAAATAAACAGTCATAGCAAAAACATACAACAAGTAATAATTTAAATGAATAAATAGATCTTAAAGCGAGTTATGCTTAGATTGAATATGAAAATCAAGCTTAAAACGAAAAAAAATATTTTGCTATTGAACTATAAATGAAAGTCAGAACGAACAGAAATTAAATAAACAATCAATGCAAACAAACATACAATAGATATTAACGTAAATAAATAAATAAATTCTAAAACGAGTGAAACTTAAATTGAATATGCAAATCAAGGTTGTAACGAACAAAAATCACTACAAACAAGAGTTTGGGTATCGCCTCCTTCTCTCACTTTAAAAGTATAAAACCTACTGCGTCATTGGCGCTTTACTGAAAACTATATGAGTCTTGAACAGTCTTCGAAAGTATAAACAACATCAAATTGAATATTTGATGTATAATGATATTAATTATTGAAAGATCCATCAGTTCAAAAATTTATTTCATGTAATTTTATTTTTATTTTCGATGCTGTAAGAACTGGAAAAGAAAATATTTGTAATATAGTTCGTTTTATGTTAAGCGCCAATGACGCAGTAGGCTTTTGGTTTTTATTTATATGTAAGGAAAAGAGCCGTATCCAAAACTCTTGTTTGTAGTAAAACTATGTTCGTCTTGAACAACTTTAGAAAGGGCTAATAAATTAAACTGAATATTTGATGTATAATGATATTAATTACTGAAAACTCACCAGTTCAAAATTTTACTATAAGTTCAATGTTTATTTTCAATCAATTAAAAAAAACTTCCCGAAGAATAAGTATTTCAAAGAAAAGTAAAGGTCATTTTTGACTTAAGTTCAGCAGAAACAAATACTTGTTAAAATTCAAACTCAAAACGACCAGAAATTACTATTAAAGAATAAATGAAACCCAAAACGAGCAGAAATTAAATAAACAATCATAGGAAAAAACATACAAGAAGTAATAATATAAATGAATTAATAGATCTTAAAGCGAGTAATGCTTAGATTGGATATGAAAATCAAGCTTAAAAGGAAAAAAATATTTTGCTATCGAAGTATAAATGAAACTTAAAACGAATGGAAATTAAACAAACAATAAATGCAAATAAACTTACAATAGATATTAATGTAAATGAATAATAGATCTAAACGAGTGAAACTTAAAGAATTAATTGTGTACATATGTTATTTAGGCTGTTTTTAGTTATATATATATATATATTATATATATATATATATATTATATATATATATATATATATATATATATATATATATATATATATATATATAAATATATATATATATATATATATATATATATATATATATATATATATATATATATATATATATATATATATATATATATATATATATATATATATATATATATATATATATATATATATATATATTTACTTTTAGATTCTTTTTGTTTTTCACTTTTGTCTTTTTTTCGTTTTTTGTTTTTTTTTATGCAGAAAACGCTTTGTCATATATGGGCAAATTATTCATTTGATAGTTTCTCTTTTTTCTTTCACATTGGCCACAGACCCGTTTATCATTTTCAGATTTATTTCTTTGTTTTGCTTTGAAACCAGACTTTAACCGCATCAATGTAATTCTCGTACATAGCAAGAAATACTTTATTGTATTTATCTTGTATACAATACAAGGACAGAACCTTCACTAAAGCTCTTCTATCGGTTGAATTAAACGCTTGTTCATATCAGTAAATTGTTCATATCAATAATACTCAGGATTAAAGGGGTTTGATGACTCGGAATCTTTTCGAATTTTAGTCAAACAGTGAAATTCTGTTGACATATCCTCTCCCCTTTTTCAGACAACACTATTCTTCTCTTAGAAATTTATCTGTAGCATCTCTAAGTTCAAAAATGTATCATCATATTAAGTAAATTTTAGTTTAAGGAAACCAAGGTAATGCTTTTGTAATTACTGCACCTACTTTTATCACCTTTCTTATAGAGAAGTTTAATAAAAAATATCATTGGAATTTTTTGGTACTTCCCCTTTTTTATGTTCATAATATTAAGTAACTTATCTTTAATTTCATTACCATCATAGTTAGAAAACTCATTTGCCGCACTTTCAGCACCTGGGGTTATATTGATGTTTATTTTTTTTAGTACAGTCAATAATTCTCTCTAGCGAAGTAAATTCCCCTTCATTTCCCAAATGTCACAAAGGATTATTTTGCTACTTAAAATTAATTTTCACCATAATTATTTTGACCTTTAAAAGAATCATTTGGCTTATTGCATTAGACATGTACATCACTTTCTTAAAAATTGTACAGGATTATTTAAAGGATTATTATACAATAAAGGATTATTGTTGAGAAGTATATCTGAATGTATCGTCTCTATGGATTTATGTCTAAATTAGAGTGACCTTAAAAATATATGGAAGGTATGGCTGGCCCCTAAACTAAGAATTTATCACAAAAAGTGACAAAAAAGAAAAAAACAAAAATGAGCATTCGGAAAACTTGCATTACTAGTACTTTACTAGCCGAACCACGAAATTCGGGCCACCTTCTTCTTTTTGGCTTCTTTTTTTCAATTATCTGACCATGCATATGGCAGTTTCCGCAAGAACATTCAAGAACAAAAATGCCTAATATTTGTCAAAGGTCTGTTTCAAACTATTTTAATTGGGACTGTTTGATTCACTGCTTATTAGTAGTTATCATGTATTCTTAAATATAGTCTTTTCTTCCTCACCAGACATTGTGAGGTTTGTTTCTGCTTTCAAATGTAATTTTTCCAATAGCCTGTAATAATGCATAGCCTAGGCTAAAGAAATACCCCTGGTACTTGCCCAGTGCCTAATCTTGGCCAGATAATCCGATTAAAAATTATCTTTTATATACATAGACAGTAGGCTCCTAATCTTTGAAATTAGCCTATGTGTATAGGGACTAGTGTTGTACCTGGTAATATTGGTCATGGTAAAATTGGGCATTTTATGTATTTTATGATAATTTTATGGACCCTTGTAAAATTGGTTTTTACCTTTTTTATGTATTTTACCAGTATTTTACTGGTCTCTTATATTTTTTACTGATATATTTTATGACCTCCTACAATTTTCAGAACATAAAAACACAAAAAGGCTGGCAGAAATAGCCTAAGATTGAATATGATTTTGTTTTGTGTATAGCTATGTTCCCCAGTTTAAAAGGTGGTAAAAATTTAGAATTGTGGCCCCTGATAAGGAGACATGTTAAGAAAACAATTCTTACTTTAAAATATGTATAATGATCCTAGTTAACATATTATCCAAGGGAAAAACATTTATCATCAAGCCTTTCCTCTAAAAATCCTTCTTTTTCCAGCTTAAAAAAAAAGTTTCCTACAACCACCATGTTGAGATTCAATGCTTAAGTCTTTTGAAATTGCCACCAAATAAGTTGTTTTATAGATATCATTCATGCTGGTCTTTTTAATACTTTTTTTTTAATGAGCAGTGGTGGAAATACAAAATATTAATAGCAGTGGTGAAAATCAAAATATGAACTCTAAAGACCAGCATGAATGCTATCTATAAAACAACTTATTTGGCAGCTCAAAGCAGCAATTTCAAAAGACTTAGGCATTGAATCTCAGTATGGTGGTTTTTGGAAACTTTTTCTTTTAAACTGGAAAAAGAAGGGTTTTTAGAGGATAAACTTGATGATAAAGGTTCTCCCCTTTGATAACCTGTTAACTAGGATCATTATACATATTTTAAAGTAAGAATTGTTTTCTTAACATGTCTCCTTATCAGGGCCACAATTCTAAATTTTTACCTAAAAGGCAGTCTGTCTGACATAGGTCTCTTGTCATGGGGTAGGGAAGGGGGGGGGCAGCCCCCCCCCCCTAGAACTTCAAATTTACAATAGATATTAGCAAGAACTTTTTGTATGTTGGAATTTTTTGTTGGATGTTACCTGGTAGATGGTTAAAAAAGCTGGAAATAAACAGAAATTTTCAAATATTGTTTGCGATATCAACATTTACGTTTTGATCTTCAATATTGATTTTTGGTCCAATGTATATATAGGAGACTGGCCCCACGATCGGCTGATTTTAACGTGCTTAATTCTCCATGAATTGATTCAAGCAATAAGAAGTTGCTGAGCATGTCAAAGCAAAAGTAACTCATTCAATACCATCCTTGAAAAAGACAATTAGAAATACTCTGCCATTTTTCCACCTGGATGCCTCTCTATCCAAGTGGTCAAGAGTGCCAAACCTGGGCCATCCCAGCACTGGTTCAGTTGTCTCAGCCCTATGTTTGGCCACTGGACAAAAGAAAAACAAAGTGACCAGGGGAATATTAAAGCTTGTTTTCCAGCTATAAAATTAAGAAAGAATATGGTCAGCATAAAAAACTACAAAATGAATTTCATTAAGGTTTAAAAAAAAATAAAAAGTATTAATTTCAAATTATACATTGACTGATAAAGACCAAAAGTAAGCTGCTCCACTAATCTTGGTGTCCTACCTTTCAGTGATGGCAGTTTTATTTCAACTTCTGTCTTTAAGACACTATTTGTCTGGTCAGTTAGCGCAAAGTCTCTTGCTCCAGTCTTCTTCCAAAAGAGGACCTTAAGTTCTTCAGTTGCTACTTTTGATAATGATAACATTGTGAACAGAATTCCCTTTCTTACTCTTCAGCTCAATCATAATGTAATCACCAGCCTTGACTTTCTCAGTGTCAAATAAGAAGTTGCTGGTAGGGGCTTGTCTTCAATGTCTATGCTGGGGTCTGAAGAGTTGTTGTATACAGGATCATCTATGTCAGAATCATTACTCTAACTGTAACTTTTGTTGCCATAGACACACGTTTTGCTTTTTAGTCTTTTCACTTGTTTGACTTTCTTCTGTTCCAGGACTAGGGCTTTTTTGGCAGATACAGCTTTTATCCTAACAGTAATGCATTCTTTCATAGGGGTGTCAGTGAGCACTTCTGAGTTTTTCATATTTTTTTCCTGTTGATTTCTTGGGTTTGAGTTGATTGATAAAATGCTGCAAGTAAAGCAAAGAATGAGAGGCAGTCATCCAGCCAGAAGTATTTTCTGAGCTGATCATGATGGTTCCTGGTAAAGCTCCCCTGAGTAAACTTTCCAGACACTGTTTTTGTGGGGAAGTAAGTAGAGGAGGGACCGTGTTCCCAACACATTAACACCAGCACAAATCGTGGTCAACTGACCTCTTTCTGCTGACGTGACATTCCCTACTTACTTCTGGCCTTGCTGTGTAATGATTTTACCAGGCTTGTGGATTTTTTCAGACCTGATTTGTCAAAACTTCCAATGTCTTGTGGTCTGAACATGTGTTTATATAGGCCTCAATCCAGGTTGTAAAAGAAAGCTCCTACACTGTAACAGTTGAAAGCAGTTGTCCATCATAGGCTTGTACTTATTGGCATTATTACTGATAGAGTTTTAAGTCAATCCATAAAACCACGGTACCAATCTTTACCTGTAATTCCTCCACTGTTTCCACTACCTTTGCAGTTCTGTTATCTGGTACTTTTATGCTCTTAATAATGGCATAAGTGTATGCAAATTTACACGCTTCTAGGGGAATACAGTCGAAGGCATATAAGCTATCATTTTCAAGTAAGTTTTTAGTCTTTTTGCTTGTTCCTCTGTAAATATTGATCATGGGTTGTAACAGGGTGTAAGGAAATTCAGGTCCAGACTTTTAGAGCAATATTCAGCTTCTCAGCTTTTTTTTATGTAGTCTTGCAGTGTTCCTCTAGGGACACCCATGGTACTTCCAGAGAATCCAACTGACTTCTTATAGAATAAGACAGAAAAAACTGCTATTTTATTTTCTTCTGGATCACAGCCACCTTTCTTTCTTTTCTCTTCTGTTTTACTTTTAATCATTTAATCTTGAATGAAATCTAACAGAAAAGAAAAGAACTTCAGTTCACCTACTGTTCTGACAGGATTAAACAACGCCAGAAATAACACAGTTTTGGGTATTAAGCTTGCCTTCAACCTTTAAATATGCTGTTTACACAGCTTTTACAAGCATCGCCCACTTTTGGACACCTTGGTACAGCATGCCGAATTTACCCTGGGTATTGTGGCCAAACATGGGAGTTCACTATCCCACAGGATGAAAAAATACTTACAGCAAACTGGTGAAGATGGCATGTCTTGGAAGCTGCCAAAAACAGGCAAATAATAGGAGAATACAATGTGAGTTTACAATGCAAGTTTTCTAGTATTCGTAATTAGGCGTAGGCTTTCAGACAAAATTGAACAAAATTCCAGAGTTAATCACCATAAAACCTGATTGAATCTGAAATTTTTGGTAAAAGTATTAATTAAGGTCAGACTTTTCAAAAAAAAAAATACACTGCAATCTGTCAGAGCTTTTATAATCCACCAGAAGCCCCATAGGTTTTTGTATTGAAACTGTTTGCTTTGGCTAGACATGGGCTGGTCTCACCTATGCCAATTTTAATATTTAATTTTGCCCAACTGTAAACTTTTGAGTTGAATTCTTAGAAGAAGCTGTAATCTAACCATAATGTGATTTGTGTCAAATCGCTTTTGTGGTGTTTATGTTTTCTGGAAATTGGAAGTAGGATAGTGGGTCTCTTATGTTATACTGTTGCAGGAAAAGTAGAACATGGAAAATGTTAAAGGCCGAGTTTTAGTGAAACATAGAATGGCTAGTTTCTAAAGACCTATATTCAAAGGACCTCGGGAAGTATTAGTAAGATCCCTTCCCCCTCCATCACAGAAGCGGCTGCCCCCCCCCCCCCCCCCTATACAAGATGCTGCCTATGCCCATGTCTCTTGTTATCAGAATGATAAAGTGTGTTATAGTACAGGTGATTATAATTTAAAGTGATGAAATACCTATTAGCTGAAGTAAAATTTCATTAGTTCTGTAAACTGCTAAAGGCATAAAGGACTAAAAGCAGAATTGACTTATGATAAACAAGGGAAAAATCAAATAGCTGAGAAAAATTAGGGTGATGTCAGCCAGTGGACAAAAAAGAAGCAAAAATGGTAGAAGCAGATATTTTGTCAGGGACTTCTGCCCAGCTGCCTTCAGTACTTGGTAAATTTCTGATGGGCTATATAATTTAGCTAAGATGAAAGTGAAAATATCATTTAATGCCTTTTTTCATGCTCTTTCATAATTCAAGAATTGTTTCTGGGGCTAGTTGCATCTTGAGCCCTTAAAGGGGCCCCAAAGGTATTTCATTTTTGTAACCACACAAAGAAATTTCAATTGTAGTTAAGTTATTGAAAAATGGTTAAAAACATATCACTAGTTTAAAAATAAGTTTTTCAAGAGTAACATATTCCAAAAATACTTATTTATAACAATTCAAACCTCATTTATTAGGTAACTCAAATATAAACCATTTTAAGTATAAATGAATGCCATCAACAAAAAAGCACTGAATTTTGCAATTCAAAACTTTGCCAAAAACAATTCAGGGTTTATATTTGTACATTAAGGGGGATGGGGTGGGTAAATTTGCAGTTGGCCATATAATTTAGCTAGGTTGAAAGTGAAAACATCATTTAATGCTTTTTTATGCTCTTTCATTATTCATATAAAATACCTTTGGGGCCCCCTTAGGTCTCAAGATGCAACTAGCCACAGAAGCAATTCTTGAATTATGAAACCGCATAAAAAAAAGCATTAAATGATATTTTCATCTTAGCCAAATTATATAGCCCACTAGAAATTTACCCAGTACTCTAACTGAGCAGAAGAAAGACTGGATCAAACAGATCAAGAAGCAAGCCACAATAAATGAAAGACTATTCAATAATTAGATTTGGCAAGAATTCTCTGCTTAGTGATTGACTTAGCTTGTCTACTGACCTAATTTTCATTAAAAAGTATGGTCAGATGATCTTAATTCAAATGGAAGAAAAATGTTATTTAAATCCTTTAATTTTAAGTTATTATAAATTTAGTTTATAGGAATATATCCAGTATCTCTATTTAAAGCAATGTGTCTATTTATGGATTTTTTTTTTTTTTAATTTCAATTGCCTTCCTAAAAGAATATGGGAAGTCATTTGCTTCAAATATGAAAGTTGCCTCATCACAAAGAACTACATGGTCAGGATTTTCAACAATTTGGAGGGCCAAAGCAGAATCCATATCCTCATTTTTATTTCATATAAAAGTATAAATTTAGAATAGGTCCTGCTGATAAAGAGACATGTTAAGAAAACAATTCTTACTTTAAAATATGTATAATGATCCTAGTTAACATATTATCCAAGGGAGAACCTTTATCATCAAGTCTTTCCTCTAACTTCAAAGAAAGAGTTTACAATAAACCCCATGCTAAAATGCAATGTATAAATCTTTTGAAATTTCCACTATAAATTGCCAAACAAATTGTTTTATAGAGAGCATTCACCCCAGCCATTGTTGACATAGCATATGATGATGATTTTATTACGTGACTGCACCAAACAGGTATTTCACGCTACAATACTATATAACTACATTTATACACAAGCACTAAAATACTTAGAAAAAAAAAAAAAAAAAAAAAAAAAAAAAAAAAAAAAAAAAAAAAAAGGAAATAAAAACTACACATTCACTAAACACTCCTCAGAAAACTTTCACAATAACCTCAAACAACAAATCTATTTGTGTTATACAGGAATTTCTTCACAATGTTCCTAACATTTTTATCACCAATTATCAAACTTAAATCAAAAGGGAAGCTAACATTATATTCTCTCAATTCAAAAATCATATTAAACCTCTGACGAACATAAAAAGGACAGTCATACAGGACATGCTCACAGTTTTCTATACATCCACATTCACACGTTGGGCTATCCGTCATGCCTATTCTATGTAAAAAATAATTCAGTTTCGAATGGCCTGTTATAAACTGAGTTAAGATATAGCTTGGTTCAAGTTTTTGCGCACAAATTAAATCTTCTTTACATTTGAAAAATCTAACAGGCCAACTACTCATATAATTTTCAAATATTACATACCATTTATTGTATAGAGCATTTTTTAAAACACTACGGTTCAGTTGGATAGGTGAAAAATAATTTTCCATCAGAAACTCAACTCCTAGCAACTCCGCAACTATTTCATCGGTAAAAACGCTATGATCAACGGAGTATCTATTTAAAGGAAAACTAGGATGCACAATATCTGGCCAAAAAGGAGGACGTCCCTTTTTAACAAACCTCATCACTGCCAGTTCTATTGCTCTTAGACCGATTGGAAGGACACCAGAAAGGGCTGTAATAACATGATTTTGAGCAGTTCTAAATGACTTTGAAATACTAAGGGTTGAACATCTTTGTGCTGACTGTAACATATTCTGTATATTTTTTTTTCTTAAGGCCCCAATCCATACTGGAGCAGCATACAAAATGGTACTTTCAATTACTGACTTATACAATTTTCTAAGAGCGAAAGGCTTTAAGCCCCAGGTCATCCTTGCCGCGCTTAAAAGACGACTCGAATATTTCTTAGCTTCATTAATTCTGCATGTTATATGTTCTGTCCAAAGAAGTTTCCTATCTAAAATTACACCCAAATATCGAACTTTATCCTTAACTTCAATAATGTCGCCTCCAAATACTAAATTAACGTAGGGTGTTTTATGTCTATTTGTGAATAAGACGGCCTCTGTTTTTAATGTATCAAATGTTAATTTATTATTTACTGCCCATTTATCAAATCTCTCGAAAATCTTATTTGCTACTTTTTCCAGTGTACTTACATTCTTTGCTGTAATAATAGCACATATGTCATCAGCGTATGCTTGAATCAAACAATTTTCATTTATATTAATTTCAAGAATATCATTAATATTAATAAGCCAAAGAAAAGGAGATAGAATTCCACCTTGTGGACATGACTTTTCTAGTAAATGTAAGTTTCCATTTTCATATGCGACTGTTCGATCTGATAGATAACTATGAATTAATTTTATTAAGCCAGAAGGGCATTCTTTTTCCTTTAACTTTTTAATAATTCCTGGATGCCAAGCATTATCGAACGCCCCTTTTATATCAAAAAATATACACAATGTAAATAACTTCTTCTTTTTATTTTTTTCAATCATAGTCACCAAATTATCAGCCGCATCTACCGTGCTTTTATTTTTCGAAAAACCAAACTGATAATCAGAAATCCAATTTTTATCATTACTTAAATTATTCAGTCTACCCATTATTAACTTCTCAAAAATTTTTCCCAAATTAGAAAGCAGACTTATTGGGCGATATGATCGGGCGTTACCGTCATTTTTTTACCCTTTTTATTTATTACAATCACATTAGCCCTTTTCCATTCTTTAGGGAAATACGAAACTTTCAAACACGCGTTTAAAATTTTCAAAAGAGTTGGTGCAATTACATTCATATTTTTTTTCAAAATTAAATTTAAAATTCCATCTGGGCCTGGGGCTTTCATTGGTTTTAATTTTTTTATAGTTTCTAAAAGGTCTTGAAGCTGAAAATCCTCGCTATTTTCTACATCTTCTTCTAATATCTGCTTTACTTCTTGTCGAATTGTATGATGATAGCTATTGTCATCTGATATCTCATCTTTCGTGAACCACTTATTTAAAAGTACATCCCCAGCTTCAGTTATTGAATTTGTAAAAGTACCATCACTCTTTTTAATATGGATAGGCTTTGCAGTCCCACCCTTCAACCTACAAATCTTATGAATCGTATTCCACGGATCCATAGTCCCCCTTTCTTCACAAAAACGCCTCCAATCTTCTTTTTTAGCCTTCAAAATTTCCATCTTATATTTACTTTTAGCATTTTTCATATTTACTTCGCTTTCTATCGATCTTGATATTTTAAAAATTCTCGTATTACGTCTATATTCTTTCCTTAGTTCACTTAATTGTGGTGTCCACCAGCGGCAGTATCTTTTTAAAAAATTATTATGACACATAGGAGTCGATTCTTTTATAGCATTCTGTAATAATTTAGTTAAATGATCAACGGCTGAATCAATTGCTTCTTCTGAAGCCAAATTACATGCAAAAACTTCATCAATACGGTTCAGTAAAACAGCACTAAATACGTCCCAATTAGTCTTCTTAAAATTATATCGCTGGTTCACATTTTTCTCTCTAATCTCATCATTAAAACTGAGATCAAAACTTATATACAAATGGTCTGACAGTGAAGGAGGGTCTTGTAGGACTCTCCAGTTTTCAATATATGTCA
The DNA here is from genome assembly GCA_027921565.1 of Artemia sinica. Classification (NCBI taxonomy): domain Eukaryota; kingdom Metazoa; phylum Arthropoda; class Branchiopoda; order Anostraca; family Artemiidae; genus Artemia; species Artemia sinica. The sequence goes on from CM051275.1 coordinate 19,226,851, forward strand.
AAAGTTGTATACTAGCAATCGTAACATCTGGGCTAGAATAATGATGATAATATGTGGGTGAATCAGGATCATTAATAACAACAAGTTGTTTACAAGTTACAAAATCCTCTAATTCTTTTCCTTTATGATCAGTAGAACCACCGTTTAGCCACATTGGACTTTTAGCGTTAAAATCCCCACCTATCACGTAAAAAGAATTACACATTCTATCCAAAATACTCAGCTGATAATCTAAGGACTGCAGCGAAGGGGAGCAATATACTGATGACACTCTAATGATTCTTGACTTCAAGTAAATAGATACGGTGACACACTCGTTTGTAGACTCATCATAATGAATATCGCACTTAAATTCTTTTTTAACTAATACTGCAGCACTAAAGAATCTTTTCTCAAAATCAAACCTTGAGAATACTGCATAATCACTTGGTACACATGTTATTTTTCCAAACTTGTTGACATACGGTTCTTGTAACAATACCACATCTGGTTTTAGGTCGCAAAGTGTTTTCTGAAGCTGAACTAGTGCGCTATAAGAGTGCTGAAGGTTAATCTGAAAAAATGTCAGTTTGTTTGCACTAAGTAAGTCATTTTGAGTATTCAATTATACTGAATGTTCTTCTTGAGACGATCCGTGATTTCGCGAGCAATTGGGCATTTTTTAAATTCATAGGATGCATGTGGCTCACATTTGACATTTTTTTTATTACATGACCGACACACCGGGCGACTTGTAAAAGGTTTTTCACAGTCCTCGTAAGCATGGTTACCCATGCACCATGAGCACGCAACATCACCCTTACAAACCGAACGTTTATGTCCATAGAGACAGCACTTCGTACATCGAATGATGTTGATGTGATCCTCGCATTCAACCATTAAAAACCCGAACTTAAGTCCACGATTTGAAATGATTTTCTTCCGTAATACTGGGCTGACTTCAATAATCACGTTTTTTCTCGTTCCTCTTTCTACAACACTGATAACCTTGAAGGTTTCTCCTTTCGCTACGAGGTCTTTAACTGAGGGGTTTGAGTCCATCACACAACTCATGCATTCTTCGCGTGTTACGTAACCTGGTATTTCTTTCGCTACCATTCGTGGGAGGCGCTTCTCGACTGGTTTTGGTTTGAACTGCAACTGTTCGGATTTTTCTGTTAAAACCATGAGGGCTTCATCTAAGTCATTTTTGCTCTGCATTTCAAGAATATATTTACCTCCTCGTCCCGGTACAATTTTCTTTGCTGCGAACTTTATGTTATCCCCTTTTAGCACTTGGGATATATCTTTGGTAACATGTTCAGTATTTTGGTTTCTCTGAGATCTGTTCCTTCCATCTTGGTTCTTTAGGGTAGTGTTCATTGGTTCGAGGACCAGGCAATGCGACTCGGGTCCTTTTGCTACGCTGGCATACGACCGGGCATGATTCTGAATGATGGGTGAACTTTGACGAATTTCTTGCAACTCGGTCTGTAGTTCGACAATTTTTTGCAGGTGTTTATTCTTGTTACGGAGAAGCTCCGAATTTTCTTCTATTACAGTCTGGTGTAGAGCCAGGATCCGGTCGCATATTTCTCTAACATTATCTTTCCCACCAGGGACTTTTTTAACGTTTCCGAAGACCTCTTTCAGAAGTCTCAATAATGCAACGACGCTTTTTTGTTGATCGACGGGGAATAAACTTTCGTTTTCATTTTGGCCGCCGGTATCATTGCTCGAAGCCATAGTCACTGTCACTCGTGAAAGCGAAAGTCAAACCCGGTTAACGAAACTATGGTCTTGTTTGGGAAACTAATGTTCATTGGATTGTTTTCATAATTTTCTGGTGATTAATACACTGATTAATTCGAATAATGTGTTGGATTTTGTGCCATCCTGTAATGCACTTTATTGTCTACAATGTAGTATAACTTTTATCACTATTCACTAAAAGCTAAGCGATATATCCACTTTTTTCCGATTCTTTCTGTAATAGAGGTCTTCACACCTTGAAAGCTAAACTAAGACTCTGACATAGCATATGTTTAAGAAAAAACAGGGGCATATTGAAATTATAGAAATTGTAAATTGTGTTTGAAATCATGCCATTAATAAAAAATTTGTGTGTCTTGTGTAAAATTTATGTGTAATTTTTATATTATTTCATTTCTTTTCAATTCCGTGCATATTTTGTATTTTTTCCACTGCTCGTTAAAAAAACGGTATTTTCACCACTGCTCATTAAAAAAAAAAAAAACAGAATTAACATTGACCAGGATGAATGCTACCTACAGAACAACTTATTTGGCAATTCTTAGCGGCAATTTCAAAAGATTTATGCAATGCATTTTAGCATGGGGTTTATTGTAAACTTTTTCTTTGAAGTTGGAAAAAGAAGGATTTTTAGAGAAAAGACTTGATGATAAATGTTATCCCCTTGGATAGTAGCCTATGTTAACTAGGATCATTATACATATTTTAAAGTAAGAATTGTTTTCTTAACATGTCTCCTTGTCAACAGTACCAACTCTAAATTTTTACCAAATCTTGTATTCATACCATCTTTTCCCTGGGAGCCAGTGTTTACCTCTCCTGCCCTGTGAAAATACACCTCTGCAGAAAATTCCCCCCTATTTTACCCTTGGATAATTCCATGATTTTCATTAGAAGGTAAATTGAAATTTCTACTCTCCTGTTTAAGTTAGAGGCAATTGTATTGTATTACCTATAGTAAAGACCAATAAGGGTTCAATATGTTAATATTTGTTCATTTATTTATTCCCAGAGGCACTTCATGTGGAAGGTGTGGTCAAATAAGCTTTAGAAATCAAAAGTCCCAGTGCTCTTTTCCAAGATTTATCAACAACTTACTACCAAATGATTTGTTACTGACTACAGTGTTTATAAGAAGTTCTTACTCTAGTTTAACAGCCCTTGTGTTTCAGTAGTTGTTTTGGTAGAATCTTCAGATAAATACAGAATTAGCTCTAAGGGAGAGACAATGGGAGGGTGGAGGTAGAAATTGATATATAATCCTCAGGGCTGTATCCAGGACTTTTGTTTAGGGGGGGATGGGGTTCAGAATAGGCATGGTCACCTGAATCAGGATTTAAGTCTGAAGAAGAGAAGCTAGATTTGCAAGCAAATCCTGTTGAAGACAGTTTTAACGACTGTGAAAGTGATTGAATGCTCTGCTCTTATGATCCAGTGCTTGGTTAATCAAAGTGTTACAAACCTCTTTTTTAATTGTATTTGATACTTTTTTAAATAATTGAGAAATATCATGTATATGATATGAGGAATGTGGCTAAATACTGCTGTTTACATATGCAAGGCTGTTAAGGTAACATTTCTTAGGTTTAAATGTGACTAATAAGATCTTACTTGCAAATAATTGTAAATTTGGTTGTTTTTTTTTTTTTCCAAAATGGATGTTCAAAATCAGGCACTGTCCAATTGCTGAGGTGTTACCCTAGGCACAAGATTGCCAAAAGGATAAACTAGACAGTTAGTTAAATTGATGAAACTCTAGATGAACAGATATTACCTTTTTCAAGCCAAGGAAATCAAAATCATTAAAAAATGTCATTAAAAGCTGTAAGTGATGCTTAAAAAGAAATGCTCAGCTGGTCTTGTACCTACAGGGCAGTTGTACCTAGGGAGTACCTTATTTTACCAATTTACTTACCTAGTTTGTATTTTATGGTAATTTTACAACACTAATAGGGATAGATAGTAGTGATTGGCTGATGATTAGAACTAGAATATTTAGAATTGGCTGACTACAATCTTGAACAACATCTAGCTTTTCAAAATCTAGCTAAACAAAATTTACCTCTAAACCTAGTCTATTTAAATATAATCATTCTGTTTCACAACACTGACCTTAAATTAAGTTTATCCCAGGTTGACTGTGTCTGTGATATATTGTTCTAACTTTAAGATCCTTTGTCAAAGATTAGACAGCATTTTTTAAGATTAGGCTCAAGCTTTAAATTTATGGCCAAGATTAGGCTCAACTGTTGTTTACCAGTAGGGCCTAGGCTATATTTAAAATTTTTTGTATTGTATTTGACTAAAATATTCAAGCAAATTACCCACTTGTTATGAAAATTTTGACACATTCAGTCTTAAAACAATCCACATTTTAGATGGTATGGTAGAAACTTTAGGATGATTTAGCCCTTATTCCCAAATAGTGTTAAAGAGTAGATTAGCTTGCCAACTACTACAACTAGGTGATGAAATTCTGGCTGTATTTGAAAGTGCTGGATCTAGGTTGATAAAATTCTTAGAATTGAATCCAGAGTCTAAATCATGCCCACAAAATGTTTTTTCAACCTTCTATTCTAACCTAGGTTTAAAAAAAGGCACCATGGTAGGGGTTCCCCATTTTGATCAAAATTTCCACTTCAGTTTGTTTTTTTTGCTTGTATTTCAGTGGGGGGAGGGCACATTTATTAATTTTTCCAAGGTGCCACCATCCCTAAGAATGGCTTTGTTTCTAAACCATTATTTGATAATATAATTTCGCTTCATTTTATATAAAGCAAAGCTATCAGATTTGAAAAACGATGTTCTTTATTGACACATTTACAAAGTATCTATAATTGCTCGAAAAATTGTTTTTTTGTGGCCCAGCAAAATAATTTCATATTGGCTGTTTATCAAGCATAGCAATTCTGCTTTCTCAATACTTTGATTTTTCAAATCTTATAGCTAGCCTTTGTTTTGTATAAACTCAAATGAAATTATATTGCTAAAAATGACCCAAATGTATGGCTGAAATTGAAAAGAAGGATGAAAATATGCTTAATTAAGGCTTGTTGGATATTATTAGGGACACTGTGAATTTTATCATTTTAATATTCAATTATGTAAATAACCTGTATCTGGGACCACTAGCGTGGGGGAGGGTGAATTATCATAAAAGCAGCTTTAAATTAAAAAAGAGCATGGACAAAATTCAGCCTAAATGAGTGGCAATGGATGTAGACTGTATAGGGCCTGCTGCTGCCTAACTTTGGCCTGTCCTCCATTTAGTTCCCAACTCTTCACCAAAGCTATGTCATAACCCTCCCCCAATTTTGTTCATTCTGCAGAACCAGTTCATTTATAGCTATGGTTAATGACTAGGCATCTAGATTTTTTTCCAAATGGTAGACTCCACATGGTTTCCCCAAGCCAAGCCATCAGATGTTGTCAATCATTTAGAAAAATTCAGTTGCTATTTTTCAATGTGTCTTAGGACTCATATACCACAAATGACCAAGAAGGGTCAATGGGCTAAGTGATAGACTTATGGATTGAAAAAGCATTGCTTTCAGTGATCTGATGTTGTAACATTGAGGAACTGAAATGGCCACATTTGTACTCTCTCAGAGCTGAGGACCCATCAACTCATGTAGCTCAAGAAAATTTGATTTTTATTTTTGGTATCACATTTCAGAGATTTGAGAAATCAGATTGCCTGTTCTTTGTTGATTAGTCCCAAGGAAATCATATGTATGACAAATCATTTGAAGAATTTCTCTTGGACTCAACATGGTACCTTTCTCTTGGTGCCTCATTATTCCAGACATCCGGTAGGCTGAGATTTGCTTGGAAAGCTGAAGTAATCGCATCTTTGAGATGGCTTTGAGAGTCCTTGAACAAAGAGAGAAAAAGAAAAACCCTAGGTCAAAAAAGAGAACATGCTCAAGCAAAAACTAAAAAAGAAATACAAAGATATAAGATAATACAAAAATATTCTGATACTGATTTCTCATTAGGATCCTCAACTAACCAAATGAACATCTTTTATACTGTTGACAGTGAGGATGAAAAGAAGTTAAACATATAGCTAAATGAGTACTAAGCTGTAGCATGCAATACCGACCATTATCAACAAGGCTGGTATATTGGAAGGGCACTTGAAAATAATGTTTGCATAAGGTATCTTTGGTGCCTGAGGCTAGCCAACTATTAATATGACTGGAAAAAAAAGATGACTTTGAAGAAGTCATAGAAAACTACATCTTTGCCAGACCATTGAAGCTTTCTGGAGCTGATCCTTTCGCTCAACCATCATTCCAGATTCAGCTTTTTATCAGCCTCTACAAGAAGCACACTAGAGGCTACAAGTTATCAAAAGTTTGGTTGCTTAACTCTCTCTGACACTAATTAATTTTTTTTCAAATAGGCCTAAAACTTAAATTAAAAAAAATTCTTTGATAGGCTACTAATTGAAATTACAATTTTCCCCCATTTTTTGAAGCATGATGTTACCTTTTTTGAATTTACTGTAAAAATTGGGAAAATACAGTTCTCAGAGACTTCTACTATGTAAAGGGTAAAAGCGACACTGTCAGAGCTACCCACAATAACCAGAAAATTTCTGTTCTGCCGTGGCACATACAAACTATTAATAGTTTTTAATTTGTATGGTTTTCTGTACATAGAGGGATCCTCTGTTATATCTTATGGCTCACAGAAACTACAAAACTGACAAATTTTCTGGATTATGAACAATATTACTAGTATGACCAAGAGTTTAACATCAAATAGCTTTTATTGTTCCAGTAACTCGAAAAAAAAAATTTGGGACTAAATTAGGCTGAAAAGACAAAACCTGATAAGGGGTTGGACTTACCTAAGTTCACCCTATATATTCATAACTGTGATTGTGTTAGATCAAACCTTGATCTTATTATTTGGTTGAGAAGATCACATGTGACTCCTCCTTTCATTGTTTTGGATGATAAAATTGATAATGATCACCTGCCTTTAATTTGGGAAATAGAATCACCTACTTTCCTTGTTTATGACTGTCCTTCTAACCATAATAAAGGGTTTGATAAGCCACATTGGAAACGAGTAAATTCTGAAGTTTGTTTTTATGTTCTCTACTTGCTGTTGTTCAGCTGAACCCATATTTCTAGCCCTGCTTCTCCTTTACATGTGGGTACAATGCTTCTCAAGTGTGTTTCAAAGATGAAATGGCTTGGTGTTACGTTTTCTGTTTCTCTTTTGGCTACATGCTTGTCTCTGGTTGCTAGTGCTTTACAATGTATTTGTCCCTTTATGGTAAAATCTTACCAAATAGAGGAAGGTATAGTGGTTGAGGTTTTTGTAAACTTTACCATAGTTTTTGCTCTTCAACTGTTCTGTTTCTTTCTGGTTTCCAGCCTTTAATGCAGAATAAAGACCTTCTTTAGTTAAGGAGAGGTTACTTTGTATATTGTAAATTTTTATTATATCCACCAAGATGGTATAGAAACCAAAATATTATTTTATGTTTTGGGGTCATGGGCCTGCTGGTGTTGCTGGATGAAATTGCTAAAGATCTGATGGGCTGATAGTCCCAAAAAAGATAAGTGCCATTGGTCCTCTTGGTTACCTTTTCCCTGATAGGTGTATGTAGACATAGTATGGATATAATGGACATAGTGATGTTGTTTTTCTTTAAGTTGTGCTTTCGCTTATATTCCTTGCAGGTTATATATATATATATATATATATATATATATATATATATATATATATATATATATATATATATATATATATATATATATATTATATATATATATATATATATATATATATATATATATATATATATATATATATATATATATATATATATATATATATATATATATATTATATATATATATATATATATATATTATATATATATATATATATATATATATATGTATATTATATTTTTTCTTTTTTTATACTTTGCATTCTTTTTTTAATGTTGTTGGTTATGAATATGCTTACTTAATAATATCTTGTTTACTAACACAAAATATTCAAGTCACAGAAACTGTATGAAATAGCCAGCATTAAAGTGACAAGACAAAGTTTGGCTTGTCTTGGGTGGGTAGGGCCCACAATTGGGGAACTAAACTAAAAAAATGCAGGTAGTAAAAAAAAAAAAAAAAAAAACTAATTGACTCTCTAGTGTAGCAACTGAATCAGAAACTATTATTGTGATGGGCATCAGGTTAATAGAATCTGTCTGAACAGTTGTTCCAGCTACTTCAAAAGTACCTGCAGTTTTTCAGGGTACTGGATACATGTTCACTTCATCTGTTGCAGTTCTGCTGGCAGGACCTCTACAGTTATCTGGGTGAAAGCTAGAGCAAAATTGTCTCAAATATGCAAAATGGGGCACACAAGCTATACTCTCCCTCCCTACTCTCCTCTACGCTTCACATGTGTAAAATCTTCTGGTCATTCAATAAAAAAAAAAATAGTGAAAAATCCAACAAAAGTCAACATCCAGTGAAAATAAGGTAAAATTTACAGATTAAACCCTTCCCCCCTCCCCCAAAACAATGAAGTGAAATTAAAACAGCAAGAGCTGTAAGCCCTTACAGACATTTCATTGCAATCAACTGTAAGGTTTAAATTGCTGATATCTCTTATATAATACCCTTTAAGTCTAAAACTATGTTCGTCTACTGTTGTTGCTGTACTAACTCAACAGCATTTATTTACTACTTTTTTATTTTCCAGATTGAACCAGATTGAAAAATTTTGTTATTGCCTAGAAACTATTCTTTTAGCCTTTTGTGTATACCTAACCCGTCACTCTGGAATGATAGCTTTTATTGGTTGTATTATTATTCTTCACTTCTTCCCCTCCTTTGTCTTTCATTTTTTTTCTTACTCACGATCTAAAATCTTACCTACTAAGGAGCGTCACTACCATGCCTTAATTTGATTTTATTTTACCATGTCTTAGTTTTACCTTGCCATAAAAACGTGCCTTAATTTGAGATGAGACCAATGATTACAGCCATTGCAGAGGAAGCAAGTTAATAATAAAGTTTTTTTTTGCAGTTTTGATGTTCAGCAGAAAATAGAACCTTTTTATACTGGTGGACATGTTTCTGTAAGCATTAATTTTTTCAGTTCCTTTTTCTGTTTCTCAGTTCAGTTTTCTATTTCAGTTCATTTTTTATCAGTTCCTCTTTCCTTTGTTACTTTGTTTTAACTTCTGTTACCTTATCCTTAGGCATGTGTAAAACTCCTATCTTGTTTTGCTTAAGTAGGTGTTTTCACCTAGCTTGAATAATTTGACCAAACCAGACAATTTGAATTAATTGTTCTTCATTAGTAATGTGATTGAACAAATATGATTTTCTCCAGTTTTGACGCACAATAACGACATAGTTAAGGTACAGAGCAACCAAATGCTATGATATTTGAAGAAAAATCAACCAGAACATCTATTTTCAGTCATTGCTAGAACTATAGAATATAATAGGATTTTACTTAGATTATAATACCTATAACACCTTTACACATAACACCTCCCAATGAGGCTTTTTAACTTGTCACATCAGAGAAAAATAAATAATATAGTAAACAAACAAAAACATTATACAACTAAAAAAATAAATTACCACAATAATATACACATTCAAGAAACTGGCACTGAAAAGACAACTTAGAGTCACAATGCAACATCACCAAAACAAACAAGAAATCATTTCAATACTCTACGTTTTAAATATTTTAACAGACTTCAGACCGATATATGCATATTATAAATCTACGTAAACATATTTCATTTGTTTCCCTTCAACATACCTTGAAAGTTTCAACCAAAAACCCTCAGCCTTTCCTTAGATGTTGCTGATTTTCCTTTTTCACAACCAGCAAGGGTAAAGTATGTTTTGATTGTGTTTGACATCCTTATCAACATTTCCTTAAAGTTTTACCATATTATTCTAAGTTTTTTGGAGATCCATACATGCCCTTTTCTCTTGATTAAAGACCTTATATGTTAACAATTGGAAACTTGCATAGCTTACAGGAAATGTAAAGTATGCACTTGATACATTTGGGGAAAAGAGGGCATGGGGGGGCTAGTTGCCCTCCAATCACTTTTAATTCCTAAAAATGGAGCTAGAACTTCCGATTTCTAATCGAATGAGCCCCCTCCGAAGTTTATATGACCACCTCTTCCATTCGAAGGGCCTAAACAAAAAAAAAATAATAATAAAATATTGAAGTCTTATGGCTCTTTACTATAGGCAACGCTATAGCGTTGCCTCTGGTAGGCTAAGTACTACTTGTAACAATCTAGTCAGTCAGGATAGTAATTTTAAATTTAATTTAATAGCTTTTGCTGGTGGCAACAGCTCATTTTTTTCTTTGCTTTACTGTGAATGAAATATATTACAAATAATTTGTTCTATATTTGCAACACTTAAAAAGAAGACATTGAAATTGCTGTGAAGTAAAGCATTGAATTTCTGACTTTCAAGAATTATTATCCTTACATATTGAATATTTGGTTTGTTTTCATTAGTTCTTTCCGGTCCTCTTGATTATTATAGTGATTTTATATTTTTGTCGATGTTTTGAAAAACGAAATCATACTTCAAAATAAATATAGTTGTAAATAATACACTAATGAAGCAACAAGTCTTGGACTTTAAGGGTTGGGGAAGGGGAAAAAGAGCAGTAGCTAAATTCTGGTTTTTAGTAATTTTCGTTCGTTTTAAGTTTAACTTGGACCTTCAATTTAATTTTTACTCGTTTTAAGGTTTATATATTAATGTATAATAGTACCTGCTATCTCTATGTTTTCTATTATAGTTAATTCTATTTTCTGTTCTTTTTGGTTTCATTTCTTCTTTAATATTAATTTTTGGTCATTTCGAGTTTGAATTATTATGGGAATTTTTTTCTGCTAGTCTTAAGTTTAATATAGCTCTTTACTTTTCTTTGAAAACTTCCTGTTTGGAAAATTTCGTTTTTACATGAATAATCAAACAGTTCGTGGTAACGAACTGTAAGTAAGGAGCGACCTGATCTTGAACATGGATGATTAAATAAAAAAAACAAGTTTTTTAAACTGAAAGTAAGGAGCGACATTAAAACTTAAAACGAACAGAAATTATTCCGTATATGAAAGGGGCTGTTCCCTCCTCAACGCCTCGCTCTTTACGCAAAAGTTTGACTCTGTGTCACAACTTAATTTTTTTAAACAATAAAAACTTTAGCGTAAAGAGCGAGGCGCTGAGGAGGGGACAGCCCCTTTCATATACGGAATAGTTTCTGTTCGTTTTAAGTTTTAATGTCGCTCCTTACTTTCAGTTTAAAAAACTTGTTTTTTTTATTTAATTATAATAAATATTCGAATGCACAACTGGAAAACACATTTTTACTCTTTAAGAAAATCAGTTTGATAAGTCTTTCTTATGGTTTCAAACATCATTAGGCAACAGATTAGGTATATTCAATGGAATATTTTCTAAACTTATTAGAAGTTGTTGAACATCAATATTATGAGTACAATTCAATAAAGACTCATAATCAAAGCTTGTGCACTAATAAAAGCATCACTTTCATATTCATATATAGGCCTACTACCCAAAACCTGGTTAGATGTTATTCACTTACTAAATAAAAAAAAAAAAAATCAACTGAAATTAAGGGGAAACGTTAAAACTTAAAACGAACAGAAATTATTACATATATGAGGGGGTTTGCCCTCTAGTAAATACCTCGCTCTTTACGCAAAAGTTCGAATTTTGTTCCAAGTCTTTAAGAATGACCCCTTAATCACAAAGGCCGTTTAATTAGAATAGATAGCTCTTTTGAAAGTACTAGGGTAGTAAATGAGTTTCTTGATTATGGTGGCTCTGAGGTTAGAAATAAGTTACTGAAGATTATGAATATGATTTTTGAAAAAGGGGAAGTACCAAATGGTTTTAGCAAAACATTAATTAAGCCACTTTATAAGAAAGGTGATAAAAGTGAGTGTGGTAATTATCGAGGCATTAGTCTGGTCTCTGTAGGTAGCAAATTACTTAGTAATATAATACTTCATAGATGAGAGATGCCGTAGACAAAGTTTTAAGAAAAGAACAGTGCGGTTTTAGAAAAAGTAGAGGATGCGTCGACCAAATTTTCACTCTTAGGTTAATAATTGAGAAGTGCCTGAGTTTTCAAACACCTTTGGTCCTTAGTTTTATAGATTATGAGCAAGCGTTCGATCCTGTTAGCAAAGGTTTTATCTTTGTATGGTGTGCCAGACAAAAACATTAAAGTGATTAGTGCTATGTACGAGAATAACACTGCTGCGGTTAAGGTAGGGGATGAGGCTAGCAGCTGGTTTTGTATTAAATCAGGAGTTAAGCAGGGTTGTGTTCTATCCCCCTTTATAGAGATTAGTTTGATGGACTTTGTATTAAGGAGCACAGGAAAGGCAATGAGAGACCACGGAATCAAATGGGGAGGAAAAAGTCTCCTGGACTTAGATTATGCCGATGATCTAAGCATCCTAGAGGAAAGTGTGAGCAAAACGAATTAACTTTAGAGGTTTTGCGAATTCAGTGTGCTAGAATAGGTTTAAAAATTAATGTTAAGAAGACAAAGTCGTTAAGGCTAGGAATAAGTGAAGATGAAAAGGTGACGTTGGGTAATGAAAAGATTGATCAAGTGGGCAGCTTCACTTACCTTGGTAGTATCATTAGTAAAGATGCTGGGAGCAGTGAAGATGTTAAAAGTAGAATAGCCAAGGCTCAGGGTTTTTTTTTCACAATTAAAAAAAGTTTGGAGGAATAGGAAGATAAGTCTGCAAACCAAGATTAGAACATTAGAAGCTACTACTGATTAGAAGCTATTACTGAAGCTACTAGTGATTACAGTAGTTAAATATGGCTCTGAAGCATGGGCGCTTCGAAAAGCGGATGAAGATTTGCTAGATGTTTTCCAGAGAAATTGTTTAAGGATTGTTCTGGGTACCTGGCTGACTGACCGTATGTCAAACAACAGGATGTACGAAAAATGTGGTTCAATACCGCTCTCTAGGGCCATAATGAAAGAAAGATTGAGATGGCTAGGGCACGTTGTGTGGATGAAGGATGACAGATTGCCGAAGATTGTTCTTTTCGGCCAACCGTCTAGGGCTAAACGGAAAACAGGTCGTCCTCGTCTGGGGTGGGAGGACGTCATAAAGAAAGATTTAAAGGAAATGGGAACTTCGTGGGAGGGTGTAAAAAGGGAGGCTTTGAATGGATTGGGATGGAGAAGGAGCGTGCGTAGCTGTGTTGGCCTCAGGCGGCTTGGTGCTGCGGTGAGTTGTTAGTAGTAGTTACTTTCAGTTGAAAAAACTTTTTTTTTATTTAATTTCTGATCGTTTTTTTAATAATGGTGGGAAATCCGGTGCCCTCTTCATAGAAATGTCCCTTCCCCCATGAAAACATCCTCTATAGAAAGATCCTACCACTTAACCCCCTCCCTCGACCCCCCCACCAGAAAATCCCTCCCGAAAACGTCTGTATACTTGTCAATAACTTATACTATCATAGGCAGCGCGCTAAGGCTGCCTAAGTAAAGAACGATGTGGGCACTAATGTTTTTTTTTCTTCTTTTAAATACCCGGGCACTTCGTATCGAAGAATTTATCGTAGAAACTTCGAAAAGGGCTCATTCGATTGGAAATAGGAGTGGATAGTGCCCTTTTTAATAGTCGTAAATGATTGGAGGGTAACTAGCCCCCCCCCCACGCCTATCATTCCCCCAAACACATCAAATCAAATTTTTGAGATAGCCATTTTGTTCAGCGTAGTTGATTTCCAGATAGAAAATATGTTTTGAGGAGGGCAATCCCCCACAACCCTCGGGGCAAGGGTTTTAAGTTATGCCCCGAGGGCACTTAAGAACGATGTTGGCACAATGTACTATTTAATATTTTTTCCTTTAGAGCAGGGCACTTCATATGGAAGGGGTCGTCGTAGAAACTTCAAAAGGGGCTCATTCGATTGGAAATTGAGAGTTCTAGTGCCCTTTTTAATAGTCGAAAGTAATTGGAGGGCAAATAGCCCCCCTCCCCACGCCCATCATTCCCCCAAACACATCCAATCAAAATTTTGAGATAGCCATTTTGTTCAGCGTAGTTGATTTCCAGATAGAAAATATGTTGTTGAGGAGGACACTCCCCCACAACCCTCAGGGCAAGGGTTTTAAGTTATGCCCTGAGGGCACTTAAGAACGATGTTGGCACAATGTGCTATTTATTATTTTTTCCTTTAGAGCAGGGCACTTCATATGGAAGGGGTCATCGTAGAAACTTCAAAAGGGGCTCATTCGATTGGAAATTGAGAGTTCTAGTGCCCTTTTTAATAGTCGAAAGTGATTGGAGGGCAAATAGCCCCCCTCCCCACGCCCATCATTCCCCCAAACACATCCAATCAAAATTTTGAGATAGCCATTTTGTTCAGCGTAGTTGATTTCCAGATAGAAAATATGTTGTTGAGGAGGACACTCCCCCACAACCCTCAGGGCAAGGGTTTTAAGTTATGCCCTGAGGGCACTTAAGAACGATGTTGGCACAATGTGCTATTTATTATTTTTTCCTTTAGAGCAGGGCACTTCATATGGAAGGGGTCGTCGTAGAAACTTCAGAAGGGGCTCATTCGATTGGAAATTGAGAGTTCTAGTGCCCTTTTTAATAGTCGATAGTGATTGGAGGGCAACTAGCCCCCCTCCCCACGCCCATCATTCCCCCAAACACATCCAATCAAAATTTTGAGATAGCCATTTTGTTCAGCGTAGTTGATTTCCAGATAGAAAATATGTTTTTGAGGAGGACACTCCCCCACAACCCTCAGGGCAAGGGTTTTAAGTTATGCCTTGGGGGCACATAAGGTTTTTATAGAAGGCGTTGTCGTAGAAAATTCAAGACAGGCTCATTCGATTGGAAATTTGAAGGGCTAGTACCCTTTTTAATAGTCGAAAGTCATTGGAGGGCAACAAGCCCCTCCCCCACGCCCATCATTCCCCAAACACATCCAATCAAATTTTTGAGATATCAATTTTGTTCAGTGTAGTTGATTTCCAGATAAAAATATGTTTTTGAGGAGGACACTCCCCCACAACCCTCAGGGCAAGGGTTTTAAGTTATGCCCTGGGGGCATATAAGGTTTTTATAGAAGGCGTTGCCGTAGAAACTTCAAAAAAGGCTTATTCGATTGGAAATTCAAAGGGCTAGTGCCTTTTTTAATAGTCGAAATTGATTGAAGGACAACTAGCCCCCCCCCCCCCCACGCCCATCATTTCCCCAAACACATCCAACCAAAATTTTGAGATAGCCATTTTGTTCAGCGTAAATGATTTCAAGATAGAAAATATGTTTTTGAGGAGGACACTCCCCTAGAGCCCTCAGGGCAAGGGTTTTAAGTTATGCCGTGGGGGCATATAAGGTTTTTATAGAAGGCGTTGTCGTAGAAACTTCAAAACAGGCTCATTCGATTGGAAATTCAAAGGGCTAGTGTTCTTTTAACAGTTGAAAGTGATTGGAGGGCAACTAGCCCCCCTCCATGCGCCCATCATTCCTTCAAACACATCCAATAAAAATTTTGAGATGGCTATTTTGTTCAGCGTAGTTGATTTCCAGATAGAAAATATATTTTTGAGGAGGACACTCCCCCACAACCCTCAGGGCAAGGGTTTTAAGTTATGCCGTGGGGGCATATAAGGTTTTTATAGAAGGCGTTGTCGTAGAAACTTCAAAACAGGCTCATTCGATTGGAAATTCAAAGGGCTAGTGCCCTTTTTAATAGTCAAAAGTGACTGGAGAGCGACTAATGCCCCTCTCACTCCCACCATTTTCCCAAACATATCCAATAAAGATTTTGAGATATCCATTTTGTTCCACTCAGTTCAAAGTTCAGGAAATTATACCTTTGAGCAGGACACTCGCTCCACAGTCTTCAGGGCAAGGGTTATAAGCTATGCCCTGGGGGCATATAAGGTTTTTATTGAAATATTTGTCGTAGAAACTTGAAAAAGGGCTCATTCGATTGGAAATTCGCCCATCTTTTTTTCAAGCACATCCAATCAATATTTTAGATATCCATTTTATTCAACGTAGTTGAAAGTTTTGGAAATTAGGTTTTTAAGGATGACAACCCCTCCCACCCCCCACAGCCCTCAGGGCTAGGGTTGTAAGTTATGCTCTGGGGGCGTATAAGGTTTTTATTGAAAGTGTAGAAACTTCAAAAGGGCTCATTCAATTGGATATTGAAAGGGCTAGTGCCTTTTTTAATAGTTGAAAGTGATTGGAGAGCGACTAACGCCCCTCTTACGCCCACCATTTTCCCAAACATATCCAATCAAAATTTTGAGATATCCATTTTGTTCAACGTAGTTGAAAGTTCTTGAAATAAGGTATTTTAGGATGATAACCCCCTCAGAGCCCTCAGTGCAAGGGTTGTAAGTTATGGCCTGGGGGCATATAAAAATTATATACAAAGTTGTTATAGAAATTTTAAAAAGGGCTCATTTGATTGGAAATTGAAATTGCTCTTTTTAATTGTCGAAAGTGAGTAGAGTATTTAACCCCCCTCTTACGCCCATCATTTTCCCAAAAACATTCAATCAAAGTTTAGAGATAGCCATTTTGTTCAACGTAGTTGAAAGTTCTGGAAATTATCTATTTAAGGATGACAAACCCCCCAGAGCCCCAAGGGCAAAGGTTGTACATTCTGCCCTTGGGGCATATAAGGTTTTTTATAGATAGAGTTGTCGTAAAACTTCAAAAGGGGCTCATTCAATTCGAAATTGAGAGTGCTAATGTCCTTTGTAATAGTCGAAAGTGATTGGAGTGTAACTAACCCCCCTCTCGCACCCACCATTCCTCCAAATATATCCAATCAAAATTTTCAGATAGCCATTTTGTTCAACGTAGTAGAAAGTTCTGGAAATTAGGTCTTTGAGAATGACACCTCCCCAGCACTCAGGGCAAGGGTTGTAAGTTATGCCCTGGGGCATATAAGATTTTTATTGAAAGTTTTGTCGTAGAAACTTCAAAAGGGCTCATTTGATTGGAAATTGAAAGGGCTAGGGCCATTTTTAATAGTTGAAAGTGATTGGAGAGCGATTAACACCCCTTCCACGCCCACCATTTTCCCAAACATATCGAATCAAAATTTTTAGATAGCCATTTTGTTCCACGCAGTTTCAAGTTCAGGAAATTATACCTTTGAGCAGGACACTCCCCCCCCCCATTCTTCAGGGCAAAGGTTATAAGTTATGCCTTGGGGGCATATGTTTTTATTGAAATCTTATAAATTAGACTGTTGAAAAGAATAGTCTTCATTCTTTGGGCTGACTAAACGAATCTGGAGAAGAACCCTCGAAGAATAAAAGATGCAAAACCCTGCCGAAAATTCAGTCCGAAAGGAGGTGTGTCCGAAGCTATTGAAGCTCCTCTGGGATGAGCTGACAAAGGATGACGATGTCAACCTTCAAAATGGGCTCACAGCATGCTTTGACAGAAAGCGTTGCATCGAAAAGATTCCTAATAGGCGATCAAATGACGAAATCCGTGAGGCAGTTGGTGATTCTGTCATAACTTCCTTTGGAAAAAGGCGGTTTGTCACTGTTGGTACTGTGTCGCGTAAGCGAACAAAGCTTAACAAGGCTCCCGGAAAATCGCTAGCTGAATCGAGTGACAGAGAAGATGAAGATCTTGAGGATTCAAAGACAAGTGAAGTGAAATCTGGCAAAGCTAAAATGAAGCCGAATAAAGGAAAGGGAGCTGGAAAAAAGTTACGAGAAGTCCTGAATTTAGACTGCTCATCTGACGACGCATCAGACAACTTGCCGGAAAAACTGTGCGACGATTCCAGTGAACTTAGTTGGGATGAAGGCCAGAACAGTGATATATATATATATATATATATATATATATATATATATTATATATATATTATATATATATATATATATATATATATATATATATATATATATATATATATATATATATATATATATATATATATATTATATATGTATATATATACATATATATATATATATATATAGGCTTTTGAATATAGTTGATAAAGGCTTCCGAATATGAAATCGAAATTTTTGGACTTTTAGTATTAATTTTGCATTAAAAAGGTTTTTTTCTCAGTCTTAAGAATCTTACTCTTTGCTAATAGATTTTCGTTTCAAATTGTATTGTAGTGTACAAGTGACGGTGAATTTGTCCTTTATCAATATGGTGACTGTGTTGCTGTTACCAAGTGGGGACTGAGCAGCATTGAACGAAAATTGGTCATTGAAGGTGATGCAGTTTTAACTTTTGAAGTTGGACCAGATGGTAATACTGCTGTTACTGCACATAGATCTGGCCTTCTCAGGCAGTGGTCATTGAGAGGTAATAATTCATCTCATTTCCTTTTATTCAATGTGTAATTATAAAGATCAAATATTGTAAATATTGTAAATCAAATATTGACTAACCTACAAAAAAAGTTCCTGCCAAAAAAAAGTTAAATATTCAATAAAATAAAACAGTAATAACATAGGTTTGAAAAGGTAAAAACAAAGTGAAAAGTGAAGTAAAACGAAAGAAGAGAGAAACGAAAAAAAAGTTTGCATAAAAACGAAGCTTTAGTACAGTACTTTAAACAAGAATTGTGCTGGGTATTATCCTCTTTTACTCGCGCTATGAAAAGAAATTTCCTCTATACGTTTTTGCATAATGTTTAATATAAATTAATGTGACCGAAAAAGGTTTTAGGAAAATATAAAAAAAATACAGAAATGAAAGAAATTAAATTCACCAATAAATATTTTAGCCGTTGTAAACATCTGAATTTTGTATTCTAGTCTTCACTACACAATGTAAGCCTAAGGATAAAAAAAATATGGAATACCGAAAAAAAAAGTAAAAAAAAAAAAAATTCAGCTTTATAAGAAATAAAGAAATCAAGAAAAAATATTCAACTTCAGGCAACCTTTTAAGGACTGAGAAAACATATAAAACAGATACAAATAAAAACATAGTAATTCTGAGATAGCAATTTTAAAAACATAGTGGAGATAAGTTTGAATCTTGTATATAAAAAGTTATCTCGACGTGTTTAATTTCTAGTTGATTGATTGGTTGAAGGATTAGTTTGGGTTATTTTTCCTTGATTGAAGGGTATGAACTGTTCGTTCTTCAAGTAAGTTCTAGTTCTAAAGTTTTGTCACAGAGGCTGAACTTTTAAAATTTGGTAAAAAAGATTGTCCAAATAGTCCAGGTGGAAATATCCATTTCAATGTGCTATATTTAGTCAGTTGTCGCCTTGTCACTTAGGTTTAAGCCTATGGGAAATTTGAAGCTAATTGTATAATTGAAAAACTATTACATTTTTGTAACCTAAAGTTATTACTGTTTTCCTCATGTATGGAATGTTTGCGTTGTAATTCTGCCACTACTGAAAACTTACTGCAGCACTAAGCCGCCCGAGACCAACACAGCCACATACGCTTCTTTTCCGCCCCAATCTATTCAAAGCCTCCCTCCTTACACCCTCCCACGAAGTTCCAATTTCCCTTAAATCCTTCCTTATAACTTCCTCCCACTTCATTCGGCGTTGATTCTAACACAGAAACTTGTTTTAATCTGACTTAAGGAGACCTTAAACATAGCTCAATGTATTTCAGCCATATACACCTCATTTTCTTAGCACTAATTCGTTGTAATTATCAATTAAGTTTAATAAACATAAGACTCGTACCTGTACATAAAAGTGTGACGGGGAAGAGGTGGAGGGACCTCCCCTCCCCCCAATATTGACCCTTAAGGTATTATATCTGGATAAATTAAGGCATAAGCATGCAAGTTTTTTTTGTGTTGGCCACCTGATCCTTTGAAAAATTTTCCCCTCTAGACTTAGGCCATAAGCACTTATAATTAGAATATTCCCTTGACTAAGGCAAAACAAGATAACACAACTTGGGGAAAGGTTTAAAAATTCCCCTTTATTCACTATCATCAATGATTGTAAGATTATTTACTAAATTTTTATATTTTACAAGACATAATGAGATAAAAGTTTTTTTTTTTTTACTAAAGAAAAAAAAAAACGCTCTAAAAAGTTTTAAATCACTTTAACATCTGTCTTTTGCCACATAAATTGCTATTGAGAAATATTTTAAAGACGGTGAGTAAAAAGAGGACTGATATGGATTAATACACATGGTGACGCTGAACTAGAATATTGTCCATTACTTGTAAGCTGTTCGTTTTTTATATACTACTTAGCTTATTCATTTATCCAATAGATGGCGTTTTAACAAGAACTTGGAAATCATTACACACTGGCCCAATCGTTTTGCTGGCGTTTGATAGCACTACGACACTTGTAGCTAGCACTGCATCAGATTCGATAATCAAAGTATGGGACATTGTAAAGCAATACTGCACACACAGCCTTAAGGTAATATTAATATTTTCATTGCTTTTACTGTTAATCCAGTGCCAAGCTATCTGTGGAAAAGAAAAAAAAATGTCGTTTAGATAGAATGCTGTAGTAGCTGCCACTTTTCTTGATTTTTAAGCCAATATATATTCCTTGCTGTTCAAGCCAAGGGACAGAAAGTTTCCTGTGTAGGGGTTTCGGACAAGGCGGTTCTAATGGTGTTCTTTTTGTTTTGATGTGACTCTGTTTTTAGGAGTTACGGGTTATTATATTTCTTAACATTGGACGTGATCGTCTATTACTAGACTAGACGATCAAAATGTTATGAAGCAATGACAGTTTTTGTGAAGATAGTTACTAGAATGCATCACTGAAGCGTGCTGCTGACTATACAGCTGACGTATTTGCTTAGCTTTTATTTTAGTTAGGTCCCCATTGTAAAGTCCTCATTTCTACAAAATTATTACTTTTTATGTACAAGAGATATAAAAAACCTAAGTGGACTTTTACACCAGAATATATTTTTATGTAACATAAAATATATGTATAGGCCGTCAAAAGTTTGTCGAGGATCATAAGATTGTTCTATTGGTGGAGAGGCGGATGGGCTGATAAATGAAGTTTTTATTCAGGAGCAAATATTAGGCCTAAATATAGTTCGTTTTCGGCCACTTCCGCGTAGATGAGATGGACTGATCTTACAGACGGGAGGAGGGTTGAGGCTTAACCTTAAGGAGGGTAGAACATGCACCATAAATCGAATTCGAACGGTGGGTTTTAACAGTAGTGAAACAAACGGTGGCCGTCAGTTATCTTTACTTGTTCTGTTGTTTTAGGGAATACTTGAGGTAGGTAGATAGGATTCAAACACAACAATATTTTATGGAGGGTAAAATTGGATGTAGTAGATGTAGACTCAATTGGATTGCTCAGTAATTTAGGTTTAAACAGTTTTGTTTCTTAAGTGGTATTTTTTCATAAGTAAACATTTAGAGTGCCATTTTTATTTTTTGTTTTTCTTCTATTTTCCGAATCTAATAGACTTTCGAGGATCCAAAAAATTTATTTTTTATACGAAAACAATAAGAATTCCAAATAGGGATAGGTCCTTTTATCATCATCATCATCATCAGTATCATCATAACATCATCAGTATCATCATAACATCATCATCAGTAGAGTAACTCTACTGATGATGATGACCGACTGTGTCATCGAAATATTTAGAGTCTTTGTTTTATATTTTCGTTCCACTGTCTAATAAAGGACCTATCCCTATTTGGAATTCTTATTGTTTTCGTCATAGAAAAGGCAGTGTGGTCATGGAGAATAATTGTAATATTTTTTATACATTTTTTATAGTGAATTCTATTCATAGAAAATTCATGGAGACTAAATATAATATGGGCTATACCTATGAACATTAAGGGATGGGAGGTCGTAAAGTAAAGGGATGAACTCTTAGGGGTGATAGAAACCATGATTTTGGAATTTTTTAGAAGTTGTTTTCAGAATATTGTAGTTTCCTTCTGGAAGGACTAAAAACTAAACTAGTAGCTTGAAAGAGTTAAAAAGTACAAGTGCTGTGCTCATCTTCTAGACTAGCTAGCAGAACAATAAGAACAGGTCTAGGCTAATAATAAATTACAATAGCCTATATTTTACTGGCTTGCTGGTTAGTTCAACCAAACACTTATTTTATCAATAACCAACATGGATATATCTAGAGAATAGCAGCTCTTCAGAAGGAGACATGCTAGAACAAAAAGAGATATATGGAGGTCCAAAGATATCAGATATCATTTTGAGCTCCAACAAATATCACAACAATAACGATGCTTAACTGTTTCTTACTGGAAATGAATTTGTTTTTTTCACATTTTTATAAATAATTAGCAAATTAGGCTTTTCTAAATGAACTCTTTTTTTGAACACCTAGCATAATCCTCGCTGAAAAAAAACATAGATAATTACAAGACAGCAAAATAGCGCTAATGATGTTCGAATAATCGTGGCAGATACGCTTGATTAATCGATCAGTAATACAGTAATTGCACAAAAGTTCAATCCTTTGCCGAAAGGTAAACTAGCTTTTTTGAGTTGGGGAGGGTAAATGGCTTTTTATGCTGATTCAAAACATATAAAATTCATTAAGTTTAATGTTACCCATCAAAAGCTATGAGCGTGAGAAAAAGTGGGAAACAACCCCGAAATTCAAGCAATCTTAATGAAAATCACACCATAAGATTCAGCATATCAGAGAGTCATTCTGTAGAGGTTTCAAGTTCCTATCTACAGAAATAGTTCCTATTTCAACAAGTTCCTATTTCAACAAGAGCGATCACGGATGCGTGTTTATTTGTTTTGTTCTTATTTTGTTTCTTTCAAGGGTGATCGTATCCAACCAATGGTCCTAGAAGATTGAGAGAGGGATCATTCAAGCAGAAATTAAAACTTCTAATTCTCTTTTAAGTGAACAAACAGATTAAAATGCAAATAACCCGCCTCCTACGTCCCTTTTTTCCCAAGGATCTCCGATCAAAATTTTGAGATAGCCATTTGGTTCAGCACAGTAGAAAAATCCAATAGCTATGTCTTTGGGGATGACGTGATGCACCACAGCTATAGGGGAAAGGGCTTTAAGTAATTAACCCATATAGTATTCGTTTTTGGGAAATATCTGTAAATCTTACGTTGGGGGGGGGGGAGAATACCCACGGGAAGAGTTTTCCGTTGGGAGGAAAGTTTCTGAGGAGAATTTTCCACGAGAAATTTTTAACGAGGGGGAGGGGGGATTTCCTGTGATGATTTTGAAAACGGTCAAAAATTAAAAACACGAACAGAATATATTCCGTATATGAGGGGGGTTGCCCTTGCTCAAACCTCGCTCTTTACTCTTAAGTTTGACTTTTTGCCCCAATTCTTTAATAATAACCCCTGAAAAGGGACGGCTCTTGAAAATGAATGAGAAGTATCTTAAAAGAACTTTGAAACTTTAGCGCAAACAGTGAGGATCGAGGAAAATGCAGCCACCTTTATATAATGAGTAATTTATATGAAAATAGAAGTCCAGAGTGAATCGAAACTTTGGTGTTTCAACGTTGCTCTTTTTGAGATTAAGATTAACATCACCATTAACAGTACCAGTAACTCAGCTTCGCCCAGATGACTTTATATCTAATATCTCTTGTATAAAAAATAATGAAGTAGTTAAATAATGAAATACTGTGTAAAAAATAATGAAGTAGTAGTAGTAATGAAGGTGAGAAATAAAATGCTTTACGATTCTTTTAGGAAATACTGAATGTACTTACTTACTTGTACTTGTTGCACGTTCAAGCCGCATCCAGACTCATCGTGGCACCCAGCATATGACGACATGTCTCCTTCCATAGGTTTCGCTCGAGGGTGGCAGGCTCCACCATTTCCAGCCACTGGCGATCCCAGCGATCCCAGACATTTTTTGCTTATATGGTCATCTGGTCTGTGCATTGTGTGGCCAAACCATCTCAGTCTCCTGTGCTTAACAATGTCAGAGACAAGTGGGAGATCCCCGCATCTTCTCCTTACTTCTTCATTCGAGATTCTATCTGAGAGGCGGATACCTTGGATATAGCGCAGGCATTTGTGGTTGAATATATTCAAGCTTAACGCTTCGGCTGCTTTAAGTGAAAACGTTTCACATCCATAGAGGAGGACAGAGAGAACCATATCTTCATACACTCGGAGCTTTGTGCGTGGCGATATTTCGCTCCGCTTCCAGAGATACTTCCGTAGTTGAAGGAAGACACTCCAGGCTGACGATATGCGGCTCTGGATTTCTTCTGAAGATTTGCCGGCAGGGTTGACTATCGATCCAAGGTATTTGAACGACTGGACGTCCTCTATCTGATTACCATTTAGGGTCACAGGGGTTTCATCCGTCCCATCTGTTCGCACGGATTTTGTTTTTGGTAGGCTTATTTGGAGACCAGTCAAGAGTGCCTTGACAGCCACGTCATTTATCATAGCCTGGGCTTCTGCAACGGATTCAGCAAGCATGTCCACATTGTCAGCATAGTCAAGATCGGTGACGGAGAAGGACGGGCTCACTGCAACGCCTTTATACTTGTCCAGGACTTTGAGGATCCAATCGATGACGAAGTTGAACAAAGTTGGTGAAAGAACACTTCCTTGACGTACACCTTCCTCGATCAGGACCAGATCTGAAAAATCGCAATCGACTCTTAACCGGGCGTTTGTTCCAGCATAGTATGCCTTGAGCAGATTGATGATCTTCTCAGGCACACCGTCCTCTCTCATTGCTTCCCATACTGCATCACGATGGACCGAATCCAACGCGGTAACGAAGTCTATGAAGATTTGGATTGTTTCCCGCTGGTGTTTAAACCGGTGTTCAAGGATCTGTCGCGGGCTAAAAATCTGGTCACAGCAGCCCATGCCCGACCTGAATCCTGCTTGGCTGGGTCGCGTTCGGCTGTTTTTGGTGTCTCTGAATCTATTTAAAAGTATGACTGCGAACAGCTTGGCAGCAATGGGGATAAGGGATATACCTCGGTAGTTTTTGCAGTCCATTCGGTCTCCTTTTTTGAAGAATAGGGACAATTATTGAGGTCTTCCAGTCATCTGGGATGTATTCATTGTCCCAGCCTTCGGTTATCACGCTATGAAGTTCATCCACCGCCACCTCGGGGAAAGCTTTCAGTAGCTCGGCAGGAATCCCATCTATTCCTGGGCTTTTATGATTTTTCAAAACTTGGATCGCCTTAATTACTTCATCCCTTGAGGGTGGGTCCGTACATACATTTTCATAAGCCTGGTTGTGCGGGGGGTTCTGCGGTGCTGCAAGTGGTTTGCTTTCGATTACTATTGTCTTCTGGTCTCAATAGCTCTTGGAAGTGAACTCGCCATCTTTCGATACGCTCCTCGCTGCTTGTGAGTATTTTCCCATCCTTCGCCTTAAGCGAGGGGATGGTAGTTTGCTTCTTCTTCCCAGTGCATTATCCAAGTATCTGATAGAGTTTTCGTGTATCGTTCCGTGATGCGGCTCTTTCCATATCACTGGCAACATTAGACCAGTAGGCTTTTTTGTCAGCTCTTGCCGATTTGTGACATTCTTGTTGTAGCACTTTGTATGTGGGGGACTTCTTGTTGGTCATTTCTTTTTTCTTGGCAGAGAGTTTGAGTGTCTTTTCTGAGATCCATTTCTTGGTTTTACGCTTGACAAACCCAAGTATGTTTGAGGCAGCTTCATTGATGTGGGCCTTGAATTTGTTCCATTTCTTCTCAATCTTTATCTTGGGGCAGTTGGGGCACTGATCAGTCGGGGTTGCCTCCTCGGTGTCATCTTGAAGGACAGCGAAGTGGTTTGAGAGTTCAGGGACAAATGCTCCTCGGTACTCATCTACTTTCAGCTTAGACACGTCTATTTTCTGGTTCGGCATAGTAGTCTTCCTTGAGCTAAGTCTGTACTTTAGCCTAGTCTTCAGCAAGAAGTGATCAGATCCATTTTTAGATCCCATGTCAGCACCTCTGTGCACTCTGGAGTCCAACACCATGGATTTCCATCGTCGGGATACAAGGAGATAATCTATTTGGGCCTTTACTCTTCCATCGCGGGATTCCCATGTATACGTATGACACGGCTTGTGCCTAAACCAGGTGTTAGCCACAGCGAGATTGTTCAGCATTGCAAACAGCAAAAGCCTGTTTCCATTTGTGCACCTGTCTCCGAGGCCGTGCTTGCCGATCGCCTGTTCCGAGTTATTCAGCTTTCCGCCGATTCTGGCATTGAAGTCGCCTCCAATTAGGAGGATATCTTTCCGGGGAATCTTATCAATCTGCAGGTCACTGTAAAACTGATCTTTTTGCTGTTCAGTGGCATCTCTTATTGGGGCGTAAACGCTAAGGATAGTCAGATTGTTCGTGCGACCTTTAATTCAAACCCGTATGATTCTCTCAGACACAGGCTCATATTCGATGAGCCCAGTGACTGCTTTGGGGGACAACAGGATACCTACACCTGCTCGGCCAGATTCATCTAATGGTCCCGAGTTATAAAAAGAGACCACCTTCCCAGCCGAGGATTCAAGGGTCAAGATGTTACGTCCATTTAGTCTCGTCTCAGAAACGCACAGAATATCAAGGTTATAAAGATAAAATTCATCAGCTATAAAAGCTTGTGTCATTGTACATTTAATCGAGCACAGGTTCCAGCAGCCGATATTCAGGCCTTGTCTTCTTGATAGGACGGTAGCTAGCATACTTTTTGACGAGAGCGCCATTCTCGTCGCATCGCATAATACCGGGGATGCCGGAGCCAAACTTTTCATCATCATATTTGTCATCATCATTGAGCGTTTCTTGGGGATAAGGTACACCACAAGGTCCCCAGTCTTGCGGTCACCCGAAGCGCGTTGGCCATCACCTTGCTCGGCGTGGAGCTCAGTGATGTTTACACCCTTCACCACTTTGAGGTGTGCTAGCGGATTTCCTGTGCTGCCTTGGGACGGAGGGTCAAGCCTCATTGCCTGGATGCCCACCACCGCCGTGGAAATTTCCAGGCTTAGCTAGACCTTTGCTCCCACCTAGAATCAGCAATAGACTTCAGAAGGGTAAGTACTGAATGGCGTTAAGTATTAACTTTTTCTCAGAGATTTGCTAAATTTCTCAGATTAATGAGTTTTCCCCAATTATTGGCGGGGGGTTGGACGAGGGGCTCCTTCAATATATATTAAAGACTCGCCTAAAACTTTCTTTCCAAACCTAACCGAGTAAGGGGTATAGCCAACAGTGGGATAAGAAAATATAACTCATTTTTATTGCCCAAAGTGTCAAACCAACAACATGAACTTTTCTGAACCCTAAGACGAACTTGAACGAATTCTTTACGGACTATATGCATACTAGAACTTAGACGAACTAACTAAAAAACATATATACCCACAAAAAGTCAACTCACCCCTTTCGCGAACCAGAATTGACGCCGGCAAATCAAAAGAATGAAATATAAGAGAATTTAAAGTGCGGATGAAATTACTTTATGTATAGGAGAAGCGGGATATTTATTTGAAAATTAGGGTCAGGGGCTCAACACTAATCTTTTGTTCAGCTCCATAACTGTAATATTTCAAAGTATGATTTATTAACATTGTTTGGTTTCTTATGCATGGCTAAACTATTAAAAAAGGAAAATGACGGAGGAAATGGTTAGTGCTTCGACTTCAGAAAAAAAACCTGCCTTTGTAAATTACTACGAGGTCCAAGTCTAAGTTTCGTCCTCCAGAAATCCCTGTCTTTAGTAATGAACATTATGGTTGATTAATTCTGCCACTAATTATTCTTACCTGTTTCGTTTTTTTTACGTTTAATTTATTTGTCTATGCCATTCGTTTGCCATTTTTGTGTCATTTTTCTATCGATTGTACAGCTTGATGAGGAATAATTTTTATTTCTTCAAAAGTCAAACCTGGAAAAAAAACTTTTTACGCTTAGAAAGACAACAAGTAATGTTAAAAATGAATTAAAAAATCATGCCAGCTTATTACACTGACTGGAAATCACTAAATAGGGAAATTTCGGATTTTTGTTTTCAAAGTTGTGAATAGAAAAAAAAACGAAAAATAAACTAAACACAAACTGCTGGTGAAATGGCGGATACCTTTTCTCTTTCTAATTTCTCTTGATTTTTTCTTTCTTCTATAATTTAATTTTTGCAGGGATCTGACGGTATCGTGTCAGTTATGAGGTTCTATTTTCAAAAAGACCAACAGTGGCTAGTTGGAGCGTCGAGGGACCTAGTGCTACGAATTTGGGATCTGACATCTTCAACTTTAAAATATGCGCTAGCTGGACACATGAGTACTGTGACTGGAATTGAGTTTACGCCAGATTTTCAAAAAATGATCTCGTGAGTCTCATCCTTATTTAACCAATTTAGTTAAAATAAGATAAATTCTGTAAAAATAAGCCATCTATTTCTTTTTACAAAATTAAAGATCAGTTGCAAAACAAATTGCGTAGGCCCGAAAGATTTTTCCAAGCTTTCCCGACATGATATCGAAATCATTTTATTACATTAGAAATGAAATCCACGGAGATCTTAAGCCATTTAGTGTAGTTTTTTGTTTAGAGACAATGATACTCTTAATGGTCTTTGTGGGGTCTGTACAGCCATCTGTTGCATAGCAACTGAAATTCAGTTTTAGCCTAATCGACTCGTCACCAATTCTACTGCAAGTAAAACTATTTTATGAACGAAACTCTCTTATCCAGCTTATTTGTTTTCACTATTATTACACGGCTAAATGAAAAGTTAAACTGATATAATTTTTAATAAATGGACTATGGAGCGTTTGAAAAGGAGCGTATTAGCTTTATTCGCGTTTTTTCACAATAAGTTTTAGAGCAGTTGGACAGCTCTCAGCTTGCACTTTTCCGAGTTTTTTTCCGTTGTCGTGTTCTTGAAACCAGTCTTATCTCGCATAAAACGGCTTCAGAACCAGTTTTGCTGGACGAAGTTTCATTGAAATAAATAAGTAATGCTAGAAATTGGCGTTTTCTTCATTCTGTTTAGGCTTCAACGACAGCATTAGAAAGCTTAAAATATGCCGACTGAAGTTTTGCCGATAAAACTATATTATATTAGAAAGCTTAAAACCAGTTTGGCCGAGCGAAGTTTCATTGAAATAAATAAGTAATGCTAGAAATTGGCTTTTTCTTCGTTCTGTTTAGGCTTCTTATTGTAACGACAGCACTAGAAAGCTTAAAATGTGCCGACTGAAGTTTTGCCGGTAAAACTATATTATATTGGAAAGCTTAAAACCAGTTTGGCCGAGCGAACTTTCATTGAAATAAATAAGTAATGCTAGAAATCGGCGTTTTCTTCATTCTGTTTAGGCTTCTTATTGTAACGACAGCATTAGAAAGCTTAAAATATGCCGACTGAAGTTTTGCCGGTAAAACTATATTATATTAGAAAGCTTAAAACCAGTTTGGCCGAGCGAAGTTTCATTGAAATAAATAAGTAATGCTAGAAATTGGCTTTTTCTTCGTTCTGTTTAGGCTTCTTATTGTAACGACAGCACTAGAAAGCTTAAAATGTGCCGACTGAAGTTTTGCCGGTAAAACTATATTATATTAGAAAGCTTAAAACCAGTTTGGCCGAGCGAACTTTCATTGAAATAAATAAGTAATGCTAGAAATCGGCGTTTTCTTCATTCTGTTTAGGCTTCTTATTGTAACGACAGCATTAGAAAGCTTAAAATATGCCGACTGAAGTTTTGCCGGTAAAACTATATTATATTAGAAAGCTTAAAACCAGTTTGGCCGAGCGAACTTTCATTGAAATAAATAAGTAATGCTAGAAATTGGCTTTTTCTTCATTCTGTTTAGGCTTCTTATTGTAACGACAGCATTAGAAAGCTTAAAATGTGCCGACTGAAGTTTTGCCGGTAAAACTATATTATATTAGAAAGCTTAAACCAGTTTGGCCGAGCGAAGTTTCATTGAAATAAATAAGTAATGCTAGAAATTGGCTTTTTCTTCGTTCTGTTTAGGCTTCCTATTGTAACGACAGCACTAGAAAGCTTAAAATGTGCTTTCGAGTACATTTCAGGGCATGATAAGAGGGATTTTCAACTAACCAAAAGGGAATACGTGCATACTATTATTGCTACTACTACTAAGGCTAAGGAAAGGTGAAAATTTCAGGAATGTTAAGGGGATGTTGAACTAAACTAAAACACTATCTGTAATGCAGGTTTTCAAAAGGGCGTATCAGCAATGTCCCAGGAACTGCTTAAGGTATTAAGTTGAAACTTTTAGGGTGTGTGGAGGGGAATGTTGAAAAAACTAAAAGACGCTATGTGTATAATGCTACTGCTACTGCTGTGACTACTACTACTGAGGCTAATGGTATTAAGGTGAAACTTTCTGGGAATGTTTAGGGGGGTGTTAAACTAAATCAAAACACACTATTTTCATGCAGGATGTCAAAAAGGCGTATCAGCAGTCTCTCGGGAACGGCTTATAGCATCAAGTTGAAACTGTCAGGGCATGCTGGGGAAGATGTTAAACTAACCAAAGGCCTCTATATGCATACGACCACTACTGCTAAGACGATTACTGCTACTACTGAGGCTAATTCTATAGATCTGAAACTTTTCGGAAATGTTTTGGATTAGTCTTCTAAATCAAAACACCCTAAGAGCAGGCAAGTTGCCAAAAAGGTTTATCAGCAATACTTCAGGAACGGCTTAGAGTGTCAAATTGAGACTTTTAGGACATTTTGAGGGGACGTTTAACTAACCAAAACAAACTATGTGCATGCTAGTACTACTACTTTTCCTGCAAGTCTATTACTTCTAAGGGTTAGGGTATCAAGGTGAAAGTTTCTGGAAATGTTGAGGAGGATTTTGAACTAAAAAAAAAGTACGGTTGTAATAAGGAAGTATCAGGAGTGTGTCAGGAACAGCTTAGATTACTAAGTTGACACTTTCAGGGCATGTTGGGGAGAAGGGGGGGGGGTGAACTAACCAAAAGACCAGGAGTATTAAGTTAAAACTTTCAGGGAAATGTTAAGGGGAATGTTGAACTAAATGAAAACATAGTATGTGCATGCAGCTTTTCAAAAGGATTAAACAAAATAAACAAGTTTTTCAACTAATAATAAGGATCAACATTAAGATTTAAAACGAACAGAAATTATTGTATATATTAGGGGGTTCGCTCCCTAGTCAATACCTCGCTCTTTACGCTTAAGTTCGAATTTTGTTCCAAGTCTTTAAGAATGACCCCTTAATCACAAAATCTGTTTAATTAGAATAAATATTTCTTTTGAAAGTACTAAAAAACTTTATCGTAAAGAGCGAGGTATTGACTAGGGGGCGAATCTCCTAATATACATAATAATTTCTGTTCGTTTTAAGTTTTGATGTTGCTCCTTACTTTCAGTTGAAAAAAATTGTTTTTTTTAATTTAATTAATTAAAAAAACTTTTTCAACAAAATAAGTTTAAAAAAAAGTAAAGGGCTCCATTAAACCGAAATGAACAAACATAGAATCAAATAGTATACCAAGAATACAACTACCACAAATCAGTATCAATAAATAAATGAAACCCAAAACAAACAGAGATTAAAACAAATAAGAGTCAAACTCAAAACGAGCAGAAATTAATATGAGTAGGGTTCTAAACCCCAAGCTTTCTAAAAGCCAGATATATTTGTACTTTACTAAAAAAAAATTCAAATGAATTTACTGAAAAAATCTGCATTGTCAGTTTAATATACATATGCTAATATTTATTCCTTAAAATTCTAATTGATTTTTGATTTCTTAAAGTTTGAAAAGTGAAAACATTTAAAAGATTTTTTTTCAGTAAATCGTACTGATACGCTGAACAAAATGGCTATCTCAAAGTTTTGATTGGAAGTGTTTGGGAAAATTATGGGCATGGGGGGGGGGATTGCCCTTTGATCACTTTCTACTAATAAAATAGACACTAGTCTTCTCAATTTTCAATCAAAGGAGCCCTTTTTTGCAGCTTCTACGACAAAACTCTTTATAAAAACCTTATATGTCCCAAGGACATAACATACGACCCTTGTCCTGAGAGCTATAGGGGGGGGGATTGTCATCCTCAAAGACATAATTTCCAGACCTTTCAACTACGGTGAACAAAATGGCCATATCAA
This sequence comes from Artemia sinica, assembly GCA_027921565.1. Lineage (NCBI taxonomy): Eukaryota > Metazoa > Arthropoda > Branchiopoda > Anostraca > Artemiidae > Artemia > Artemia sinica. Next base: position 19,258,748 of record CM051275.1, read on the forward strand.
AATGTTGATCGGAAATGTTTACGGAAATGATGGGCATGGGGGATGGATTCTCCCTCCGAATACTTTCGACTATTAAACAGGGCAATAGCCCTTTCAATTTCCAATCGAATGAGTCCTATTTAAAATTTTTACGACAACGCTTTCTATAAAAACATTATAAGCCCCCAGGGCATAACTTACAACCTTAGCCCTGAGGGCTGTGGGGGTTTGTCATCCTCAAAGACCTAATTTCCAGAACTTTCAACTACGTTCAACAAAATGGCTATCTCAAAATTTTGATTGGATGTGTTTTGGGGAAATGGTGGGCGTGACAGGGGGGTTAGTTACCCTCCAATCACTTTCGACTATTAAAAAGGGCATTAGATTTCTCAATTTCCAATTCAATGAGCCTTTTTTGAAGTTAGAAGTTTTTTGGGGTGGTTGTCATCCTCAAATACATAATTTCCAGAACTTTCAACTACGTTGAACAAAATGGCTATCTCAAAACTTTGATTGGACGTGTTTGTGAAAATGGTGGGCGTGAGAGGTGGTTAGTTGCCCTCCAATCATTTTCAACTATTAAAAAAAGCACTAGCCATTTCAATTTCCAATCGAATGAGCCCTTTTTGAAGTTTCTACGACAACGCTTTCTATAAAAACCTTATATGCCTCAGGGCATAACTTACAACCCTTGCCCTGAGGGCTGTGGGGGGGGGGTGTCATCTTCAAAGACATAATTTCGAAAACTTTCAACTATGTTGAAAAAATGGCTATCTAAAATTTTGATTGGATGTGTTTGGGGAAAAGGTGGGCGTGAGAGGGGGGCTAGTTGCCCTCCAACCACTTTCGACTACTAAAAGGGTACTAGCCCTTTGAATTTCCAATCAAATGAGCCCTTTTTGAAGTTTCTACAACAAAACTTTCTATAAAAACCTTAAATGCCCCCAGGGCATAACTTACAGCCTTAGCCCTGAGGGCTCTGGGGGGGGGGTGTCATCCATAATTTCCGGAACTTTCAACTATGTTGAGCAAAATGGCTATCTCTTAACTTTGATTTAATATGTTTGGGAAAATGGTGGGCGTGAGATGGGGGGCTAGTTTCTCTCCATTCACTTTCGACTATTAAAAAGGGCACTAGCCCTTCCAATTTCCAATGAAATTAGCCATTTTTGAAGTTTCTACAACAAAACTTTCTATAAAAACCTTGTATATTCCTTCATGGCCTAACTTACAACCCTTCCCCTTTGGGTTCTGAGAGGGATATCATCCTCAAAAACCTAATTTCCAGAACTTTCAACCACGCTGAATAAAATCGATATCTCAAGATTTTGATTGGATGTGTTTGGGGAAATGGTGGGCGTGAGAGGACGTTAGTGGCCCTTCAATCACTTTCGACTATTGAAGAGGGCACTAGCTCTTTCAGTTTCCGATCGAATGAGCCCTTTTTGAAGTGTCTACAACATCGCTTTCTATAAAAACCTTATATGCCCCCAGGGCATAAATGACAACTCTTTCCCTGAGGGCTGTGGAGGGGGGGGGGGTGTCATCCTCAAAGACACAACTTCCAGAACTTACAACTACGTTCAAAAAAATGTCTATCTCTAAATTTTGATTGTATGTGTTTGGGGAAATGGTGGCCTTGAGATGGGATTAGTTGCCCTCCAATCATTTTTAACTAATAAAAAGGGCACTATCCATTTCAATTTCCAATCGAATGAGCCCTTTTTGAAGTTTCTATGACAACGCTTTCTATAAAAACCTTATATGTCCCCAGGACATAACTAACAACCCTTGCCTTGAGGGCTGTTGGGGGGGGGGGAGGTTGTCATCCTTAAAGACCTAATTTCCAAAAATTTCAACTACGTTGAACAAAATGGCTATCTAAAAATTTTGATTGGATGTGTTTGGGGAAAGCTGGGCGTGAGAGGGGGGTTAGTTGCCCTCCAATCACTTTCGACTATTAAATAGGGCACTAGCCCTTTGAATTTCCAATCGAATGAGCCCTTTTTGAAGTTTCTACGACAACGCTTTCTATAATAACCTTATATGCACCCAGGGCATAACTTACATCGCTTGCCTTGAGAACTGTAGGGGGGGGGGGGGCGATTGTCATCCTTAAAGACCTAATTTCCAAAAATTTCAACTACATTGAACAAAATGGCTATCTAAAAATTGTGATTGGATGTGTTTGGGGAAAAGCTGGGCGTGAGAGGGGGGTTAGTTGCCCTTCAATCACTTTCGACTATTAAATAGGGCACTAGCCCTTTGAATTTCCAATCGAATGAGCCCTTTTCAAGTTTCTACGACAAACCTTTTAATAAAAACCCTATATGCCCCCAGGGTATAACTTATAACCTTTGCCCTGAAGACTGTGGGGGGATTGTCCTGCTCAAAGATATAATTTCCAGAACTTTCAACTGCGTTGAACAAAATGGCTATCTCAAAATTTTGATTGGATGTGTTTGGGTAAAAGGTGGACGTGAGGAAGAATTCGGGGTAAAAATGGGAAGCGTCGGATTATTTATCCCCCAACAAGGCATTTCACTCCTGGCCAAAGCCAGAGAATCAGGGATCGGTACCTGCGCCACGCGGACCAGTGCCTACTTGCGAAAACCGTTTTTTAAACTTTTTGAGTTTTAAATTTAGAAACTTTCAAGTTGTAAAAGTTTTGACTTTTAAAAGTTTCAAGTTTTAATGTTTTATGTTTTAAGTTTTTAAACTTTTAAGTTGTCCATTTTAGTTTTGTCAAGAGTAATAATTAAAATGCGTTAGATTGTGATGTAATATTGCCTTTTTTTTATTGGTAAAAATCTCTCCTCTCCCCAACACTGTGACAAGTATGGCTGCTTGTGACAAATGGATGTGTAACCTATTATTTTCACTATTGAAACTAAAACAACTTCATATATAATTACTTGCGCAAAAAGTGATACCTGGTGACCAACTTTGAACAACGTGGCACCATTTTGGTTTTGTCTTCGGATTTAGTGGCAATTTAGCCAGTATGGGCTTAAACTTCAACCACACCCTTTGACTTCTAAGCTCACAATACGTTGCTTTTCAATTCGCCAAGAAAAAATTGCTCTGTATAAATTCCTTTCCTTTGGTCGCTTGTCCTTGGGCTACCCCATAAAGGCCAATTACTTTGGTTTTCTATATTTCATTCGATTTTCCTTGAAAAATTTAATTTTCTGTTAGAAGTTGCTTAAGAAACTATGTAGGAGTAATGAATGAAAAGCCATAAGAGACAATTTGATAAGTCGATTTTCAAGTTATTTCACTCTACTTCATAGTTGCTTTTTGAAATGTGTTTAATTATCTAGGAGATTTAATTAGCTTTCCAGTTAGATTTGGGGTTAGCGTTGCTATTTTGCACATATACGGTATGACCAGTTCGTCACAAAAACAGTTCAGTCAATTTTGCTATTCAGGAAGTATTTACTGCTCGCTACTTATCGGCATCTTGTAGTTAGACTTTTAATTCTGTTCAAGTCAAAACAGAGTTATAGTAGTACTGTAATTTTGTCTTGTGTACAATTTGTATCTTCTTTCATTAAATTCCAGGGTTGGGAGAGATAAAGTTATTATTTTATGGAATATGGAAAACGTTACTCAAGAAAGGACAATTCCCCTGTTTGAAGCAGTTGAAGGACTGTGTCTTTTAGGAGATAGTGCAGTTACAGCTGGGGAAAGAGGGGTCTTAAGAAAATGGAACCTGGTAAATGGTTGTGAAGTCAAGGCGTCGACTGGTGAGTCATGTGGACAAATTGTGAAGTTTTTCCGTGCCAAGAGTAAAAAATGTCTGGTGTCAGTGTCAACGGACCAAATTTTAACGTTTTATGATGACACTAGTCTTGAAGAGAAATTCCATGTAAGTGATTCAACTTTCTGGTTATGGTCCAAAAATGCGAGTAGGGTAACGATAAGGTTATTTCTATGGTGATAAGTCTTCTTTTTTGAAATTTAAAATCCTTTTTAGTATACTTCATTCCAAATCTGTATCAAAAAGCTGGTTTCCAGAAAACATAGAAGAAAACTTATGTAATTATTACTGAAAGAATATGCACACCAACGAAATAAAGCCGGGCTGATATCCAAGAAAATGAAAAGGCAGAAACAAACCAAAATGGAATGCACAGCGGAATAAGTCCTCTTTTGTATTTTGAAAGTGATGATACCCCAACCAAATTGAAATCTGTTATTTTTCAGTATATCCATATGCTAAGTGTTAATTGATGCATAAGCCGAGTTAGTTTGGTCGCTTCGGAAGGTAAAAAGAATTAACTCGTTTCCTTTTATAACAGTTAGTTATAAACCAAGTCTATCTGGATGTGTCCCTTTCTTTTCTTTTTTTTCTTTTTTTTTGCCCTGAACTTTACTAGAAAATTATCAGACTTGAAGCTGGAACACACTTGGAGTTTTTTAGCGATCGAATTTTTTTCCCTGCCGCTCTGCCGCTCTGGCGTTTACACACTGGGTGGTAAAAATTCTTTAGTGGGTAAAAATTACAAACGCCACATCAGTCGATCACAGATCTGACACCATAAAACAAGAGGGTTTTTTCATTGTCGTTTTGTTTTATTATAAATAGTGTCTTGCATAATTATTACTTCGTGATGGATTGAAGAGGGGGCAAAAAAATAGGGAGCAAAAATTTGGGTCCATCTGATTGGCGAAAGGAGAGAGGAAGGTGGAGCCTTCTATACTTGGTGGTGTTCTTCTCTTTAAAAATATCCAATGTTTTGTGCCACAGCACAGGGATTTCTTGAATGAAATGAATTAGTAATTCATTGTCAGGGGTAACCCCTTTGAACATGAAAAAAATAACACCACTACATCACTCTCAATGCAAACACAACATGCGTCGACGGCAGACTGGACGACGAGTGTGTAACCATGCGTTTATTGACGTAGGCAACCATTTCGGCGTAGGTGGTAAAAAAAAAAAAAACCCGACGAATGCAGTGGTATTAGTGGCTGTATTGCTGCCGTCAGCGTTAAAAAATTCGATCTTTAATTTAACCGCCCAATGTATACGTCTTGATACCCTCTTATTTGCCTTTACTGGTACGGCGGCGGCGGTAAAAACGCCGCCGCCGTATAGTCAATTGATTCTTGCAATTTTATAGTCAATTGATTCTTGCAATTGTTCAGTCGTCTTACTCAATCATGACTAAGAACCGTGGATCTTACGGATTTAGTGTGTATGTCTCAAAATCACGTTTTCTGGATTAAGTCAACCTTTATATTAGAATTCACATGTATGGGTTGAAAAAAAACTTTTATTTTCTGGATTTCTAAACCTCCTTGTCACAGCCTTGGCTGATATTTCAGATTGGATCAAAAGGCGTTAATGTATTAAAGGCGTTAATCATGTAATAAATCCGAAATAGGACAAAATGAACTCGGTTTTAAATAAAGCCGAAAACCATTTCGCTCTTTTTTTTATCTTTGGTAAAAAAATTATATATATCTTGTATTATAATGCCGTTTGAATTATTACTGTTCAGCTGTCCTCCGGTAAAAAATAAAGTATATGTATTTCCCTTATTTTTTTATTTTGAGAAAATCGCACAAAGGTATTTCTTTTTGCAGTTTAGGAATAGGATAAATAGATTAAGACATAGAGTTGTGTCAAAAGATTTTCCGAAGTCTATTTTCTTCACACCCCTGCCGACCGTATTCTGCTGGACATAGATACTACGTTTTGTAGTTTTGGTGTATCCCCACTAAGTTTTGGCTGCTGAAAGCCTGGAAAGTCTCATTGTACCAGTGATGTCAGTTGAGGGGCATGAGAGGGGGTGACTGTGTTATTTACTTTAAGGTTTTCAGGAATAGATATTGTTCAGTAGATATCGGGGGGCACCCCCTCCCTTATATTTTGATTGGGGTGTTTTCATTGAAAAACGTCTTTCTTTTGAATTTTCATTTCATTGAAAAAAATGGAAAAAACGACAACCTTGCCTTGCCTTCAAGATGTTGAAAAACATATTTCTCACCCCCCCCCCCCTCACACACACCACTAAATTAATGTCAATTGACGCCACTGTCTGTAGGTAGGATTCAGCTAACAGTTAAGTAGTGCTTTTCTTGCTGGGAAAACAGACTTGTTTTTCTTTTTTTTTTTGGCTTGAGCAAAAAAAAAAAAAAAAAAAAAAAAAAAAATCAATTCCACCCTTTTGTAATGCTTTTGTTTTCTTTTGTTATAGCTGGTTGGCCACAATGACGATATCTTAGATATAACCTGGCTTCCTAGTGCGTCTGACCCGACCATAGTTGTTGCTACGAATAGTAAAGACATCAAGATTTATAACCTTGCTACTAATGAGTGCCATCTACTAAAAGGACATACGGACTTTGTATTAGCTGTCTCTACATGTTCGACTGTATCCAATCTAATAGTTTCTGCGTCAAAGGTAGTGTTATTGAAGTCATGTGTGGTATCGTGATTTGTGGATACATGTGTCTCGTAAAAGTCAGCTTACGACGGGAGGGATTTATTTTACCAACTGATTGGGCGTTATCAAACAGTTCGTGGTAACGAACTGTAAGTAAGGAGCGACCCGGCTCAATAGTAACCGAAACTCTAAAAAACAGAATTTTGATACCAATAGATGCATCAAAAGAATCAGGTTGTTATACTGATTTCAAATATATAAGTTTCATCAAGTTTAGTCCTACCCGTCAAAAGTTACGCGCTTGAGAAAATTTGCCTGATTTTCGAAAAAAGGGAGAAAAGCCCCCTAAAAGATATAGAACCTTAATGAAAATCTCACCATCAGATTCACCGTATCAGAGAACCCTACTGTAGAGGTTTCAAGCTCCTATCTGCAAAAATGTGGAATTTTTGTATTTTTCGCCAGAAGAAAGATCACGGATGCGTATTTATTCGTTTTTTTGTCCAGGGGTGATCGTATCGACCCAGTGGTCCTAGAATATCGCTGGAGGGCTCATTTGAACGGAAATTAAAAGTTCTAGTGCCCTTTTGAAGAGACAAAAAATGGAGGGCAACTAGGACCCCTCTCACGCTCATTTTTTTCCCAAAGTCACTCGATCGAAATTTTGAGATAGCCATTTTGTTCAGCATGGTCGAAAATATAATAACTATGTCTTTCAGGATAACTTAATCTCCCAAAGTCCCCGGGGGAGGGTTGAAAGTTATGAACTTTATCCAATGTTTACATATAGTATTGGTTATTGGGAAGTATACAGGCGTTTTCAGAAGGGATTTTTCTGGTAGTGGGGGGGGGGGTAGGGGTTACGTGGGAGGATCTTTTCATGGAGGAAGTTTTCATGGGGGAAGGGACATTGCTATGAAGGGGCGCCGGATTTGCCAGCATTATTTAAAAAATGATTAGAAATAAATAAAAAAAC